>JZKD02S0136086.1:53861-75493 GCA_000966675.3 Picea glauca
GTTTTCCATGTTTCATGCTTAAAGAAGGTTATAGGCGACAAGATCCCAGTTCAAACTATATTTCTAGAACTTGATGAGGAAGGAAAAATCATATTGGAGCCTGAAGCCATCACTGGCACAAGAATTTTCCAGCTAAGGAATAGATCCATTTCAGAGTATCTCATTAAATGGAGGAAACTACCAGTTGAAGATTCCACTTGGGAAGATGAGTATTTTATACAGAAGCATCCAGAGTTGCTCAAGCATTGTGGACAACAATTGTCTCAAGGGAAGGGGCATGTTAATCCCTAATATTGGCTCATTGCCCCTTAATTGGGGCATATTAGATTAGTAATGTTATTTTTTTTATGTCGGCTTTATTCCATTAGTTGTAATTATACCTCCTAGTCTCCTATATATACCAAGGAGACATTTTCATTTGGAATCATCTTGTTCTTGAACATTTAAGTGGGGTAAAGGGAGGTTTCCCCCTCAAAGAGGCTTATTATCTAAAATTATCTCTTTTTCAAGGCGTTGAGTACTTTTTCTGAGTTTTTTCTATTCTATATTGATATTAGGTTCTTAACAATACATGTAAAAAGTTTACATCATAATATTTAGAAAACAATTTTTTGCAATATATTTACCCTCCAACAACAGTTCCAACCATAATCTCTTGTTCCTCTCAACCTGTTGACCCAAGGAATGTACTCCCTTCACCACTCTCACTTCATTGGGAAAAATCATTATTTTATGTGGGTTGTCAGTGTAGGTAACCAAGAATTTTGAGATGTGGTTCTGGAACTCTAGTTTCGCAAAAATGGAGTCTTGCATGTTTATCTTTTGTTTCCTTCAAAATTGAAAAAACATTGTGGGTATTTCTCTCGCATAGTTTCTTCATGCTCCCATGTTGCATATTCATGACCGTAGCAGGTCCATTGAACTTCTACCATGCCTATGGATTTTTTCCTTAGCACTTTGACTTTCTGGTCCAAGATGCATACTGGTTCCATCCGAAAATTCCCTTAATGTTCCACCTTTATCATAGTCCAATCAATTATGTGATTAGGGTCAAGCACATATTTCTTTAATAATGACACATGAAATACATTATGCACTCTCATGGATGTAGGAAAGTCTAGCATGTAGGAAATTGGCCCTATATTTTATAAGATCTCAAAATGCCCATAGTATCTTGTTGCCAACTTTGGTTAGAAACCCAATATTAGCAAACTTATTTTCTCTTTCACTTTTAAAAATACATGTTCTCCCACTTTAAAATCTTTGAAACCCCTATTCTTGTCTGCATAATTTTTTTTCTTGTCCTGGGTGTATTTTAAATTCTGCCTAATCTTTGTCATATGTTCTTCCATTTCCTTCAATAATTTTGGCCCAACGACAAATATGACTACTAGGTTATCCCAACTCACTGGTGTTTTATACTTCCTACCATACAATTCTTCAAATGGGATCATTTTTAATGAGGCTTGACACCCATTATTGTAATCAAATTCCACCGAGTCAATATAATCCTCCCACTTTGATGTTTGGTCCATCACATACATTCTAAGAATCTCTTCCATTATTATGTTGGTCCTCTCTATTTTCCCATATGATTTTGGGTGATACATTGCACTGAGATTTAAATTTGTCCCAAAGAATTTGAAAAAAAACTTCCAAAAATTGGATGTAAACTTTGGATCTCTCTCCGAAACAATTTCCTTAGGAACCCCATGTAGCCTGAAAACCTCTTTCATGCAGATCTCTACAATATTTATTTCCTTGTGTGTGGTCTTTACTGGGATAAAATGTGTAGCCTTAGTCAATTTTTCCACCACCACCATGATGGAGTCATGTTGCTTCACCGATTTAGGAAACTTTGTAATAAATTCCACTATAACTATCTCCCACTTCCATTATGGAATGGGCTATGACTGTAATATCCTCATTGGATTTCTATGTTTTGTCTTCACCTTCTAGCACCCTAGGCATATGGATATTAAATTAACCACTTATTTCTTCATCCATGGACAAAAGCATTGACTTCTTATAATTTCAATTGATTTATAATATCATGGGTGCTCAACATATGGCACATTGTGCATTTCCCTCAACATTATATTTTTCATATCTTTGGAATTCGGGACATATACCTTACCTCGATGAATCATAAATGCATCCTCCTTCAACTTAAAATATTTAAATTTTTTTCTGAAAATTACCTTGATGTAATGTTTCTTTTATTTGCAAGTAGTGTTGATCTCAATTTGTTGCTTCAATAATTTTATCTTTTTTATCAGTCATGTACATTATGATGGATGCAATATGCATGTCATGCACTCTTTTACCAAGTGTATCAGCTAGATGATTCTATTTTCCTTTGATATGTTTAATTTATAAGTCATATTCACTAAGAATTTCATGCCATCTAGTTTGTCTAGCATTTAATGTGGATTTTCCAAACAAATGTTTCACACAACAATGTTCTATCCTTAGCTTAAATAATCTCCCCATGAGGTAATGTCCCCACATTCTTATCACATGAAAAATGGATACTAATTATAATACATGTGTAGCATAATTTATCATATGCTCTTTTAATTTTCAGGACTCATATCACACCACATGATCCTTTTGAGTGAGAACTCCACTAATCCCTTCCTTGTGTGCATCAATGCACACGAAAAAATATTCATCTGGATATGAAATATTTGATATTGGCACACTTGTAACAATTTCTTTTAGATGTTGAAATACTGCTTCACACTTAGAAGTCTCTTCAAATTTCACTCCCTTCTTTTGAAAATAAGTGATGGGGCTTGCAATCTTTGAAAATACTTTTATAAATATTTGGTAATAATTGGAAAGACCCATAAATGATCTTTCCTCTATCAAATTTCTTGGCACTATCCATCCTCTAATGGCCTCTATTTTCTTGGGATCAACTTCTATCCCATCTTCTAAAATAATATGCCCCAAGTAGTGAATCTTCTTTTGATAAAAGATGCACTTACTTATCTTCACATACAATTTGTGCTCTCTTAAAAAATTTAGCACCATTCTCAAATGATGCTCATGTTCTTCTTATGTATTGATTATATTAGTATATCATCCAAGAACACCATCAAAAAAATTCCAGGTATTCCATGAACACTTCATTCATCAGACACATGAAAATTGTTGTTACATTTGATATCCCAAATGGCACTACCATGAATTCATATTGCACGTATCTTATCTTAAATGTTGTCTTGCTGATATTTTATTCATTTATCCTTATTTGATTATAATATGACCTCAATTCAATATTAGAAAATATTCTTTCACCTTTCAAATGATCAAATAGATCATTAATCCTTCGCAAAGGATATTTTTTATTTATGGTGACCTTATTGAGCTATCTAAAATTAATACACAACCTTAAGATTCCATATTTATTATTCACAAAAATCACTGAGGCTCCCTAAGGTAACAGACTTGGGTGTATATACCCCTTCTTTAACATCTCCTCAAGTTGCATTTGCAACATTTTCAATTCTGATGTGCCCATTTTGTAAGGTGTCTTGGACACTGGGGAAATTCCTGGCACCAAATCAATAGAGAAATCAATCTCTCTCCTTGGTGGTAGTCCTAATCTTTCCACAAAAAAATATTCAAAATCCCTCAAGACTGAATGGTGTTCAATACTCAACATTCTATATCTGGTTTCCTCTTCCATATGGGCTGCAAAAATATAACATCCCTTCCTGAAAATTTTCTTCAGTTGCATGGTTGGAATTTCTCTAACAACTACTACTCTTGGAATGCCTCGAACCATGCCTTGTTGTCCTACCTCATCAAGACAAGTGATTGTCATGTTGTAATAGTATAGGACAACGTGGTGTTATTCTAACCAATCCATGCTAATTAGACAATTATATGAACCTAATGGTATGATGTTCACATCTACCTTTGTGTTGAGTTGATTCATGTATATTGTGAAATATTTGACAAATGCACTAATTTTCCTCTTAGCCCCTATGGATAATATAACTAACCAATATTTCTTATTCTTACTCCATTGTATGTGAAATCTTTAAAAAATGTTAGATTTTATGTAACTATGGCTAGCTCCATAATCAATTAAAAATGTTATAGGTTGGTTATCAATCTTACCTTTCACTTAAATAATGGGGGATTTATATTATTCTTGCTTGTTGTCCAAGGATGCATAAATCCTTACAAAATTTCCTCCCATGTATTCAATTTTTTCATCCTCCTAAATGTTGTGTATAGTCTTCATTCTTTCTCCTTTGTGAGGGAAGTCCTTATATAAGTGATATCGCTTACATCCCCAACATTTTATAGGCTACTACCTTGACCTTTACCCAAATGAATCTTCCATCTTGAGCTCATTTTGGGTTGACTATCCTTGTTGATTTTCTTGTGAGTTGTTCTTGAAAAAGGGTGGCTTAAATCCTTTCTACCATTTATCCCTCTTTCCTTTCATCTTCTCATTCCAAGATTTTTGAAAAATTGGCCTCCCTCTAATCTACTCATAAAGATGGTTTTCTCTCCTTATGGCCTCCAAATTCCTATGGTGATGATAATGTATCTTGTCACTATAGAAGGAGGGTAACCCACTCAAAAATATTTGGAATTTTACCTTCTAATCCTTTATGAAGCCCACATACTTCGAAAACTAAAAGAACCTCTTCTCATATTCATCCATTGTCATGCTTCCCAACTTGAGTTCAAAGAAATATTTCATATGCCTTTCATAGTAATGAATTATCTTGGAAATATACTTTGAACTACCTCCATGAGACTTTATTCTCATCAAGGTGTTCAACTTGCTTAAGTTGATCCCACCATGTAGTTTCCTTTCCTTGCAAGTGGTAGGTTGCAATTATTTTTTCTACCCTTGAGGGGTAATCATGCAGCTAGAAATATTTCTTCATTTCCAATAGATGTTCCTCAACCTCTTGTCCCTTCCTATGCTCACCATTGAAATTTGGTGGCTTGATTTCCTGATTTCACCTTGCAAAATGTCTGACTTGGACCTTCTTCTCTACCCCCTGATAGGAGACACACTTTGGCTACTCCTTGGCCCTAAAATTGCATGATATATACTAGTGGAATTCCTTGAGGAATGATGGATCCTTTTCATACTTCTTGATTGTATGTATTTCCCATGATTATCCCTTTTGGTATGGGATCTGGATGTTGTCACTTTTCTAACACTAGTTGTTTGCTTTGTGTGAAAGTGTTTATTGGCTTGCCTATGCAACATATTTAGACTCTGTATTATATCCTCCCAAGTTTTCACAATATTCTCATTATCTACCCTATAGATATGAACTTGTCTATGCATACTTCTCATATTTAGAGGCTCATTCCTTCCTCTTCTTCTGTTAGACTATGTCTCAAAATTTATCATGTTGACATGTACCCCTATGATTTCTTCTTCATGGGTGTAGGACCCTTGGGAATCCTCCATGACTATAGTTATCATACAGGAACCAAAATTCCCTCCTTTACTTCTAAATTCTACAAGAAAATGTGTGTGGAATAAAAATTTTGTTAGACAAAAATACATACATACACAGTTCTGGAAAAAGAATGCATAAAATTTCTTCTCTTTATTACCACCAGTCATATTATTTTGAGTTAATTGTCACTTATATTGATCAGATAATTTTTTTGGGTGGACATGTGGTTTCTCCTCCTCAATACATTTCCAATAAAAATTATTTTTTCCAAATATTTCCTCCAAGTTGAAAGTTGTGGTCAATTGAATATTGCCACTTTACCCCTCTTGTGCACCTTCCTCCAGGCTAGTGAAAAATAATCCCAAACACCAATTTTTTCCACCTACAGAGTTGAATCTTTTAGGAACCATGGAAATTTGTGTATGGTATGCTGATAATATTGTTGATATTAATTTCACAACAACTCTCATATTGTCAAACTAATACTCTAGTCAAAATCTATAGCAATATGGAAGTAACAACTTTGTCCCTTTTTTCGCACTTTCTCCTGACTTGGAAATTTTAGCTCTGATTAAGAATCCCTACACCAAACCATTTGTAATTTTGAGAGAATACCAATTGGGTATATTGAAGAACATATATTTCACGATCAATCATAATTTCACCTTTATCCGGGCTCTTAGCTGATAGTTATGGCTTGCAAAAGTTTTCATTTTTTTCCCATTTTTGGCTTTGTATATTATAGGTGGCTTCTCTCTCATTCTGCACACTCTTGAGTACTCAGATTCCATATTTGGTTCCTATTACATAAATCTAAGTCCTATGTCTTTGGGTCATGGGCCACAATAGAGAAGTTCTCTAGAAGACTTCTCTCAAACTTTAATTAAGTAGTTAATTGAAAGTAACTACCTATAGTAACTAACTTTTGGAAGAAAGGAAAGAGAACATACCCATAAATTATTGTTTGAAGTCGATCCCGCTTATGGGATTCCACTCCATAACTCATTCACAATTATATTCTGAAATTCATGTAGAAAAAGAAGTATACAACTGCAATAAAGTAGTTATCTACCAACTAACTAAATGTAATCAATTCACTTTCTATGTTAGATTCAAAATAAGATACAAATAACCTCATAAAAAAAAATGAATTAACAAAGAAAAGTGGACAAGAATGAGAGTTATTTTATTAATAACAAAAAATTGGATTGGTTACAATGTGTAACTGCTACGACACGATCCCAGAACCAGGCTCCAAGTGTTGGATTACTGAGAGGGAGGTGAATCAGTAATAGAGAAATTTAATCCTTTTTCACCATAAAATGAAAGTGTTATATCAATGTAGCATTATCATCCAATAGTTGTAGAGTAAATAAACAATGAACAAATGAGCAATCACACACACACACACATAGAGTACATCAGTGTTTTACGTGGAAACCCAAAGCAAGAGAAAACCATGGAATGTTTTTTCTTATATGTCATTAATAATTACATTAATTATACGCACCAACTTATTTTGTTTTCCAGCTGCAACTGGAAGGAGGCTCCAACCCCCTTGTTTCTTAGGCTACAACCTAAGGGAAACTCCAACTCCCTTATTCTCTGGCTACAACTGAAATGTGGCTACAACAACCTATCCTTGCCTCGTCCAACCGCCCTGGCGTATAAGTAGAATGATGGAACCATTGTCACACTATCACTGCGAGATATATTATTGTAAACCTGTACCAATCAACCTACACCAAAAAACTTGTACCAATAACCTAAACCATGCATCAACCTGTACCTCAACTTGTAATCAACCTGCACCATAAACAAGTGCATCAACCATGCACCAACCTGTACCAAACAACCTGTAATCAACTTGTACCATAAACAAGTGCATCAACCATGCACCAACATGTACGAATAACCTATCACAACAACCTGTCCAAATAACCTATCACAACAACCTGTCTCATCAATATTATCAACCAAATCAGATCTAATCACCAAGATCAATCACCAAGACAACTCTCAAAGATGTGCATCAACCAAGCATAACACAACAACTCATAATCATCACCAAGATCAATATGTGATTATAATAATATACCAATACAAGTATGCTAATTCATCCATAAACCATGTGTCAACAATACTACTGACAAGTGCCTCCAACCATATACTAACTATGTACCAATCATGTATCAACTACTCATCAACTATGACTCATCAAGATGTACCAACATCATCAACTATACACCTCATGTATGTGCCAACTCTTCAAATAATTGTCTCAACCATGTAACCAAAATGTACTTCAACCAAAATTCATCATCAATTTCATCATCAAATTCTAATGTGTAACTCTTTAATATACCTGGTGTATATGATCACATACCTTGTTGAATTCTGGGTTATTCTAGAGAGCGAACTTGTAGAGAGTGCCCCGCACAGAATATTTTTTATATGGATCTGAAAATTGTACAAAAAATACTACAGACTATAATATAACCAATATATTTGGTCTTACTAAATTTGGATCTGTTCTAAATAAGTTATGAAGTTTTTACCTGAAACACATGTTTTAGACTAGTTTCAGGATTGGCCACAAACCTTATTTTCCATGGAGTGTAACTCCAAAAATACAATGACCCACAAGATAAAATTTATACCACAACTACTTGGATATGTGTCCTCAATGGCCTCCCATTTTCATGGTTTGAATCATTCTAGAAAACAATTTAATGTAAAAATGGTGAGATGACCTGTAAATAACATACCTTAGAAAGCATCATCAAAAGAATTTATCCTCCCTTGAATTTCGGCCTTCTTTACTTCACCTTCCCTCTAAAATTCGGATTAGATATCCTTTGGTTACCTCAATCACCTTTAGATATTCAATATTCTCAAGTGTAATTAAAATGAGAGAGCCTCACCTCTTATTTATACTTTCATGTAGCTTCCTCAATAGGTTACCTTTTAACCATCTTAACCCACTTTCCTTATTTTAGGGTTAACCCACTCATAATTTCTCCATTAACTTTATTATTTAAATAATTTATTTTGTATTCACTTTGACTTATAGTACACTCATCACTTTGACTTATAGTACACTCATCACTTCACTTTATCATTTACCTTCTAAAATCTCTTAAACCACTTTGACTACTTTGACTTTTTGGGGCTTCTAGATGACTCATGATGGTTCTCCAACTTCACATGGCCATAAATATCTAACCATGAGGAGTTATGTTCATATATCAAAATCCATACCATTATCCATCAAACAAACTTGGGCCCATTACCCAAACCTAGGTTCTGCAACTTCTCATGGCCATAAATCTCTAATCGTGAGGAGTTATGTGACATTCCACATAACACCGGAAATGGAATGACATGTTCTATCTATATATAATATTCTTTCCTTAAAATATATTAAAACTCATACCATTATACATGAAACAACATTGGATCCATTACCCAAACCTTTGTGCTACTAGAATTTTCAACCAAACTTTCTACAAGGGTTGAAATCAATCACTAAGGCTTGAAATCAATCTAAAATATCACTCTCCAATGGTTGACATCAATGAAAACCAATAATCCATACCAATTGTCCATCAAACTAAGCCAATTGTCTAACAATCCCCCCCTTTGGCATTGATGGAAACACTTGGTCATGATAGCATTTATGCTTATACTCCTCATAAATGTTTCTATCTCTCCCCCTTTTACATCAATGTCAAAGGGTATCTCCCTTTGGGGCTTATCCCCCTAACTGAACCCTCCTTGGGGTTTCTCCCCCTATCTACATGCCTTTGATTTTTCTTTGTGATTATAAGTCTCTAATTACTCTCTCTCCCTTCTTATGAATAATATATCCCCCTTTGATAAAGGGTATCACTCTGAAGTCATATCACTCATTCTTCCCTTATGTTAATTTCTCAACTTGGAAGCATGCCTATATGCTCTCTCTCCAAGCATTTACCTTTGCATATGATAAATATCTCCTCCTTTGTCATCAATGGAAAAGGTATCTTTCCATCCGGAGTTGCTCCCCCTAAAAGAACTCTTCCTGAAAATGATCTCCCAACCTAAATTGTCCTATTTATGGTTTTTCCTCGTGTACGTCTAAGACATATAAGATAAGCATTCAAAAGCATTCATTTTGGAGTATAAATTACTCCTAGTCTCTGGTGAAGATACTCAAAGGTTTCCCATGGAAGCGGTTTTGTAAAAATGTTTGGCACTTGTTCTTTTGTGCCCACATATTCAACTCTGATGTTCTTCTTTGCAACCTTTTCCCATAGAAATTGATACTTTATTGGAATGTGCTTTGTCTTAGAGTGCATCACCAAGTTCTTTGAGATATTTATGGCGCTTGTATTATCACAATAGATTGGAATGGGATCATCATACTAAACTTGTATATTTTTCAGAGTTTGTTTCATCCATAAAACCTATATACAACATGTTTATGATGCAATATACTCTGCCTCAAATGTAGATAAGGATACTAATGATTTTTTCTTTCTTAACCATGATACTAAACACTCACCTAAGTATAACATTTCTCCAATGGTGCTTCATCGGTCATCAATGCAACCTTCTCAATCTGCATCTATGTAGGCAATAAGTGATAGATCCTTTCCTTTTGGATACCATAATGGAAAATCTTATGTTCCTTTGAGATATCTGAAAATCCTCTTCACTGATAATACATGTGATTCCTTTGGTGTTGCTTGAAATTGTGCCACTTGTCCAAATGGCTACATTACATCTGGTCTGGATGTTGTCACATATAGTAAGCTACTAATCATTGACCTGTATTTCCTCTAGTATGCAGACTTTGAATCATCATATTTTCTCAACTTGCAACTGGTTTTCATAGAAGTGCTAACTAGTTTGCAATCTTCCATTTTGAACCTCTTTAGCATTTCTCTAATATACTTAGTTTGAGAAATAAAAATTCCTTGGTTTCTTTGACATATCTTGATGTAGAGGTTGTTTTTTGCGATTCATTTCCATATTTCGTAGGGATTTTTTTCATTGTTATTTTTGATCATTACTCTGTTTTGAATGTGAACTATTGTATGGATTGCATGTGTCCAAAAAATATTTGTCAATTTGGAATCCATTATCATTGTTCGGTCCATTTCCTATGTAATTATCATTTATTATGATAATTTTCATTTGTCTTTGAACCACTCTATGAACCAATCTATGAATCCATGCTCTCTTCCACTGTCATATATTTTTCCAAACCTGCTAAGTGTTCTTATGAATCCATCTCTGTCCATATTGTCCAATACTCTACTTGCATAACTGTCCATAATGTTGACCCATTTATCACTATACTATCATGAAGTATTGATTAATCTATCAAACTATACTTTTGTTAACTGACTTCTTTGAATCTATCTTCTCAAACTCTGCAAGCTGCTCGAAGGATGGTTCTTTGGTCTATCATAGCTATCGCATAGAATCCCCCTATCTAATATTCATATTACCTGGGAGTCTCTAAGCCGGATGACTCAAAACAATTCTTTCTTTGATGTGTATTCATCATCCTCTTCATTGGTAGATTCATCAACATATTCATTGGTATATTCATCATCTCTCTGAGCTCTGACTTCTTTATTTCTGTCTGTGGATTCATCTTTCACTACAATTCCTGAAAGTGCAATCTCTTGAACCTGTTCCTTGTTTACCTGTCCTTATTTTCTTTCAGTTATTTTCAAAACCTTTATGTATCTAACATATTTCTTTTTCTTTATAGAACTTTCTTCATCTCGTTTTATTGCCAATCTTGTGATCTCTGGGACCTGGTCTTTGTTCACCTATTCTTCTTGTTTTCTTATCCATAATTTCTTATATATGATATCAGTGTTCTCTTTCATGGAAGTATCGATCATGCTTCTACAATCACTAGATATGTGTCCATAGTTATGACATTTATAACATTCAATGTTACATGGGGCCACATATTCACTTCTTTCTTGAACATTTATTTTATAATCCATGTAATCTGCAACCTTATGTCCAAAATTAGTAAAATAAAAACAATGACCATAAAATAAATTTGCATACTTGGGAGTGAATGATATTCTTTGTGGTGTAGTCCTTCTGAATTTATGCCTGGACTGATCATGATCATGATTGAAGCTTCTTTGTGGCTTGAACATGAATTGTCTTCTTGAAGATGTATCTTCAATAGTTTTCTTAGATTCTGGTTGACCATGATTCCTTCCTTTGAGTACTTCTGCATAACTCTTTATATTTTCTTCATTCTTCTTTTCTAGAAACCTTGAGTTCTTCTCTTCATTCTCTATAACTGATGTGGATGTTTCTATCTCTTCAATGTTCTTGTTGAGCTTGACGATTTTACTTCTCAATGTGACAACTTCTTCTTCAAGCTTCTCAACATCTTCTTCTTTCTTCATTATTTGAGACTTCATAACTTCTTTTTGTTCTTTTTGCTTCTTCAAGATGAATTTTTAATGTGATTATTTCTTCTTCAAGTCCTTTCTCTTCTTGACCAAACTCTTCCTCAAGCTCGTTTAGATCATTAGTTATTTCCTTAATATGATCTATCAATATCTTGTCTCTTATTTGTACTTCTTCCTTCTATGCTTCTATGTTGGCTTCCAAATACTTCTTTTGATGTTCAATATTTTCTTCAATCTTTCTGGCTTCTTCTAGCTGAGATCTTAATTTCTCGATGACCTATTGGGATTCTTCAAAAATGTGAACACTTTCCTTTCGTTTCATCAATTCTTTCTTGAGTGACTTGTTTTCTTCTCTTATTTCATCTAAATCACTAATCAATTATGATTCATAATTGTATTCCTTTTCAATTAGTTTTTCTGTCTCATTTCCTTCATGGCATTCTATTTCAAGATGTCCACGTTTTTCACAATTAAATAAAAACAACATACCTCTGGTGATTATGTACTCTTCATATTTTGAATCTGTTTGAAATGGTGAACACAATTCTTCTTGATCTATATCTTCATCTTCTTTGGCATTTTCTGAATCTGTGATGGGTGAAGAATATATGTCATGTAACTTATCCAAAATTTCTTTGGTTGATGAACATTTACCAACCTTTTCTCTTACTGGATTAGGTAATCCTTCCCAGATGAAATCCATTGCTATTTTTTTATTCTTCTTCAATTCCTTCTTGGCTGTAGTATTTTCTCTTTTTGAACTATCATATCCTGTAACAACTGATAGCCAAATATAACGTCCCTATGCCTGTAAAAATGTGTTTGTCCTTCTACTCCACATATCATAATTAAAACCATTCTGGCCATTAAACATTGGTACTCCATTATCAGAATAATCCATGATCTCCTTCCAGTGGCTAAATTGTTTCCTAAAGGAACCGACTCAGATACAAATTGTTAGATTACTGAGAGGGGGGGTGAATCAGTAATAGAGAAAATTAATCATTTTTCACCACAAAATGCAAGTGTTATATCAATGTAGCATTATCATCCAATAGTTGCAGAGTAAATAAATAATGAACAAATGAGGGATCACACACATACACAGTACACCATTTCTTTATGTGGAAAACCAAAGCATGAGAAAACTACATAATGTTTTTTCTTATATGTATTTAAGAATTACATTCATTGGAAGCACTAACTTCCTTTGCTTTTTAGCTGCAATGGGAAGGAGGCTCCAACCCCCTAGTTTCTTAGGCTACAACATGAGGGAAGCTCCAACTCCCCTATTCTTTGGCTACATCCAAAAGGAGGCTACAACCCCCTATGTTCTCCGACTACAACTAGAAGGTGGCTACAACCACCTATCCTTGCCCCTTCCAACTGCCTTCACATATAAGTAGAATGATGGAACCAATGTCACACTATCACTGTGAGATATATTGTTGTAAACCTGTACCAATCAACCTGCACCAAACAACTTTTACCAATAACCTAAACCACCCATCAATCTGTACCTCATCCTATAATCAACATGTACCATAGACAAGTGCATCAACCATGCACCAACCTGTACCAAAAAACCTGTAATCAACCTGTACCATAAAAAAGTGGATCAACCATGCACCAACTTGTACGAATAACTGCTCACATCAAACTATCCAAAAATCCTATCACAACAACCTGTCTCATCAATCTTATCAACCAAATCAGATCTACTCACCTATATCAATCACCAAGACAACTCTCAAAGATGTGCATCAACCAAGCATACCAAAATAACTCATAATCATCACCAAGATCAATACATGCTTCTAATAATATACCAATACAAGTATGTTGCATCATCCATAAACCATGTTTCAAAAATACTACTGACAAGTGCCTCCAACCATGTACCAAGTATGTACCAATTATGTATCAACTACTCATCAACCATGACTCATCAAGATGTACCAACATCATCAACTATACACCTCATGTATGTGTCAAGTCATCAACTACTTGTCTCAAACATGTACCCAAAATGTACCTCAACCAAAATCCCTCATCAATTTCATCATCCAAATCTCATTTGTAACTCTGTAATAGACTCGGTGTATATGATCACATACCTTGTTGAATTATGTCTTATTCTAGAGAGAAAACATGTAGAGCATGCCCCGCATAGAATATTTTTTGTATGGATCTGAAAATTGTACAAAGAATACTAAATATTGTACTCTAACCAATACATTTTGTATTACTTAATTTGGATCTGTTATGAAGAAGTTATGACGTTTTTACCTGAAACATTTGTTTTAGACTAGTTCCAGGACTAGCCACAAACCCTATTTTCCACGAAGTGTAACTCCAAAAATACAATGAACCAAAAGATGAAATTTGTACCACAACTACTTGGATATGTTTCCTCAACGACCTCCCAATTTCATGGTCCGAATCATACTAGAAAAAAAATTATTTCAAAAATGGTGAGATGACCTGTAAATAACATACCTTAGAAAGCATCATCAAAAGAATTTATCCTCCCTTGAATTTCGGCCTTCTTTACTTCACCTTTCTTATGAAATTTGGCTTAGATATCCTTTGGTTACCTCATTCATGTGTATATATTCAATATGCTCAAGTGTTATTAAAATGAGAGAGCCTTACCTCTTATTTATACTTTCATGTAGCTTCCTGAAGGGGTTACCTTTTAACCATCTTAACCCACTTTCCTTATTTTATGGTTAACCCACTTCTAATTTCTCCATTAGCTTTATTATTTAAATAATTTTTTTTGTATTCACTTTGAATTATAGTACACTCATCAATTCACTTTATTATTTACCTTCTAAATCTCTTAAACCACTTTGACTACTTTGACCTTTTGGGGCTTCTATATGACTCATGAGGGTTCTCCAAATTCACATGTCCATAACTCTCTAACCATGAGGAGTTATGTGACATTCCACATACCAATGGAAATGGAATGACATGTACTATCCATATATAATAGTATTTACTACAAATATATCAAAATTCATATCATTATCCATCAAACAAACTTGGGTCCATTACCCAAATCTGGGTTCTCCAACTTCTCATGGCCATAACTCTTTAACCATGAGGAATTATATGACATTCCACATACAAAAAGAAATGGAATGACATGTAATATCCATATAGAATAGTCTTAATTTTAATTATATTAAAACTCATACCATTATACATGAAACAACCTTTGATCCATTACCCAAACCTTTGTGCTACCGGAATTCTCTACCGGACTTTCTCCAAGGGTTGAAATCAATCACTAAGGGTTGACATAAATCAACAATATAACTTCCAATGGTTGACATCAATGACAACCAACAATCCATACCAACTTTCCATCAACCTAATCCAATTGTCTAACACCAAGTTCCTCCACCCAAGGCTTGATATGACAAGTACTACCTCTGAAGTTATTTTTTTCAGCGTGTCCAAGGAAGCAATGGACTTCTTCCTGATGAGATAAAGGGAAACACAAATCCTAAAAACAAGGTTTTTTAGGGGGGAAAACAATCTCAGAAAAATATGGAAGCAGGGGCTTGCAGGGCTATAAAAAAACTGTCAATATAAGGTTGCATCTCTTTGAGCTGATTTTCCTCCATCCCAAGGCTCTTGTTTATACTCCACTTTGAAAGTTGGAGTAGTTATGAATGGGATATAGGAGGTTAGGAACCTAGGGAACCCATCAAATCCAATTGAAATGTCAGGATTTATAATTTTTTTAATCCAATTAAACATGTACTTGGGTTTCTAACTAGCAAGGCGCATATGTACACGAGATTCTTTAAAGATGGTTCCATACATATAGAAAACTGGTATTTTTTGATATGTTTTTAGGGAGAAAAATGGGGATTCAAATCCTACAAATAGGGAGAGGGATGTAACTGAGTCTAATGAGTCATCATGAGCATAGGAGGTGTCAAATAATGCTATAATATATGCCCCCTAATGTTTGAGGTTAGAAGAGCACCTGATGCCCGAAATACATTACAAATAGTCATGAGATTGTGGAGGGGCCATTGGGTAGGAGTAGTTGAATTCTAGTCCCAGAAAAATACCTACAACACAAATAAGTAAGAAACTCTCTTCTCAAGTCGGGCATTCCCATGCTTGAGTGTGATGTAAGCATGGCCGCCAAATAAAGTACACTACGGATCCATGAGTAATAAAATAATAATTGATGTCCATGGCCAAAAAAACTATACACATTGGATCCATGTGATATATAGAAGTATCAATCATGGCCATGAGAAAATACACAATGGATCCATGAAAAAGTGTAGATCATATCCATGAATGGATACACAATGGAGCTATGTCTCAAAATCAAAATAGAGGATATCTTGAAACAATGGAGTGAAATTTTTTTATCCTTTTCAAGTACTAATGTCAAAGAGGTTGGTACAATCAATGAAAGTTGGGTATGAGCACAAAAGAGGCGATTCTCGTACTTCACCTGAAGTCTTCAACACAATCCTCCATGGTACAAGTCTACACTATGTGAATAAATGTGTTGGAGTTGAACACAATGAGAAACCATTTGATTATCGGTCATTGATGTATAATGTTAACATATGTGAGAAAACCCATAGATGATGATAATGGGAATCAAGGTACCTGGTACAATACATAAAGTGTGAATAAATGAGTTGATGTTGAACACCTGATAGAATCTATCAAGCATGGTACATTGATGTATTCCCACTTTAAATAGCGAGAGAACCTACCATTGATGATTGCAAGCCCCAAGGTACTACAAATGACTCTAGATCCATGTACCAGAGTAAGATGTGTTGACATTGATAGGAAGAGATCCATTGGAAGGAAGGAAATCAAGAATCCTCCATCATCCTACATGAGGGGTAGCATAAGGCCAAAGATTTGGAAGGATTCAGATGAAAATATTGAAAGGACCAAATCGAGGTATGACTCTAGAATGTACCAGATGGAATAGCACATTGTAGAGACTCTTTGAATAATATCCATTGATTAAGACTAATGGCAAAGAAGAGGAATCCATCAATAGGGTCAAATGGAAACAAGGGTACCACACAAATCCATATGTGTGATAATGGTTTTTGACGTCGAACACAAGGGAAACTGCACAATCAATGGTCAATGATGGTTTGTCATCTATTGAGCACAAGGCTACCTATCAATGATGTAAATATGCCCAAGGTGAGACTCTAGGTTATACTCTTAGAGAAAAGTTTCATAGTCTATAAGAGCATAAACTTCAACAAGAAGTCAATGAGGACCTTCTATACTAGCACGAGTGAGAGATAGAGATGCTTGTGATACCGAGCAATACTTGACTAACACGGGAGGGCCAACTTGAAAAGTAAAAGGTTTTTGTAGAATGGTCGACATGGTTTACTTCCCTCAAATAGAGAAATGACACAAAATGTTACTTAGGAAGCATGGATTATAAACTGGGATACGTTTGTGACACATGAGGCATCAACAAACGCTCCATATGACTAGAATAATAACCATCCAGAGTATATTCTACTCGAAAATGAGAAAAAAGGCCTGCTAAAGCCATACTAAACCCAATAATGAGATGAAGACTCATAAGATAGTGTTATGTTATAGGGAGACACAAGTAGTTGCCACATAAAAAATATTTGGACTCATTCCCATCCTTCTTTTTGTTTTTTTTTGTTTTTTTGTCTTTTACATATTATAAATCTTGAAAAGGAATAAAATAATGCTATGATACAGTGGAGGAAACTAGTGTCACGAGATAGAAAACTCGTTCCAAGCACAAGGAACATACCTATGATTAATGCAAGGAAATCATGTGCATAATATGGACACTTGGGGAAAAGTTTACTCTAGGGGTACAGGTGTCAAGACACAAAGACTAGGATTGCAATTCTAGTAACGTTTCGAGAATGCATACACAAGTGGTTATATAACAACAAGTTGAAGTCAGCATTAGGATCAAAATCACAAGCATTGGAATGAAATGCAATATTACAACTCAAAAAATAAATGAGGGAGACCCATAGGGTATTATCCATAATAAGAATGAGAAGAAGATATGAGGCTTCAATGCAAAGTCATGGCGGGACTAAATAGGTCCCCAAGCCTATGAAATCACTTCAGCATGGGTGTCAAACTGTGAACAAGGTTCTAACTAGGGAACCCATGAATGATAGACTCTACCACATGAAATACAACACTTCTAAAGAGTAAATAAGGTTATGTGTTGCAACTCAGTGGGGTCAATCCTAAGGAAAAATGAAACAAAAAATAGATAATGCAATAATGCAAGAAGGGGAAAATCTAACCTATATGCCAATTTCGAGATCATTACTTGTCAGAACAGATCGACATGGAACAGAAAGGTACAAAATAAAATTTCTCCAAATTATTTTATATAATAGCTCTGATAAAAACTTGCTATAGGATACAAAACTTGAAAAAAAAGAAACCCTAAAAGTATAATATGTACATAGAAATGCACAAATTTGTGACTTATGAATAGTAGTGCTCCAAGTAGATCCCATTTATATTCTTAGGCTAAGGGATTCTTTGGTAACCAACCTTAAAATATTCCAATTCAAGAGAAGTCAAAAATATATAATCATAGCTTCAAGGATAGCCTCATCTGAAGGAAATCCAACATCCAAGAAACTGGGACTCGAAGAGTCACCAATACTAGGGATCAAGGTATCACAAACAGTAAGATCAAAATTGAGAGGAAGTGTCAAATTACTCAGGTCAAAAGAGAAAATCAAAGGCACATATATCCCTAATGGAGTCGCCACTTATGTTAATAAAATCTAAGTCATATGGATTTGGGTCACGGGCCACAACAAAGAATTGTCCTAGAACATTTCTCTCAAACTTTAATTAAGAAGTTAATTGAAAGTAACTACCTACAATAACTAACTTTTAGAAGAAAGGAAAGAAAAAATACCAGGAACATATCATTTGAATTCAATCTTGCTTGTATACTTCTTCTCGAGAACTCCTTCACAACAATGCTATGAAATTCATACAAACAAAGACATATGCAATTGCAATAAAGTAGTTATATGATAACTAACTAAATGTAATCAATTCAGTTTCTATGTTAGTGTTGGCACACGATTATAAGACCCCAGGTTCAAGTTCTATTAACCAACAAAACCCTTCAGACACCATCCCTTTTGACATCACCTACATGCAATTGAAGTCTCACTCGAGGAATCTATTGGGGCTACAGGAACCAAGTTTCTGCAGTAGTGAGGGAATGGGAGGTGATCATATTAATGATTATTACTTATCGGTTCTGTGCGCATTATACTATATATGTTATTCCTTGGTTACTTAGTGAATCTAGTTATATATTACCCTTATATTGCAGATTTCAACATAAACCATTTAATGTAACATTCATAACTATTGTGTAGTCATCATATAGTAGACAAATCTAGTCTAACATGTATAAAGATAATATTCATGATAAATAACATAAAATACAAGAAGACACGGTAATTAACGCGGTTCACCCAAATTTGGTATATGTCCACATTAGTTGGATTCTTTATTATTATTTATGTAATTGTCTCAGGCTTGCGCACTATGCTACAATAGATATATCATGCTATCTCTCTCTCTCTCTCCATATTACCTAACCTCTCTTTAGTGAAATCTTCTCTTTGAAACCTCTCCCTAACAATCAGACATAGACCCTTTCATTCTCAGTCTATTCTCTCACTCTCCTTGTTGGACCTTGACCAAGTTTTGAGGATACTTGGTCATAATTGACCTATTTTGGGACTTTGACAGGCTATCAAATATGGAGCACAAGACAAATCATATATCGTGGGATCTTGGCCCCTTTTAGGGCCTTTTTTGGGTTTTGGGATTAGGTAACGGGTATGAGAATGTCAGCCCATGGGTTTACCCATGCTTAGGCCCACTTTTGTAATGTTTAGATAAGTAGCTAGGTGAAGTAAGTAAAGAGCTACAAGTTCGATCTGTGTGATCGAAAGTGCTTAGTGATGAATAGATATTTCTTTTGTGCATGCTATGTAGGAATTGTAGAGCTAAGTGCAAGTAGTTGTAAGAAGGCTTTGTGTTGTAACCTATCTGAGGGAAGGAGGATCTAGTAGAGTGCGAAAATCTTCTGTCCTATGCGAAGTAGGGTTTTTGAAGCTTTGTGTTGTAACTGATTGACAAAAGATAATAGAAGAGAAGAAGAGTTGGTGGGCGTAGCCCCAGGGTGGGGGTGAACCACGTACATGTGTTGCTCTGCTTTGTGAAATGTATTGATGTGTTTTGTGTGATTTTCTTAGTGATTTATGAATGTTAGATAGATCTATTGTTTCTTTTTTCTTAACAAGGTGAATGAATGCTAGATCTGACCTATGTGATTATGTTGAGTGCTTGAATATGTTGGATCTAAAGAGTTCCTTTCATGCTAAGTGATATTAGATGTTGGATTTGGTTAAATAATACAATGCTATGTAATTAGGGTTTGTCTGCGCTGTTACTAAGAACTAAATATCAATAAATATAACTGTCGAGTGCTCTATTAAGTGTCTGAATCACAGATCTGTGTCCCAGCTAAGGTTGCAGACATCTGATTCATGCAACCACCCATCCCTCTATCTCGGGTGAGACTTCATCTGCTTCGCAGGTGTTTCTGAAAGGGTCGATAGTTAGGGTTTTGTTGGTGCATTGTTGTAGCATTGAACCCTTGGTCTGCCCCTATGCCAATAAATGGTTCCGTTGTCGGGACCTAAAACTATGATTGTTGGGAACTAAGGAAGAAGAAGCTTTGTGTGAAGATCTGACATGAAACTATAATTGTTGGGAACAGAGGAAAAAGAAGCTTTGTGCAAAGACCTGACCTGAAATTGTGAAATCTCTGTACATAGATCTGTCTCTCTAGTGCATAGTATTCTACTTGATTTGTGAAGCTCTGTGCTAAAGAAAGAAGTTTGATCTAAATAAAAGAGGTAAGATCTGAACACTTTGTGCTATGATAAAGGTAAGAATAGTTAAAATTTTCTGGAATCTTTGTACTCTATGGAAGTAAGATAAGTGGAATTTATTTTTTCTAAAGTATGGATCTAGGTATGTTTGATAAGATTTGTCCTAGCTTGAAAACTAGGGAACTGATAGAAGAAAGAGGATTTGATATGAGTAGATCTAATCAGAATAGTGAAAGATATGTTATACCTATGCATAGAAAGAATGTTTGGACTAACAGATGGATGTAGGATCCTAGAAATATTTTTTTGCAGGTTAGCTACCATGATCCTAGAGTGCAGTACAGGAGAGGTTGGGGATCATTTAAAAGAAAGAGAGGATTAACCCTTTGTTACAGTTGCAAAAGATTGGGACATTTGGCTAAGGAATTCCACGAAAAGAGACCTAGTTGCCTCTGTTGCAAAGCTATGGACCATGAAGTATTGGATTGCCCTAGAATGATTGCTAAGGTTGAAAGAATGAATATGAACCAAGAAAACCATAAGGAAGATCCAAAAACTGATATTATGATAGAACCCCGGAAAGAAGCAGAAAACAGATTGCTACAAATGAAAGAAACCCTAAATGATCACCGACATGTCAGTTTATGTTAAGAACCAAAGACTGAATACAAAATCACCACAACAGATATAGAAGAACAATATATAAAATCACAACTTTATTATATCAAACCCTTGAGGTAGGGCAACACCATACAATGGATCCTATTATGGAAGGG
>JZKD02S0136086.1:96018-107431 GCA_000966675.3 Picea glauca
TCATGTATCAATGACAACTCATTGATCCATCTTCATCTATGCATTCTCATCAAGGACAATACATATTATATTACATAAATCATCAATCAATCAATCCTTTGACATCAATAAATCAAACCATTGGCATCAATGACAACATGATCCAACAATACTCTTCTGGTGATGAATTTGAAATTCCTCGGTCAATGTTGCAATTCTCTTATTCAAGAAGTGTGTTCCTTGATCACTGCATAATATGCACAAACATCCAAATCCTGTGACTATATTCTCAAATAGAAATCATGCAGTAGTCTCTGCAATGCAGTCTATGACTAGTGTTTCTTATGCCCATGTGATCCAACACTTCATCATAGTGATTATGTACCTTGCTCCTGATCTTCTCATTGATGGGTTGATTGGTCCAACAAAGTCTATTTCCCATTTATCAAACACTTGCAATGTAACCTATGGGTACAAAGGAATCTCATGCCTCCTGGATGGATTTATCACCCTTTTACAAACATTGCATGTTTGACAGTATTCTTTAGCATCTTTATGAAGTGTGGGACACCAAATCCCTGTGCAGAAAATATTTTGTGCAATTTCTTTACCTGAATAGTGTCCTCCTGAAATCCCTTCATATGCTTCTATGAGTATCATAGGAGTTTCATGTTCCAATACACATCATCTCAATATTCTATCTGCACCCAACTGGTATAAAATCCATGCAATCAATAGGCAATGTATTGCTTTAACCACTAATTGTTTCTTCTACGAAATTGTCATGTCTAACGAGGTCATCCTTGTACTTAGAAACTATACGATGTTTGTGAAGTAGTCATCCACCATCTTAAATGTAAGTAGTTGTGCATTTGGTAAGTTTTCATCTAGATTCCATGCATCTTCTCCTGATAGTATGCACAATAAATGATCAGGTCCTACATTCAAATTCCCTGGTTTCACAACATCATCAAACTCGTATTCCTGAAACAAAAATACCCACTTGCATATTCTCCCCCCAACATTGTCTTGTTCAGTAAGTATTTTAGTGTGAAATGATTTGTATACATCTTAAAGTGAGAACCCAATAAATAATGTGTAAACTTCTGTAGTTCATTTACCATTGCCAATCCTTCTCGTTCTGTGGTAGTATAATTCTTCTTAGCTATGGACAACATTTTACTTGCAAAATCAATTAGGTGATCTATGTCTCTCTACCCTAGTTGAGATAATACTCCACCCAAATATATGGATGATGCATCTACAAGAACATGGAATTCCTTGTTCCAATCTAGAAATATCAAAATTGGTCTAGTCACCAGTTTTTGTTTTAAGGTGTCCAAACCCTTCTGACAGTCCTCATTCCTTTGGAAATTCACTTCCTTCTTCAATAAATTCTCCATAGGTGTTGTAATCTATGCATAACCTTTGATGAACTTCCTATAATATCCCGTGTGACCCAGTGTTTCCCTCAGTTGTCTGAAAAATGTAGGTGGTTGTAAATCCAAAATTACTATAATCTTGGAAGGATCCACTAATAATCCCTACTTGCAGACCACATGGCCTAACAAAATTCGAAAAGGTGCGCAAAAAATACATTTCTTCAAATTCAAAGAAATATAACATTGTCTACACCTATCCAACATTAACCTGAGTACTTCTATGTGATCCTTCAGTAGACTAAACAAAATACAATCATCTAAGTACACTTCAAGGAACTTATGAATAAATTCCTTAAAATATGCAATCACGACTCTTGAAAAACCTGCAGGTGCATTCTTTAGTCCAAAGGGAATGATTGTGTACTGCTAACTTCCCCACTCTATCGCAAATGTAGTATTATACTTGTATTCCTACATAAATTTGATCTTATGGTACCCTAATAATCCATGTATGAAATAATAAGTGTCTTTCCCTCCTACATTCTCTAGCACCTCATCTATGAAATATGTTGGGAATGGATCGTGCAGACATGCATCATTCAACTTCCTCAGATTTATTCAAATAATGATTCCTCTTGTTTTCTTGTCTTGCACTACCATTGGACTTATCCATTATGATTCCACCATTGGTTCAATGATCCATGCTACTAACATCATGTCTATCTCTTCCTTCACCTTCTCTTTATACTTCAGATTTAACTCTTTGTCACATTGGTTTAGCATTGGGTTTCAAAGGTATATTTATCTCACCTAATTCCCCAATTATCCACTTCATCTATGAGAATGTTGTTGGGAATATATATTGATATTCATGCAATAAATATGCAATCTTCTCCAGAACTTCATCATTCAAATAATCTTCGATTTGCGCAAAATTTGGATTCTTTGTCGTCCCAGTGTTTAACTTCCATGTCTTTATTGGCCATGTATCAACAAATTCAATCTCTATCCCTTCTACTATGCATTGTCCCTTAGTTTTGGGTACTTGCACATTCCTGGGATCTTCCTCATCATGTTCTTCTTTAGAGACATTGTAACACTCCAAAAATTCATGTATAGTCATAGAATCTTTGTACGCACTGCACATCGATACCACCTCCATTGACCCTTCCTCTGAGAAGATATTGATTCGAATGGCTTATAACGTTGCATCTATTAGTGGGTATTTTTGTTCAAAAGTAAAATTTACCTTGAACCTTTGAACTAACGCATCCCATCTTGGTGTTTCTCTATGCATTTCCATATCCAGATACCGGTTCTTTAGAATTGTATCTAGTGTATGTATAAATTTGTGTGTCCATTCCTTCTTCGGTATTGAACTCCATGTAGTTATGCACTTCTCAACATGACCTGCTGGATCATTCATCCCTATATAATTATACACAATATTATCCACCTTGGTACCAAATCTCACTTACATTAGTATTCTACACTACGACCAGTCTTCCACTCCCTTTTTATGTGCAACCCACCATCTAGCTAGAGTAGCCTTCAGGATAGCATCTAGTGCCAAAAATATTTGTTGTTTGGGTACCTATGACTCAAATTCCTTTACAAATGAATTGATATGACTCATTCCATCATACCTAGGTGGATCACATATCTCCATTCCAATCCATAACAATGATTGAGTCATGCTTGCACATCGTCTAGTTGATACTTCATGCATCCTATGTTCCTGATGTTCCATACCTTCCTATGAATCCAATGCACACAAACTGATAATTATCCAACTTAGTGCACCATACACAGTGGGGTTAACATAATCATCCATCCTTGTAGTAATTTTATACAAGTTTTCAATATCGTTCCCTCTCACTGGCTCTATATACCTATTTCCTTATATCGGGTCCAATGGCGTAGTAACCTTCAAGTATCCTACCTCAAATAGTATTTCCCTCCTCTTCATATTAATGATTGCTTGATTATCAAAGACACATTCAAGTCCCATCAGTTCTAGATATGGTTGACTATCATCCATGGTTTCAATGACTTGAAAGTCTGCTACACTGCACACTCCATCTACGTTCATAGTTACTCCTGTCAATCATCCAATCGAGACTATCTTGTGTTGGTTAGCTAACGTTAACTGAACAGGAGACCAAATCAACTTGGGTTTCCCCATAATTTCCCACATCTTCTTTGGTAATACATTCACATTATATCCCAAGTATAAAATAAATTTATCCACATCATATTCCCCAATCTTCCCACTTAATCTAAATTCTCCATTGGTTCTCTTTCTGCATAGTACCTGATTTAGTACCCTCTATCCAATAGGAATTTCCCTTTCTTTTGCGCAATGATAAATCATTTCATATAATGCATTCAATTCATTTTAATCTTTCATTAACTCTACACAAATTTGTAGGAATTCTCTTATACCTTCCCAAGTGGCTTCTCTAGCACAATGTGATCACAGACATGAGGCGTCGATGATGTTGATGCTACCCAATATGGTCCTAGTATCTCTTTTCTTTCCCTATGATACATATCCTTTTATTTTTGAGGGCCGAATGTTGGCATAGGTCCTATTTATTTCCTTATCCATTTCTCAGCCTACTTCCCTCCATTCATCGCATCATCCCTTGTTCTAGTTCTTTCGTGTGTAACAATTGTTATTCTAGGTCCTTCATTACATTTTTTGACTGATATCTTTTGTACATTCTAATTTGAATTTTGGTGTTGATTCCCTATTTCTTTCCACTTTGTGAGTAGTTGAGGAAAGTATTTTATCACATGGTCCAATGCTCTACAGTATATATAGGTTGTACATGGATTCAGACAGTCACAAGATAGATGTCCTAGTTGATTACAATTGTAGCATATTATCCACCCTCTACCTCCTCTACCAAAATTTCTTCTTCCTCAATATTTGTTAAAATTTTCTTTGTTTCATTGATTAAAGCCTCTCTGATTATTATACTGTGGACCACCTCCTTCTATCAAAATTCTCCTCCTAAATCCTTTATATATATTAAGCACACTCCCTCATCAAATCGAATGCACGACATTCCTTCTCTTCATGCCCTACCGATTTGAAAAAATTGCAAAATAAGTTCCTTGGCATACTCTGATATTTATGTAGTAATGGACACTCCATTAGATGAAGTCCCCATTTATTATATATCTCACAGTATCCCCCCTGTTGATGGGCTTGGTGCTCCAGTCGCAAAATACCGTACAAATTTTGGGCATTCGTTCTTATGGTGTCCTTCATTCATGCACTTGGTACATCGGACTTGTTCCCATTTTTCCTTCCCTTTTGTAAGCTCTGCAAATTGGATTGTCAAGGTAGCTAACTACATCTGTACTTGCACCATCCCTCCACTGTCTCCTATAGGGAAAGCTTCCAATTTCATTGTGATCTCCAATGCTTTAGACTGCAATGAAAACTCTTGATTTATTAGTGGACTGTGGATGTGTGGTAAGAGTCCCACAATAAACCATTCCCTATGTTACCGATCAGGAATTTTAAATGCTAGCATGCCCATCACATCCTTGAATCTCTGATCAAAGTGCCACACTAACTTAGTATGTACCTTTTTTATTTCCTTCATCTCGGTAATGTACTGCAACTCTGATTTTGGTTTCTTTTACTCTTACAACAATTCCTCTCTAATCTTTGCTAGAGTCCTCACTTGTCCTGTACTCTGCAGTTTTATGTACCATACTAGTGCATGAACTCTAAAATTTGTTTCCAACTGTGCAATATTTACGGCCTCATCTTGGACATTGTTTGCAGCCCAAATTGTCTCACAGAAAAATATATTTTGTTCAGGGTCCTCCGACCCAAATCTCTAGAACTCAGGTAGTTTCAAGGTGTTTTCTAACCCTTCCATGTTGTTCTATGTATTTCCTCCCCTTGGTGATGTTGGTTGAGTATGAATCATTGTACTTCCTCCACTGCTATGACTATCATTGTTCTAATTTTCCCTACTCACTACAAGTGCTTTTGACATATCTTCAACTGTTACCTCATATTTTGGTGACACGCATGGGGTCATGGATTCGATGCAGGATCCAGTCTGAGTAGGACTTAACGAATATTTTATTATAGGACTGGACTGGAACCCCTCTGCCTCTCCTTTGATGTGTGGTATCTCTACGATATAGACTATTGCACAAGGTCCTACCCACACAATCTCACTACGCAGCTCTCCTTTATTAGTCCTAGTTTTTCACCTCATGTACCTTCTTCCAATGTGCAATACTCCAAACTCATCTTCTTATTTTGATTCAACCTCTTTGGTTCTTTGCATCCTTGGTCCCTCCCTTCCTTCATTTATTCCTTCATTCTTTCCTACATTCATATGATCCTCTTGTCATCCTCTGGTTCCCCTATGTGCACAAATCCCCTTATCAATCAAACTCCATTGTCATCACACACTTGTTGCACAACAACATCTTTATCCATGTACCCAATGATTTCATAAGCCTTCCATGCAGTCCTTTGAATAAATTCCTCTCTGCAACATTTTATGACTAGGTACAATCCACCACAAATTTTGTGATATATCCTCCCCTATGTGAGAAGTCTTATTACTTACAAAATTCAAATACCTTACCAAATCAATAGTCCAGTTCCTTAGTGTTGTAGTTTGATACCTCCCAATATTCTCCACTAATATTTCTAACCACTCCATCAAAATAATTGGAAATTCGCCAAGGAAAATCTCATCCAGCTCTATGTACACATACTTTTACATCCATTTCTTGTCGCTCATTTGAGGGTTTCTATTCTCTTTTTGAGAAAATTTGTGTTGCATCCCTTCTAGTCATTCTAAGATATATTTCTTATTCTTCCTTAAAAACATTCTCTCGATCATAGATGATGGTTCCTGACGACAGAATCATTTGTTGGCACGCAGTTATAAGACCCTAGGTTCAAGTTATCTTAACAAAAAAAAACCTTCAGACATTGACCCTTTTAGCATTGCCTTCATGCAAATGAAGTCTCACCTGAGGCATCTATTGGGGTTGTGGGAACCAAGTTTCTACAATAGTGAGGAATGGGAGGTGATCATATTAATCATTCTTACTTATCTATTATATGTGCATTATCATGTATTTGTTCTTCCTTGGTTACTTAGTGAATTTAGTTACATAGTACCATTATAATACATGTTGCAACATAAACAATTTATTGTAACATTCATAACTATTACACAGTGATCATATTCTAGACAAATATAGTTTAACATGCATACAGAGAATATTAATGATAAATCACATAAAAGACAAGAAGACACATTAATTAACATGGTTCACCCAACTTTGGGCTACATCCATAATGACTAGCATATTTATTATTCTTTGTGCAATTGTCTTAGGCTTGTGCACTGCGCTACAATAGAGATATCATGTTATCTCTCTCTCCATATTGCCTAGCCACTTTGCAATGCAAGCCTCTCTCTGCAACTTCTCCCTAATAATCATACATAAACCCTTTCATTCTCAATCTATTTTTACACTCTCCTCTTGAACAAAACCATTACTAAACAACATAGAACCTTGTGTTGAGGGGTCATAAATCCCTTTAACTCAACAGTAGGAACCAAACCCACCACCGAGGCCCAATTAGATTCTACAACATTTAATGGTTGAATGGTTCTCCATATATTGCAATCCAACCAATTAATCGATGGGCTTTACATAGTGATTGACAGAATGTATTCTTGTGAAATCTCCTCCTTTAGTTTGAATGTTCGCTTTTTGTAGTTTCACTTATAGGTGGGACCGATACAAGATAAATGATGGTATAAACCAGCTGGGTAACAAGGGGGAAAAGATTAACTATTGAAGAAGACTGAGATTGGGATAACCCACGTGCTCAAGCATGCACACAATGATTCTTAAACCTACACAATACTAGTACTAATGCATTAACCTGTTGGTGTTCCAATTATTGACTGAGATATGATTATCAGAAGAAAACATACATGCAATAAACGATGGCAAGAAAAATAGTTTCCTTAGATCTAATCATCAATCACATATTAACACAATGATTTACTTTTCATTATTAGAGACAAGAACTATAAAAATATTGAATTAGATAACTTATCAACAGATTCAGAGGCTCTTACTCATTATAGTATCCATTCATGAGATAAAATCAGAAATAATTCTTCTTTAGATCCAATCACACACATTTTTGATGAAAAACATAAAACTTGGATTTGGTCCTAAACATGACTTCTCAATTAAGGTAGCTATGAAATAGTTCTTTACAATCCAAAAATGAGGGTCTTTGCAAAAACCATCGACCCCTTCTTACAAGTCGATCCCCCTATTTATAACATATTATTAACTAAAAATAACTATCAAAAGTGCAAGATAAGTAAAAAAAAACATCGCCACATGGTGCTTTCATCACTCAGTCTTCTAAGAGTCATCAAATAGTTTAACTTGAGTGGATTAATCTTCTCGTACTTCGACCATTTGAAAAAGAGATCCTCGCATGTGTTGGCATACATGAATCTGTGTTGGTCCATTAGGGCCGAAAGGATATCCTTTATCTCTAGTGCCCATGCTCGATACTTGACTATGGCAACACTTAATTATTGCAACACTGTCCAAACCTTGATTGGGTGTTCCATGAACTATTGCACTTGAACTTGCACCATGTTTGCCACCTTTTCTATCTCTGCATCCCACGATGAGTCTTGTTCAGCATGTAATTTGACTATGTCATGCAAGTTGACAAAGTCATTAGGTGTGCCACATTTTGGAAGGTTGATGTCTCTTATCGCCAGATTGATATTGGTCCATATATTTTTGCACTCGGCCCATTTATTTTGGATTTCCTGATGATGTTCTTGGGCCATTTTCACCCAATATTCAACCGACTTCTTTATGCAGTAAATGTTGCTATCCCTTAGTAACTGGATGTCGTTCTCTTCGACATCTTGGCCCCATTGAAACACGTCTATGTATTCGATCCTTTCCACTTCTTGGTGTGATTTATCATACCATATTTCTATATCATTGCATGTTGCCAGTGCCATGAGGGTGTCTTCTTGGAAATCGGCTATCCCTGCAGTGAAAAGGTGCTGCTCATTCATAAATTTATTGTAGGCCTCCTGGAATTCACTTCTTAGGAACACTGTGGCCTATGTGGAGTCCTAATAATATTTCACCAAATGGAATAGATGTTCCAACTCCTTCAGTCTAGTGTCCATCTCCTCCTCATCCTTCCTCGCTCTACCCAGGGTGGCATCTGAGATTTCCATCCATGCGCCCATAAGCTCAGACATCTTGGCATGCTCTATGCTAATCAATTTCTCCTCTGTGGTGATGAGGATGGAGCGATACAGAGTAAGCCTCCTCTTCTTGGTGGTTCTTTTAATGATGGATTTCCTCTTTTGGTCATAAGAGATGGCTTGTATATCAACGACCTCATCCATAGTTTCAGGGATTTGTTGATCTCCTGAGGTAAGCATGTTTCCTAGGCTCCCAACAGTGTATATATGTTCAAGATTGGGTTCTTGAACCTATTCTGTGTGTTTTGAAAGTTTTCTCGTTGGTTGTTTCTCACCGAGAGGTAAAGTACCAACTGAAATTGAAGCATCAGGGGCATGCTCAGTACTTACTTGATAATCGGCTATTGAGATGTCGATTTCCTACTATGGAACTTCTTCTTCTTATCACTCGACTCTATCTCATCCTTCAGGCTATCCACTTGGGTCCCCGATACATTGAGTAGCTAAGCGTCTAAGACACTTTTGACCTCCTAGTCACTCTATGGAAGGCTTTCAATTTGAGCATTGGGAGCTGGGGAAGATGCCTTCTCTGGTTCTTTTTCCTCTGTGATCTACACCAGAGTCACCAGGGAAACCTCTGAACTCTCCTCCTCATCATAGATCATTATTAATTCATGGAGGGGGTTTGGTACACTTTCTCTCCCTAATTTCCTTGCTATATTTGGCTGAGCTGAAACATCCCCTACTAATATGGCCTGTGGCATTAAAACTTCAGGGTTATACAACTCGATGATCTCTTCAACTTGTATCAGTTCTGGGTCACTTGGACCTACCTAACTTTCGATTGGGTTGTCAGCAGGGACCCTTGTCATTTCCATGAGGTTCGGGTAATTCTGCAACTAATCAATTACTCATTGTTCATGTTACATTAGGAGAAAACCCCTTCCATGTGCCTATGATGTCATAGACAATCCCATGTTCTTCACCTTTGTTGCCTCTATCTCTCAAATTTATTCCCTGGCTCTGAGGGCCTCTTGAGTCCACTGCTCTATTTTTCTTCCTGTTCATCCATGCTCATGGCCTTGAACCTGGTCATTTTTGGGTCGACCATCCTTTGCACCACCTCGTCCCAGTCATGGGCATTCTCTATGAAGACTTCTTCTTCAAACTTGTCATGAGCATACAGCCAGCAGGACGACACTTGTGAAGCATGTTGCAGGAGCATGCCCTTTGGATCGTGCTTCTAGAATCGGCCCGTTGGGAATATGAATTCAATTTGGCTCAGCCCTTCTTGTTTGGCCTGAGTGGTATCCTTTACTAGGTACAACCCTACATGGAAACCATAGGGTATAAAAGTTTGTTTCTTGTCCTTGACCAGGGTGGAATTGTAGCCCTGCAAGATGGTTTGATAACATATTTCTCCTACGAAAATTCAGTCTGGGACATGAGTTGGTAGGATATGTGGTGCTCTGGTGGACCCAAACACCCTGATGTAGGTGGCACACTCGTCCAAATACTAATGGCCTACTGTTATAACCCTAAATTGCACCATACATGCATACCTGGTATTAGGCCATCTAACTTGCTATCTTTGCCAAGCCATCACTGAACAAGATTTCTAAAAATCATTGTTTTGAAGGTGTATATTCCCTACACCACTACTACCTACGTACACACACTTGCTGACCCACTACAACCCGCGTACACTCACAAAATATCGCAAAAAATCAAAATTGCATAGGATACTGGTTTTTAGGTCATTACTTAACTATTTGACTACCCATATCCAGTCACCCCAACCGTTACTATCTCTTATGGCCTATAAAAGAATGGGTTGGGGTCCCATGTCAAAGGGAAGCATGAGAGCATAGAAACTCCACCCATTTCCGTATTCCCCCTTTGCCCCAATATTCGGCAACCACATTCTGATTTTGAGCTAGAATTCCCTTTTTCTCCATTGCAAGCCCTTTCCATTCCCCTAGAGAGAACCGAATAGGATAAGGAGACATGGAAGCAGTTGGTGCATTGTGAAGAGAAGCCCAGGACCGAGTTCGAGGAGCAGTGTCAGTCTCATATTGTAAGTGACTTTTGTGATATTAATATAAAGAAGTACTTTTTTTGTCCCGCCAAATGACATCTTAAACTTATATGATTTGTTTACATTTCTTGTTTATGATGTGTAACCCACTAATCCATATGTAGAATGCATGCTTGTAGTTTATTGTTTGTCTTTTGGTGAATGCAGGTCAGCCTTGGGAGGAGACTTGTAGTCAGGAAACAACTGAGCGCAAAGGGATCGACACCTGACATAGAGTTTAAGGTATGCCTATCGGATCCCTATACCTTGTATTTTATGTATGATTGTGGGGTAATGTCGAGATAGTTGGTAAAAAGTAGGAGACTTTAGACGGTTATCTTTGCCTACATTTTAGAACCTTGGTGTAGTCCGTAGAGGGGTTTTCCCACTATAGAAGAATTGGCGACTGTACTGGAGATAATCTCTAAGGTCTTTGGGGATATTTATTTTTGGATGATTTGAATTAGTTTATTCACTATTTTCTAAGTTTTTGTAAGCTTCTATGTCTTTAAGGGATCCTAGTCTTCTAATCCAATACTCCCTGCCTATGCTGGACTATTGGTTTTCAGTTTTTTGAGGAGTTACAAAGGTGTACGTGGCCTGCAATGGGACTGCACGCTTGCATATGCACCTTGCCCTTGGACAGCCCGCGTACATACGCTAGTTGTTGAAGTGTCAATAGTGTGCCTGTTGAGAAATTAAAAAACAAA
>JZKD02S0136086.1:112116-123180 GCA_000966675.3 Picea glauca
TATATAGGAGACTAGGAGGTTTAATGGCCTAAAGCCGACATAAATAAAATAACATTACTAATCTAAATTACAACTAATGGCCTATATCCGACATAAATAAAATAACATTACTAATGTAATATGCCCCAATTAAGTGGTAATGAGCCAATATTAGGGCTTAACATCTTCCCTGTCAGAAGTCACACTTCTCAGGGGTTTTCTTGATCTAGTCCTGGTCTTTGTTATAGAAGTTTGTAGCTTAGGTTTGACTTCAACATAGCTTTCTTTTTATAAAATATTTATTGTGTCTTCTTTGATAGGGTTTTTAGACAAGTTTGTGAGTCTGCTTTGATCTTCCTATTTAGTATTGTCAGTGACTCCCTACGATCTGTGTTTGGGCCTGAATTCATTTCTTGATCCTGTCTTGTCATCATTTTTCCCTTTTTTTCTTTAGAAGAAAAGAAAATAATTCATTTTCAAATTTCTTGTTTTGAAGCATAAAACAATAAAAAAAAAACTTTCATTTATTTGTTTGGTAAAGTAGTTTAGGTTAGTTTTTTCATTTACCAAGGAAAAATAAAATTTTCTTGTTATTTACTTGAGTGCTTAGGACATTAAGTAGCTCATAGTGGAGAGAAATCTTGTTTTAAGTTTTTCTTTTCAAAGATCTGAGGAAAGTAGTTATGAAAAGTTTGGTTAAATATTTTAAATTGGAAAATCTGTATTTGTGAAGAAAGAAGTACTTTTTTTTCCAGTATCATCTTATGCTCTTCTCTTTCATCTCTTAAAGAACATCATTGGTTTCACTTCTATTCCTTTTGACTTAAGACAACCACTAAAATTAATGCTTACTTAAAATTTACTATACTTTTTGTTTGTAGGGTCCATCAATTTAGTCTAGGCTAGAGCCTTGATTTAGGATTGGAGAGGAAACTCTTCAAGGCTACAAAAAAAAACATAAGAGTCTAATCTAGGGAGTTCTTGAAAGTCCAATAACTTTGAAAGTTATCTGGGAACCCCCTCTAACACATGGGATAAACACAAGGTTGCGTAAGGAAATGTAGTGGAGATAACCCCTCCAAAGCCATACCAAGCGTAGTGGGAAACACATATAGAGGGCTTATCTTGGGATTCCGTTGATCACATTTTCCATGGAGCTTCATGGGTCTCGAATCCATTCAAGATCCTTAGTCATCTTCCAGAACTCTTGATTTCTATACTCTTGATAGGTTTTGGGCTTGACACCCTGCTCATTGCAGTTCACCCGACTGTTGACTGTACCCGCTTGGTGATTGTTCACGCATTGGAAACCTAGTTTCCATTATCTTAGTGACTTACACAGGTGACTGTGGGGGTATACCACAATACCTAGGGTAGACATCGGGCCATGCTTTGCAGAGTATACCCAGAGGTTGCTTCCATATTCGAGTTTCACTTGCATCGGTAAGTTTCTCTAGTGTTGGTTGTTGTAACTGTTCTTCCAAATAGTTAGTGATATTCTTGTCTTATCTCATAGGAACTTTTTCTAGTGTGTGTTGGTTTTTAAATGATTATAGAAATCTCTAGTGTTTCATTGATCTTCTCACATAGTGGAGAATCAGGAGCTCCACCAGTCGCGAAGGATTTTGTGCCTGTCGCTGATTGATCTCGAGCCACCCTCGCCACTGCTAAGGTGAAAACTAGACGAGCAAGGGTCTTTTGAGGTGACCAAGTTATAGAAAACTATGCCCGACTCATCTCTTAGAGGAGAACATTTTATTGCAGAGGAAATAATCATTTATGACCTTGAAGTGGAAGCTCTTGGTCCATATAACCCTCCAATCACTAATCTATCGACGCCCATCATCGTACAAGTTCAACCTTACGAGCGTCAGGTAGTGTCACAAGTAGCGATGGAAACAAATGTTCCTACTTCTTCAGGGAATACTCATATTTTCTCTACGAATGTCAATACAGGGGGTGTTCTGCCTCCTAACCAACCGTTGTCGGTCTGGGCCACTATGGTCTCGACTGCCTCTACCTCAAGCAATGGTCTGATTCTGTCTATAGTGGCGATCACTACTCCTTTCACCCAGAGTGTGACAATCCCTCTGTTCTCATAAAGGATGCTTGGCTTCAATAGAAGCACTCTACTTCCTTACTCCACTCTATAGACTTTAGGTCTTTGGGCGGGAAGCTCCAACGCTCCTCTTCAAGGATCCATGGGGAGCACTTCAACCCCCTTTAATGCTTTCCCTTATGGAGGGGGTCATATACCTCCTTCATCCCCTTTGCTCGGTGGTGCTCACCAACACTCCGCCAAGATGAACATAAACTACAATTCATTTGGACCAAGTAGTCAAGGAATTCCTTCTTATAACATGTCGGTAGGTTTGACACCATTCTCTTTGTTCGATGTATTTGGTAACAATGCTTTCTCGTCAGTTGCCATATCGGCTAGGGGAAACCTTGGTTATGGACAAAAAAATCCTATGCAGGGTACTATTCCTACACAGGGGGGAAACTTAGGAATTCCTTCCTCACAAGGACTTTGGAATCCATGGCAGGGATCAGTTCCCTTGTCAGGGATGCCGACCAGGGGCAACCCCTTCCATAGCTAATGGAACCCTAGGCAAGGCTCAACACCTATGTCCATCAGATCGACAGGGGGAAACCCTCCCCAAAATCCTTGGAATGCGACGCAAACCCAACCCTTTACGTCCTCTTACGGGAGTCAGCGAACGACATCTCAACAAGTGAAAAATTCGTACGTTGGTCACAACCATGGTTATTACCAGAACCCTAGCCAACAACCTAACTTTTCCTGGCAACCTAGTGCCAGATAAACTCCAGGCTCTTTTTTCCCTTGTTATAATCAACAACCCAAACTATCATTACCATCAACACTACACTTTCCATACTTGAAAAGGTTATTAAATGACCCCATTTGTCACAATCTGCATTGGCCTCCTATGTCGACCAAGTTGCCTTCAGATACCCCAAAGTTCAAGGCCAAGCCTAATGAATATCCAGATGATCATGTGACTACATTCCATTTATGGTGCTCGTCCAACTCATTGAGAGATGACTCCATCCAGTTGCGTTTGTTTCAATGCACTCTCATTGGGAGTGTTGCGAAATGGTACATCGAGCTTGACCACTCAAGATACTCTTCCTTTGACGAATTGGAAATGGATTTCTTAAACCATTTCCAATTACCTATGAGATATGACGTTGGTATGGAATTTTTAGCCAACTTTGAGCAAACAAAAGAGTACCATATCTCAGATCACATCTGAGAATGGAGACACTGGAAGAGTTTGATAAAAGTGTCAGTACCACCAACATTCCTGCTTGAGTGATTCCTTAAGTATTTGGTACCCTAGCTGTCTAAAGACATTGCAATGTCAGGTGTCTTTTCAGAGGAAGATACGATAATGAGAGCCCAACATCTAGAACTAATTTACTCTCATTCCGATGTACTTTATAAATTTTTTCTAGATGCACCAAGGTCGATACTTGAAAAGACCAGACAGAGGTTTGGACCACATGTCGATGGTATTGTTGGTTATGCACAAACGAAGCTCGTTGATCAACTATCAAATCAATTTCACCAATTTTCGATACAACAGACAGTGGCCAGCCAGACCACTCATTTGGTTGTTCCCCCTACCCAAAAGTTGGATGTACATAGTGTGCAATCGACAAACTCGAAGGCCACCCAACAGCCTGATGAAAAGAATAAAAAATGAAAGAAGGGTAAGGGGGATAAGAAACCTACTGATAATGTTGGTGGGGGAAACACTAAAAATAAGAATTCTAAGTATCCATGTAATCTTCGCAAGGAAGACCATCTAACTCACCAGTTCCCTCATCTTGTGGAGGCCCAAAAGTTATTGGCACAACAACAACCTGTCATGTTAACGAACCCATTTCCACATGGGAAAAATATAACTCAAGCCTCCTCGAGTGTGGAAGGGGGAAGTCAGGGACCCCCTCCATCTGCAAGCAATCCTTCTTCCATGAATGTGTACATGATGAAAGGTAGCATTGATATAACAACTAGGAAATGTGACTACAGAATGCCAAACACCTATGAGAAGGGTAAATAAGTTGAAAACCCATCTCTTCCTCTCCATATTGAGAAGATGTTTGGTGAAACAATGAAACACATCCAAAAAGGTGTGTTCAAGAAATCTTCCCACAACCCAAATGCAACGGCTGCCCAGAACTACTCTGTGGTGGAGGATTTGTCACAAACCCCTTGTGCAATGTCGGCTTTGGAAGTCCTCCAGAGTTTCCCTTCCCAGAGAAAGGCTTTGTTAGCTTCCTTAGGATCTACTGAGACTTGTAATCTGGGAATGATCATGCTTGATACAACCAACTTAAAACCTCATCTTCCTTACCACGTAGTGTTTCAAATAGTAGTGGCTTACACTATGAAAAATTTTACTCAGAACATTTTCTGCATGGTGGTTGATGAGGGCGCCTCGACATGCATGATCTCTTTGGCGTGTTGGAAGGACATTGGCCAACCCATTTTTTTTTTGTCACCTACTCTTCTTACCTCTTTCGATAGTCATTCATTCGAACCACATGGAATCATCCCCTCTTTCCTCATGTAGTTAAGGGGGAAGACTGTGTGCGTCGAGGTTGAAGTGGTTGATGTGTCTCTCAACTACAATCTCTTGTTAGGAATAAATTGGACCTATGCTATGCAAGAAATGATCGCGACAATTTTTTGGGTCTTGTTGTTTCCACACGAGGGCTAGATCATGTCCATTGATCAGTTATCCTTATCCCGTCCTGACCCCTCATCGTGGGTATCCACAGTTTCGATGATTGATAACCCTTAGCCTGACACCATCAATGTAGGGGTTGGTTTGTGCCCACCTTTGATGGGTACATTCGATTACCCTTCTTCGACCGACAATGTCCATTACATGTCAGCTGTCCCCGATCATCCTAGGGCCAAAATCTTTCAAATCTCATCGTTTTTCATGACTTACTTTAACTATCCATGGACTCTTTCTTCCCCATCCACCACAATGGAAGGGACAAGGTACCATGCAATGGCCATGCCTTTGTGTTGGCCCTCAACCAGGTTTTGAGAGATCCTTGGTCAAGTTTGACAATTTTGGACTTTGACAACTTGTCAAAGGTGCAGTGCAAGATGAAATAGAGATCACGGGATCTTGGCCCCTTTTGGGTCCTTTTTGGTATTTGGGAATATGTAACGGGTATGGGAATGTTGACCCATGGGTTTACCCATTCTTAGGCCTATTTTTTAATATATAAATAGATGTTTAGGCGATGTAAGGAAAAAGGGGGAAGAGGCATATATGTGATGTTGTGCTAAGCGCAGGTGTGTCTTGTAAATGCTTTGTGCATACTGTGAGAGACTTATAGAGCTAAGTGAAAGTGGTTGTAACAAACTGTGAAGGTATTTGTGTTGTAGCACAAGGAAGGAGGATCTAGCGAGGTGTGTAGATCTCTTGTCCTATGCAGAGTAAGGTTTTTGTGGCTCTATGCATGTATCTGATTGGAGAAGCTAATAAAGAATAAGAGTTGGTGGATGTAGCCCCAGGGTGGGGGTGAACCACGTATATGTTGTGTTTCTCTTCTTTGTGCGATGTGTTGGTGTACTTATGTGTTATCTACTAAGTGCTTGACATTTATAGATAGATAGATATGTTTATACTTTGTGCTTATGATGAATATGGATGTTATATCTGACCTCTGTGAACTTGCTTAGTGCTTGAATCTGGTAGATGTGATCTAATTCCTTATGCTAAGTGCTTAGATACATTAGATCTAAGTGAATTCTATGATGCTCTGTTTTATCTACGGAGTAGATGTTGGTTAGATATTGATGAAGGTTTAGTGTTGAATGCTCTGTTAAATACTAGAACCAAAGATCTGTGTCCCAGCTAAGGTTGCATACATCTAAGTCCTGCAACCACCCCTTCCTCTACCTTCGGTGAGACTTCATCTGCTTCACAGGTGTTTTTGAAAGGGTTTTTAATTAGGTTTTTTTTGGTGCATTGTTGTAGCGTTGAACTCTGGGTCTGCCCCTATGCCAAAAAATGGTTCCATTGTTAGGACCAAAACTGTGATTGTTGGGAACTGAGGAAGAAGAAGAATTGTGCAAAGATTTGACCTGAAACTGAGAAATCTTTGTGCGTAGATCTTTTTCCCTAGTGCGCAGCATTCTTCTTGACTTGTGATGCTCTGTGCCAAGAAAAGAGGTCATATCTGGAGAAAAGAGGTAAGATATGCAAGATTTGTTCTATGATAAAGGTAAGAATAGTGAAAAGTTCTATATCTGAAGGCTTTGTTCTCTGTAGAAGTAATACAAGTGGAAAATTTTGTTTCTAAAGCATGGATCTAGGTATGTTGATAGATTTTGTCCTAGCTTGAAAACTAGGGTACTGGTAGATGAAAGAAGGTTTTACATGAGTAGATCTAATAAGAATAGTGAAAGATATGTTATACCTATGCATAGAAAGAATAATTGGACTAACAAATGGATGCAGGATCCTAGAAATAATTTTTTTCAGGTTAGCTCCTACGATCCTAGCGCACAGTACAAAAAGGGTTGGGGATCAGTTAAAAGAAAGAGAGGATTAACCCTCTGTTACAGTTGCAGAAAACCAAGACATATTGCTAAGGAATTCCCTAGGAGAAGACCTAGTTTTCTTTGTTATCAAGCCATGGACCATGAAGTATTAGATTTCCCTATAATGATTGCTAAAGTTGAAAGAATGAATCTGAACCAAGAAAACCCTAAGGCAAATCCAGAAACTAAAATTATGGCAGAATCCAAAAAAGAATAAGAGAAAGTATTGTTACAGATGAGAGAAACCCTGAATGACCAGCGACATGTCATATTATTAGAGAACTTCAAAGAAAAAGAATGCATTGAAGCAATATTAGGAGACTTCGATGTTGACTGTGTTCTGGAAGAGGAAACACAAGTGAATGTTATGACAGAAATAACCTAGGAAATTTTAGGAAAGCATGCTATGGTTCCTTCACTGGGAGGAATATGATTATTCAGAGGAAAACTGATAATCCTATGTGGGAAGCTCGCTCATATACCTATGAATGTCAATGGAACTTTGACAGAAGAATATTTTGAGGTCATTAAATTTATTGAGGATAGCGCTCCATTTACCATGTTACTAGGAAGACCTTGGATTGAAAGAGATCAAGCCAAAAGAAAGGAAGAAGAAGAAATCCTAGAGCAGAAGAAGCAAGATTTAAAATATTTTATAACTAAAAGGATCACAGACTTGATTGAAGAATATGAGAATAGATCACAACTATTTAACAACATCGATGTAGATATCAAAGTTTCAAGAACACTAGATGACCCACAGAATACTTAAATACCTATCCCAGATAAAAAAGAAGTATTACCCTTGAATCCAAAGAAATAATATCAACAACGTGAAGTCACTATGTCAAAGGAAGATAATAATCAAAATGGGAAAAGGAATAATGAGACAAATCTCACTAGAAAGAAGGATAGAAAACTAAGTAAGAAGAGAGCTAAGAATGAAAAATTGCAGAAAGATCTAGAAGGAACCTCGCAGAAGGAACATTTACAAAATTAGAGCTTCATCGGGATATCAGCACAGCGACACATGGCACTTCTCCATGGCAAACAAATATAGTCATTGGGGACATTATAACCATTAGATCAACACTCTGAATGGGTAGAAAGGAAATTATGACCAGACAACTCGCCATCAGACTGTTGGGACTACGCCATAACGGATAGAACAAATTTCAGGAAGGCTTCATACCTATTGCAAGAGACCCGTTTCTGAGTTACCTATTTATCCCATCATGCCATGCACCAAGGACACTTTTTATAAACAAGAATTTGAGCCCGCAGACTAATTTGATCTTACACAGTGATCATCGCATTGTTTCCATATATTCCATTGTAATGTCTAAGTTAATCTGAACATGATCTAGTTAATCCCAAGCGCGTATGTCCGAGGAGCTCAACCCAGTCAAAGAATCTATGATAGAATTACTCCTCGACCTGATGAATGAAAGATTCATGTGAGAGAGAGGATTATCTGTAGGTGTACAGGCTTCATCCACAAGAACAGTGCAAGCATCTCCATCAACTTCTCACGGAGACGGACCATCCTAGCCATCAAATGAAAAGCGAACCAAGAATAGGGATGATCTAGCGAATGCCAAATTGATCCCGACTATATTACCCACCTACATACCACCTTTGAGCGGTAGAGTAAATCGAGATAGTGTGCCTAGATATTTCGAGTACACCTTGGTCACTACAAACCTCCCAAAGGGGATCCTCACAGTTCGAGTAGACCAAGATAATATTGCAGCATTGAAGTTCAATGACTTCAACCTCAGCGACCGGAAAGTCTATAACATGCTCCCCCCACATAAGTACCTAACCATAATTAAGGGGAAGAATTAAAAGATAATCCCCCAGACATGGAACCATAACCTCACGCAATCCACCCTGTTGAACGTCATGAAGATCCCACACTTCGGAAGACACCAGGAGGTGAATTCCTATGTCAAGCTATTGCTTTCTTGTTACCATGGTGGATTTTTGTGGCTAGACCATCATATCACAGTTGATTCAATGTTGATCAATCAGATCACAGGGTTGAGTATGCAAGGACCTGATCCACAAGATTTTTATCTAGGAAAATCCATGGATCGCGCTCTAGCACAGAGGATCAAGGACATTGTTATCACCCTAACAATTTTTATCAGGATCTAAAAACTTCTAAAGTTTAGCAAGACTCTATACCACAGTAGAGGTGTGATAGTTCAGGGAGCTTGGTTATATTCCATGTCATATGAACGAATGTAGCAGATGTGGGAAGGGAGTAGATTAGCAGGATTTTGATCTTGAAGAATCTCATATCTACGATCGAAGCCTACATCGGAAAAACAAATAGCACAAAACTTAACATCGCAAAGGTAGATCAGGGAAAAATACTCTGGTTTCGATGGGGAACATGTGGTGCTCTTACACAGGCATCAGGGGAGATGACGAATTGCCTGAAACCACTTTTCTTATGGCCCCAATGTCACATGGTTCAAAACGTCATGTTGATAGCTCACGGGGAGGATGGCGGTTGGTCAGATCACCTCACATCACCGGTCCAGGTACTTTCCTAGATGGCATACCAAAAGGACACCACTGCATAACTAACTCGAGGCTCATCATTCGAAGTGGATTGATGAAGCATGGCATACCAAGGTACTGTGACAGTAATTCGTGAGAAAAGTACACAAACCATCAAATCTCATATATGAATCATTTTATCCTATTTTGGGAAATTGTCATCTTATGCATAAGAAAAAAAAGCTCGGCCTATGCTCCTGAATTATGTAACCTCAAAGGGTGGCCAAATCAAGGTCTCTGCGAAGTTCAGAAGGCATGGATAATACCCATCAAATGATGTTTGGCACGACTAGGTTCTCATCTAAGGTACCAGGCAGGTCAATAAGTAAGATTGAAAGATGGGTCTTGTAGATGCTGGCGACTAAATTTCATACCGAACTTGAAACTGAGACATAGTCGAGAGTAAAATTAAACCCTGTTATGAGGGATCTTATCATAAATTAACATGTAGAAAAAACCTGTCACCCAGACGCAAATAAGAAGAGGAGAAAAAAGAGGAAATCAGAGACCAAAACCGAGATGATAGAGAGTGTCGGGGAAATTTTCGATTGGTTGAGTACCCTGGAGGAGGAAATCGCAAAGCTGAGGTGAATCCTCAGGTAAAATTTTGGTATATTTCAAATAGTTTTGGAAATATGTCGACTTAAGAGAAGAGGGTCCTGATATGATAGACTTATTACTAACAGTCCCTTTAAATAATACAATTGTTCTTCCTTTTTGTAACTTGTATCTGTTTTTAGAATTATGAGGAAGTCAGAACATTTTAAATTCCATATGAAATTCCTCTATATATTCTTAGCCTCGTGAGTATAGAAGCATGGAGAAAAGAGGAGCCTACCCTCTGTGTAGGAAAACTTTATAAATGTCTGGGGATGGAATGAATACATGGGTGTAGAGGCATATTTTGGGACTTTCTATGAAAAGATTCTAATTGGTGGTGTTATGAGTCTCGTTTTCTCTCATAGTGTGTGATTCCTGTTATTCTGTATTTTCATTTTGCTTTCTTCTGTCTAAATTGAGAAACTAAAATTCCAAATTTCATTATTCAATGCTCTCGGCTTGGTGATTTATACTATGTTCATCTCTTCTAAACCATTTCATAATTCATTACTATAATGCTTTGACAATAGTTGTGTGTTTCTTTTCTTATAATACCATCTAAAATTTTCAAGCATAAACTCAGAAGTCACTTCCTCATTTATCCTTTTCCTCTTGATTGTTTTAATGATTTGGAAATGCATCCTACATTCTTGACCCCATAGCCCAAAGGTCATCTTCAGCTCTTCAACAATTTTATTAAAACCTAAAAACAAACCAATTCTATCCACCGATTTCCCTAGATGTATCAAGTGACATGAGAGAGCCCTCTTTGAGTTGAGCAGGCTAGTGCCTCAACTCTAAAGCTGGTTGAAACAATTACCTGTGTCATCTATCTATTCAGCCAGACATAATTTACAGAGTGCTAACATTCTAGCACCATTGTCAGGGATGAAATTTAAAATTTTTCCCTAGGAAGAACGACATGGTTGAGTTCTAAGGTCTAAGAGCGGCAGACACTTAGGCACACATTGGTTGTATTCCTGCTCTGGCAACTCCACTTCAGTTCGAAGGCGACTCCACTGATAAAAGAATCCTGAATTTCCAAGAGGCGACCCTGCTCTCAATACTTCAAGCGAGAGACAAAAACTTCACTGAAAGATGAAACCCCTTGATAGGGGCAAGGAAGGGCATCACGAGGGAAAACAAGTACTCAAAATGGGACCTCTTACAAAGCATTTTACTATTCATTTTAAGTTGCCTTTGCTCCTTCCTTGAAAATTCCAAACAAACTTTCTTTTACCTATTGTATCTTAATAATGATCATGAAAGACTTAAAATTATATTTCCTCCTCTATACGTTGCACATGCATACCCTC
>JZKD02S0136086.1:123190-142578 GCA_000966675.3 Picea glauca
TGTCACCTATCCCTCTTTAGTTAGTAAATTCAATATCTAAAACTTAAGGAAAGCGTCATGTTTTGGTGTGTTTTTTTCTAGATCTAGGTGGATCTAGGGAGATCAGTTAGTGTCCATACCTATCGATTAGTCTGATAACAGTGGGGAGGGTGGTGGTTGGTCAGATTGCCTCACATCACCGGTCTAGGTACTTTCCCGGATGATGTACCAAAAGGACGCCACCGCATAACTAACTCGAGGCTCATCATTCGAAGTGGATTGATGAATTGTGGCACACCAGGGTACTATGAGAGTAATTCATGAGAAAATTACACAAACCATCAAATCTCAGATAGGAATAATTTTAGCCTATTTTGGGAAATTGTCATCTTATGCATAAGAAAAAAAAGCTCGGCTTGTGCTCCTGAATTCTGTACACTCAAAGGGTGGCCAAATCAAGGTCTCTGCGAAGTCCAGAAGGCATGGATAATACATGTCAAATGGTGTTTGGCGTGACTAGGTTCTCAACTAAGGTACCAGGCAGGTCAATAAGTAAGAATGAAAGTTGGGTCTTCTAGATGATGGTGACTAAATTTCATACCGAACTTGAAACTGAGACAGAGATGAGAGTAAAATTAAACCTCGTTATGAGGGATATTTTCATAAATGAACACACAGACAACACCTGCCACCCAACTGCAAAGAAGAAGAGGATAAAAAGGAGGAAATCAGAGGCCAAAACCGAGATGATAGAGAGCGTCGGGGAAATTTTCGATTGGTGGAGTACCCTGAAGGAGGAAATCGCCAAGCTGAGGTGAATCCTCAGGTAAAATTTTGGTATATTTCATATTGTTTTGTACAGATGTCAGCTTAAGAGAAGCAAGTCCTGATATGACAGACTGATTACTAACGGTCCCTTTAAATAATACAACTATTCCTCCTTTTTGTAACTTGTATCTATTTTTAGAATTATGAGGAAGTCGAAACGTTTTAAATTCCATATGAAATTCCTCTATATATGCTTGGCCTCACGAGTATAGAAGCATGGAGAAAAGAGGAGCCTTCCCTCTGTACAAGAAAACTTTATAAATCTCTAGGGCTAGAATGAATACATGGGTGTAGAGGCAGATTTTGGGACTTTCTATGAAAATATTCTAATTGGTGGTGTTATGAGTCTCATTTTCTCTCATAGTGTGTGATTCTTGTTATTTTGTATTTTCATTTTTCTTTCTTCTGTCTAAATTGAGAAACTAAAAGTCCAAAATTCATTATTCAATGCTCTCGGCTTGGTGATTTAGACTATGTTCATCTCTTCTAAACCATTTTAGAATTCATACTATAATTCTCTGATAATAGTTGTGTGTTTCTTTTCTTCTTATACCATCTAAAATTTTCAAGCATAAAATCAGAAGTCACTTCCTCATTTATCCTTTTCCTCTTGATTGTTTTCATGATTTGGAAATGCATCCTACATTATTGACCCCATAGCCCAAAGGTCATCTTCAGCTCTTCAACAACTTTATTAAAACCCCAAAACAAACCAATTCTAGCCACCAATTTCCATAGATGTATCAAGTGACACGAGAGATCCCTCTCTGAGTTGAGCAGGCTAGTGCCTCAGCTCTAAAGTTGGTTGAAACAGTTACCTATGTCATCTGTCTATTCAGCTAGACATAATTTATAGAGTGCTAACAGACACCTATGGCAATGTCGAGAAGGGGATGCGAGGCTACAAGGTAGCTTCTATCTAGAGTGGTGCAATGCACCTCTCCTGTCAGTTGATTGTAGGGAAGTTAGTAAGAAAGAATTGACCTACCCAAGTCACCGACTTTGTAGTCAACCTCACAGGGAAGTGCGCGGAAGGCCTACAAATGAACTGGGTGAAGTACCTTGTAAATGAATTGGAACTAGACTGCAGAGAATCACAAGATCAAGGTTATGAATTCCATTTTAGTTGGGTTTTGATCTTTATCACATTCATTGCCTGGGAGATGCCGGAAGGTGTGACCTTCCCCGACATCGATCCATTTGAGCCGTTGGCTGTGAAGTTTAGTACACTTTGGTATTCCAACGATATGAACAAACAGTGGTAGTCAAATGTTGTTTTTCATACCTACTAGGATCAACAAAATATATCCATCTAGTCCGAGCCTCACATGACTCTGAACACTCAACATCGTTTCCGACCTTTGATGAAGTTCAACACAGATTGAAATTTCATTTATATTACAGCGTGCGTCGATGAACATAAGCAACAACTTCAGTCCTACTACAAGTTGACAGAGGAGGAACTGGAGGAGATTACTAAGGAATGGTTCACTGACCTCCTTATCCCCGCCAAACCCATAGAGATATCTGACATCGACAACCCAGAAAATGCGCAGTATACACCTGGACCTAGCAGGACAAAGAAGATCGAACAGGTCCAAGGATTAGACAAGGAATCCATGAGGACTGCTTCCATATCACCAGAGAAAGTAGGTAATGGTGAAGATTTAGATGACAAAGAAGTCAAATAGAAGCAAGGACATGAGGTTGATCCCCTGAAGAAGAGGAAGGGTTTACCTCTGAAACCTTCTTCCTGGAAGAAATCAAAAGCCTTCATGACCAAGATGCAGATTGTACTCACCTATGATGACTTCGACTTCCTCATAGCAACCCTTAATGATGCTTCACTGGAAATAATAGAAAAACAAGAGGCCAAGTAGGAAGAAATGTATGATAGGATTGAAATCGAACTCCAAGGGGTACATCAAGCACTACAGTCCAACCGCATAGTCTCCACTACACCTTTACCATTGGGAACACCAGAGTTGGGAGACGAGCCAACCCAACTCCACTGATTAGTTGATACAGTTGAAGCTTGCCTTGGACGAGCACAAGAAGAAATAGAAAAAGCCACCGAAGATTTGATGCAAGTACAAGGAGTACTTGTAGAATAGCATTGAGCTGCAGAATAGGAAAACATTTCCCTCCAAACGAAGTTTGACAAAGAAAAAACACAGATACAACAAGGAAAATGTTGGTTGTAGAGCCTGATTATCTTCCTGATTCATAGCTCTTTTAATTTCAGCCATGTTTATACCCCATGAAGTATTTACACCCTAGAAGTATGTACACTCTTCCACACGGTGGAGTGCAGAGGGGGGGTACCCCCTCTGCGGGGTATGGGGGGGCTATCCCCCTGGCTAGGGGGTCTAGGGGCAAGCGGGCCCCCAACGGGGATTCAGGGGCAAAGCCCCCAAAGGAAAAATTTCTTTGTAAATGTATATTGTAATTTCATTTTAAATCTGGACCGTTCATTATAAGGTTGCAGATCTAACGATAGAGATTATGTTAGGGTTTTTCTCCCTAGAAGAAAACCCTGTTTTATGAGGGAAATGTATTGCGGCTATGGTTGATGGCAAATATTGTATTCTGAGATAGGAGAGTGTGAGAGAAAGAAGAGGACGTTACAACGGGCTTGTTGTAGGTTGTATCCCTTCATATGCTGGATAATAATAAAGGAAGGACCTGGAAATTTCTCTGGTGGATGTAGCCCACACTGGGTGAACCACATAAATCTATGTCTCTATTGTATTGTGTATCTTCTGTGTTTTGTTTCTGCATTTGTTTTATTTTATTTCTCCATGGTTTTATTTTTCTAATAGAAAAGAACAGTTGCTCGCCGAGCAACTCGAAGTAAAGGAAGCGTTCAACAGAGCACTTCACTCTGTGACAGTCATAGAAATAAAGGCAGAAGATCGAGTTACACAGCAAGTAGAGTAGCTTGAAGAAGTGATCCACCAACTACAACAATGCATCGCATACTTAAAACTACGCATAGTGCCTGAGGCCCCATAGGATGTGAAGGACCAAAGAGAAGAAACTTCCAGGAGCGTAGTTGAGAGACTAAAGGCCCTTACTATGGAATACAATTAATTGAGTGATCACAATGCCCTGACATACAAGCGACTCGCTGAGATTCTATAATTAAGAGCACTAGAGTCGCAGCTCCAAGAGGCGAGGTATCGAGCTAAAACGATATAGGCATAGTTCAAACTCCTGTCAGTTGTGGAAAGAATGAAGAGATATCAAGAGAAACGCACCACCCAGCAGCAGATTCACACTATTTAGAGTAGATTTATGGAAGTACCTCAGAGACTCCAACCCATGCAAGACAAGGCCTACCAATTGTTCACAGAATTTGAAGGTCGAGGAGTAGGACTAGTGTAATATACCTCGGCCGAACCCAATTGTAATTGTAATATAAGTGTACTTAAGCTGGTGAGTTGTTTTGACATCATTTTGTAATGCACCTTCCATGGCATAGTGCACGCATGAACTGCGCAGTAAAATGATTTAGTGTGCACATTTCTGGATACCATGCACAGTAACTAAAGTGCATGTAGTATGGAGGTCAGTGAGCCTTGTGTATATTCTATGTGTTATAGGCTGGTGAGCCAGTTATTATAGGTTGAGATGCTTATGTTTTGGAATTAGGCCAGAGCACCTAGATGTTAAAGGCCAGTGTGCCTATTTTGTATATGTCTCATGATTAATATAAAATACATCGTTGCTTGCAAACTGACTACGATAAAAGAGATAGGGGACTGGACTTCACCATTTAGGGAAAGGGAGGGCCAAAATTTAAGGAAAGGGCTAAGCTAGAGAGATTAAACCAAAAAAGGAATATTATATTAATATTTCCTAAAGCATAAAGTATGGATAATTATTTTATCCTGAGTTCTAAAGTTGGGGACAAGTGGACCAAAGTAGATTCGAACATGACAAGTGTCAAGTTAGGGAAATGCATTCATATCGTGGGGACTTAGCTCATTTGGTCACTTTTTCACGAGGATTCTTGTCGGCAGCTTCACCATCATTCTCACCATCACTTTCACAATCAGCTTCATGATGATTCCTTCCATCACTCAGTTATCCAGTAAACGATTCCATGACCATTTCACTCACATAGTCCGTTATCCTTCAGACATTCATTTCATTGTATCTGAGCCTATTTCCACAACCTTTTTCGGTTGGTGTACCTAGTTATCTTGGAGCAGGATTGAAGAAGTGGGTTGTCAGGCCCATGGGAAATTGAAGAGGCAGGTTGTCAAGCCTGTGATCAATTTTTCGAGTGAGAGAATTGTTGGGGATTGATTCCCAAAGGTGATAAACTATAGCTACAGTGCTCTGAGACTTCCTGTTCGGCATGTTGCTAAATCCTTGGAAGGGAAGTGGGGCAGCCAAGGGACTGTTGAGCAGAGAAGGGGCACACTTCCTTGGGTGGGACAGGCATGTGGGGAATGAGAGGTTGTAGGTTGTTAGTTGAGTGAGCACCTGAGATAGAGTCTTTCCTATTGTCTATGAACCTTAGCCTGGTTAGGAACCCCTTTACCCAGGTGGAGTTCAGTCCCAGCTTGTGGGTGACTCAATGTTGAGAGTGATGAACAGTGTAGTCTAAGGCTGGGAGGTTCATGGACAATATGTACGCAATTGGTGACAATATTTCCAAGATAAGTACCAATCGTATGATAAAATTATATGTTGCATTGTTATTTACGTGCTTATGTTACGGTTTATCATATATGTGATGATAATTGTTTGTATGTTTATGGGTATTTCCCTGTATATGTTGCATATCTATGTTTACTATTATTTCAGTATGAAATAATATATTATAGAATGTAATTGTTTGTTTACGTTTAAATGTAAATCTTCCGCAAGATTGTTGTATGTATATGTTTAAGTTGCATGCAGTTGAAGAGAAAATTTATGTGGCATAGCTCAGTTGAATACTGGGTATGTTACCGTATGTTCTGCAGTAAGAGAACGAAAGTGTTCCCTCGAGTAGCATGGCCAGACCTATTGAAGGTTGGGGATGTTACGAACTGGTATTAGAGCATGAGAGATTGCTCTGGAGTGGCATTCCCCGACTTGTGGGTGGCTGGGGGACGTTGCAAATTGGTATCAGAAATTCAGTTTCAACACTGAGCTTGGATGGGCCAGAGAGGTTTAGTTGAAGCCAATATTCACATAATATTAATTTCAATGTGACCAAATTTAAAGTCATGGAGCATCCATGGAAAATATTGGCGTGCAGGTGCGTGCGGTAAAATTTTGGCACCATGCAAAAAACGTTGGTGTGCAAGTGCGCACGGTAAATTGTGGCACCGTGCAAAAGAATATTGTGTGTAGATGCATGCACTGAATTTACCCTTGCACAACGAGAACACACATAGTAATGTGCACATGGGGTGCGCAAGAATTGCATAACACAAAGGATTTTTTTTGGTACGCACATAGTATGAGTATAAGTTGTCTCACGACAGTTTATTCAATGGTGCATGCAAATTATTGTGCACGATGGAACATATTGAACTTTGACATGGTGCAATGCATAGGGAGAAATGCATGTGGAGTATCAGTGTGCGATACCAAAACTGTGCGTAGTGGATATTGGTGCACAATGCAAAAGTAGTGCACGCAAGTTGTCATCGTGACGGAGAAGAAATGCATAGGGGATATAGGTAAGTGGAAACACGTTTTACCTTGTGATGTTGCTATGCATGATAAACATGGATGTACATGTTGAATTTTAGTGCGTGCTAAGTCGTTTGGAAGGCGATGAGTCTGAGTTTAATTTTCATTATATTAAAGGAAAAAGAAACAAACCGCATCAGAGCATTATTTGAAATGAATTCAGAGTTTTATATTCCTCCGATTCAGACAGATGGAAGTGAAATATAAGATTACAAGAAAAGAATACTATAAAAGAAAACAAGAATCATAACACAACCAGTTAGAATTTTGTAATAAACAGTCCAAAATCCGCTTCTGTATTTATATAATCGTATTAATCCCAAAATTACAAAAAGGGGATGATAGCATTTATCCTATTGTAAAGGGACCATTTAAGAACAAGTATATCATCTCTGAGCCCCTTACCTCTGCTATCATCTAACCAAAAATTCCCTGAAATATACTTAATTTTAGTTGAGAACTCATTTCATCTTAGCAATCTCCTCCTTTAAAGAATTTAACCAGACCCGTTGATTCTCTCCAACACTTTCGACTGTTTCAGCTGCGGATTCCTCCTTCTTCTTCCGCTTGCTCCTTTTCTTATTAACAACTATCATGTTGATGAATAAATCCTTCATAGTGGGATTCATCCTGACTTCCAACTACGAGTCTATAGCTGGATCTATGTGGAATTTAGTTGCTAGAATGTGCGCAAGTATCCTTTCCTCCTTATTTGAAAGAAAGTCTAGCATGTTGCCCAAATAAACAGTCTCACTGGATTTAGCCTTGTCCATGTATCTCAGTTTGTGGATACCAAAATGCTTTTACAGAGAGCATAAAGTCGAGCAATTGGGAGATTACTCCATTTATGGATAAGATGATGCCTTCATACTTGAGGATTAGTAGTTATAGAATCCCAATTATGAAGCTCAGACAGACTACGTACAAGTGCGTTGGGTTTCCATGCTCAGCTAATCCATTTCAAATGATTATATTTTGAGTTTATTACATGGCGGCATTCAGCTGAAGGCACATGGCTATGAAGTACCGAACGAGTGAAATGGGGTGATCCAACTAGCCATCACCCATTCCACGAGTGGTGGATTTGACATATTGAAATATGAGATACCGTGTCTTGGCGAAAATGGTTTCGGTAAACTGCCTTAAGCCCAGATGAATCTCTAAAGGCGTCGCACATATATGATTCTCAAGACTTGGGTCTTATCTAGAATTTTCATGGTGATAACACCAGGAAATCAGGAGAGATAATTCTGATGTATATATGGAACCAAGATGGTTCATATTTTTTCATGAATTGTTGAATTGCTAGCCTGATAAGTTTCAATGGTTGCACATTTTGCATAATTAACAACAACTAGATCATATTAGATCAGTGTAGAGTTCCTAGGAATGGAAGAAGCACAGGGGAATTACAGTCAACAAGATGAGAGCAGAGGGATGGATGTCCATTTGGGCATTGAAGGAACAAACTCCAATGGACATGGAGAAGAAAGGAATGAAAACATGAATATGGTTGAGACCATTAAAAATTTGCAGAAGGATGTCCAAAGCCATAAATATGATAATAAGAGGCTTATGAGAGCCAAGGAGCAGTAGGATGACTTCAACATGAAGTTATTGGAGGGATTGAACATAATATAAAATAAATTGGTTAAGGAGAGTGGCTTAAGAAAATCGATAAGTCACAAGCCTTCAGATGAGGAAAGAATAGAAAGAAGTGTTAGCAGACATCACCATCACTCCCCAAGGCATTCCAATAAGAGAGAAGTCTGCAGATCAAGTCCATCCCCTTTCAGATGGTATAAGAGGTCTGGGGTAGATGAAGTATGAGGAGAAATGAACAAAATCAAACCTTCTACATTTGATGGAGATCACAAAAAGGATGAAGATGCAGAAACATGGTTGTTGGGCATGAGAAAGTATTTTCAATTGCATAATTATTCTTTTCATGCAGAAGGTAGAATTGCTATCTATCAACTCAAAGGAAAGGCCTCCATGTGGTGGGATCAACTTATGCAGGTGTAGCACATTAAAGAGAAAAGTGTTACTTGGAGGAAATTCAAGAAGTATTTTGGGAAGAAATACTTGACTAAGATATACTATGACAAGAAAATGAAAGAGTTCTTTGAAATCAAGCTTGGAAGTATGACCATAGATGAATACAAGAGAAGCTTTCTAGAACTATTGAAGTATGCCTCTTTCATCAAGGATGAGACAGTCAAAATTCAAAGGTATTTGAGTGGATTACCATCATTCATTAGTGACAAAATACAGTATGATGATCCCAAGACATTAGAAGAGACCATAAGGTGAGCTAAATGCCTATATGATCATTATAAAGCTAGATCATCTTTCCAAAAGGCTTGGGAAGACAAAAATAAATTCAAGATGGATCAGAGGAAGAAGGGAGCTAAGCCACCATTCTTCATAAATAATCCAAAGGGACAGAAAACACCTAAAGAACCCAGAACAATTTACACAGGGATTCAAAGGCCAAGGAAACCACCTATGCAATGTTGGGGTTGTATAGGAGATCATAGGTTCAGAGATTTTCCTCACAGAGGTGAAAAAGGTAGGGTTGTTCACAATGTACAGCAAGATGAAACAATGGAGGACATGGGAAGATATGTGCCAAGGATTTATGTAGCCCTAGACAATAAGCAATTAGAGTATCAGTCCCACATGATTGAAGTGGAAGGTACGATCAACAACCAAACCATTGTTATTTTAATTGATTCAAGATCTAGTCATAGTTATATAGACCCTAAGATGGTGGAAATTTTGCAATTTCCAAGAAGAAAGAATGGGAAATCTTGGTTGGTGCACCTGGCTACAGGAGCCAGAAGAAAATTTAATGAGATGGTTAAGTCATGTCTTATTGACATGAATGCACTGAACACCAAGGAAAATTTGGAAATCTTGCCTTTAGGTTCCTATGACTGTCTAATTGGTATGGATTGGTTGGACCAACATCATACTCTCCTAGACTACCACAAAAAATCATTTACTTTCCTGGATGAGAAAGGGAAACTAAGGAAAGTGCAGGGAATTCCTAGGGTAGTAACCATTAGAGAAATTTCAGCATTGCAGCTGAAGAAATGTTACAGAAAAGGATGTCAAATATTTGCATCTCATTTGGCGGAGAAACCTAGAGATAAGGTGCCAAATTTGGAGGATTATGCAATCCTGGAAGATTTTGAAGATGTGTTCAAGGAGGTACCAGGACTACCCCCAAGGAGAGACATTGATTTCTCTATAAATCTAATTCCTGGAGCAGTGTCAGTGTCAAAGACTTCTTACAGAATGAGTACACCAGAGTTGAAGGAGTTGCAAATGCAGCTTGAAGAAATTTTGAAGAAGGGGTATATATGCCCAAGTGTGTCACCTTTGGGTGCCCCAGTCTTATTTGTGAAAAATAAAGATGGAACATTAAGATTGTGCATTAACTTCAGACAATTGAATAAAGTGACTATTAAGAACAAGTATCCTCTACCAAGGATTGATGATCTCTTTGATCAATTGAAGGATGCAAAGATATTTTCAAAGATAGATCTCAGATCAGGATACCATCAGGTAAGGACTAAAGAAGAAGATATCAGCAAGACCACCTTCAGGACAAGGTATGGTCATTATGAGTTCATAGTGGTTCCATTCGGGTTGTCAAATGCACCAGTTGTTTTTATGTGCTTAATAAATGGTGTTTTCCGAGAATATATGGACACATTTGTCATTGTATTTTTGGATGAAATTCTTATATATTCTAAGTCAATGGAAGAGCATGAACATCATTTGAGGATGGTGTTGCAAGTATTAAGTGAGCATCAGTTGTATGCCAAATTGAGAAAGTGCTCATTTTATCAGAAACAAATTCATTATTTGGGGCATATCATTTCAAAGGATGGTATAGTAGTGCATCCTGAGAAGATAGAGGCCATTAGAGAATGGTCAGTGCCGAAGAATGTCATAGAGGTGAGATCATTCATGGGTCTTACAGGCTACTACAGAATATTTATTGAAGGATTCTCAAAGATTGCACACCCAATCACTTCCTTGCAAATAAAGGGGGTCAAGTTTCAGTGGACACTGGATTGTGAAAAGAGTTTCCAACACATGAAACAATTATTGACAAGTGCTCTGATATTAAGGATTGCAGACCCAGAAGAAGACTTCATTGTATGCACAAACGCATGTAATGAACGATTTGGTGGAGTCCTCAATCAAAATTGGTTTGTTATATGTTACGAATCAAGGAAGTTGAAGGAGCATGAAAGAAACTATGCCACTCATGATTTGGAGTTGGCAGCCATAGTGCATGCCTTCAGGAAATGGAGACACTACCTCATGGGAAAGAGGTTTGAGCTAAGAACAGACCACAATGGTCTGAAATATTTATTTGATGAGCCAAATCTAAATATTAGGATAAGAAGATGGTTAGAATTTCTAAGCGAATATGAATTTGATATAAAGCATATCAAGGGGAAAGATAATAAAGTGGTTGATGCACTTAGCAGAAGAGTGCATGAACTACATGCTACAACCATTAGCATGTATCAGACTAATATTAAAATAAAAATTATGGAGGCTGCAAATGAATATATGCAATACAGAGAATTGGTAGCAATGCTATAGCAGGGTAAGATGCCAAAAAAGTTGGATAATTATAATATGGGAATAGATGGAATATTGTTGTACAAGAACATAATTTTTGTTCCAAATGTCCAAGACTTGAAACGTATGATTTTTCATAAAATGCATAATGTTCCTTATGAAGGGCACCCTAGATATCATAAAATTGTGGTAGCGATCAAGATCCATTACTTTTGGCCAGGTATGAAGAAAGAGATCGTTGAATACATCCCTAGATGTATGGAATGCCAGAAAGTTAAATATGAGCATAGACACCCAACAGGGTTGCTGCAACCTTTACCCATTCTTGAATGGAAGTGGGAAGTGGTGACAATGTATTTTATTACGAGATTTCCCAAAACAGGCAAGCTGCATGATTCAATCATGGTGGTGGTGGACAAGCTTATGAAATATGCCCATTTTATTCCACAAAACTGCTCACAAGGAAGTAGATGTTGCTGATATTTTCATGAAGGAAGTGGCACGATTGCACAGAATTCCTAAAACAATTATGTTCGACGGAGACCCAAAATTCACCTCGATTTTATGGAAAGGATTATTCAAAGGATTCAGAATGAATCTGAACTTTAGTTTAGATTATCATCCTGAGTCTAATGGACAGACAGAGAGGGTGAAAAGAGTGATAGAAGACATACTGAGAATGTATGTGATGGAAAAACCATTGAAATGGGAAGACTACATACACTTGGTAGAAATCGCTTACAATAATGTGTATCAGGCATCATTGAATATGAGCCCATTTGAAGCATTTTATGGCAGAAAGTGAAATACTCCAGTAAGTTGGGATAATCAAGCTGATAGGATAGTAGTTGGGCCAAAGTCGCTTAAGGAGATGGAGGACCAAATGATACAAATTAAGCAGAATTTAAAAGCTTCCCAAGACAGACTGAAAAGTTATGTCGATAAGAATAGAACCCATAGAGAATTCAAAGTGGGTGATCATGTTTTCCTGAAGGTGAAAGCTAACAGGAATTCCCTGAAGCTGGGAAGTTGCACCAACTTGGAAGCCATATTTTTTGGGCCATTTGAAATCCTAGAGAGGATTGGTCCAGTTGCTTATATGATTGCATTTCCTGCATCTACGTTTGTTCATAATGTCTTCCATGTATCAATGCTAAAGAAATATATACCTGATGTTAATCATGTTATTGATTGGAATGTGATTCAGGTGGAGAAAGAAGGTGCTTTTCAAGTGCATCCAGTGTGCATTTTGAACTGAAAAATAAAGTAGCTCTGAAATCGAGCCATAGGTCTTGTAAAGGTCCAATGGACCTAGTATGGTCCTAAGGACGCTACTTGGGAGCATTAGGATGCAATGCGGATAGAATACCCGCATCTTTTTGAAGATTTTTAAAATTTTTGTTGTATATGGGTATATGATGTACTAATCATAGTGCATAAATAAGGGGAGGGGATTGTAATATCCCTTGACCAAACCCAATTGCAATTGTAATATAAGTGTACTTAAGATGGTGAGTTTTTTTGACATCATTTTGTAATGCACCTTCAATGCCATAGTGCGCGCATGAACTGTGCAGTAAAATGATGTAGTGTGCACATTTCTAGATACCACACGTAGTAACTAAAGTGCACGCAGTATGGAGGTCAGCGATCCTTGTGTATATTCTATGTGTTATAGGCTGGTGAGCTAGTTATTATAAGTGGATATGCTTATGTTTTGGAATTAGGCCAGAACGCCTAGATGTTAAAGGCCAGTGTGCCTATTTTGTATATGTCTCATGATTAATACAAAATACATCGTTGTGCATAGACCGACCATGATAAAAGAGATGGGGGACTGAACTTCACCAGTTAGGGAAAGGGAGGGCCAAAATTTAAGGAAAGAGCTAAGCTAGAGAGCTCAACCAAAAAGAAATATAGTATTAATATTTCCTAAAGCATAAAGTATGGATAATTAATATTTCCTAAACCAAAGTAGCTTCCAACATGACAAGTGTCAAGTTGAGGACATGCATTCATATCATGGGGACTTAGCTCATTTGGTCACTTTTTCATGGAGATTCTTTTCAATAGCTTCACCATCATTCTCACTATCACTTTCACGATCATCTTCACGATGATTCCTTCCATCACTCAGTTATCCAGTCAATGATTCCATGACCATTTCACTCATGCAGTCTGTTATCCTTCAGACATTCATTTCACCATATCTAAGCTTGTTTCCATAACCTTTTTTGGTTGGTTCACCTGGTTATCTTGGAGCGGGATTGAAGAAGCGGGTTGTCAGGCCCGTGGGAAATTGAAGTGGCAGGTTGTAAGGCCCGTGAGAAATTCTCTGAGCGAGAGAATTGTTGGGGATTGATTCTTGAAGGTGCTAAACTACAACTACAATGCTCTGAGACTTCCTATCTAGCCTGTTGCTGAAGCCTTGGAAGGGAAGTGGGGCAGCCAAAGGACTGTTGAGCAGAGAAGGGGCACACTTCCTTGGGTGGGACATACATGTGGGGAATGAGAGGTTGTAGGTTGTTAGTTGAGTGAGCACCTGAGACAAAGTCTTTCCTTTTGTATATGAATCTTAGCCTGGTTAGGAACCCCTTTACCTAGGTAGAGTTCATTCCCATCTCAGGGGTGACTCACTATTAAGAGTGATGAACAGTTTAGTCTAAGGCTGGGAGGTTCGTGGATGGTCTATACACAGTTGGTGACAATATTTCCAAGATAAGTACCAATCGTATTATAAAATTATATTTTGCATTGTTATTTACATGCTTATGTTATGGTTTATCATATATGTGATGATAATTGTATGTATGTTTATGGGTATTTCCTTATATATGTTGCATATTTGTGTTTATTGTTATTTCAATATGAAATTGTATATTACAGAATGTAATTGTTTGTTTACTTTTATATGTAAAGCTTCTGCAAGAGTGTTGTATGTATATGTTTAAGTTGCATGCAGTTGAAGAGAAAATTTATGTGGCATAGCTCAGTTGAATACTGGGTGTTATAACCCTATAATTCATAGGATCATCTGTTGACTGGAAATTTTTCACTCTGGGTGTATAGGTTTTCAAATAATATTTCATATCTGCAAATTATTTTCAAGGGAAGCAGTGCACCAAACCCTCAAAAAGTCATTAAGCCTAAGTTTTGCCTCATATACTGCATTCGCGCCTGGAGAATAAAGAACGCGCTTAGATCGACGGTCGATCTAGCGGTGCGTAGATCAACAGCTGACAGTGGATTCCGGACCCCCTCGAATGTTCTGTTTTTAACAGTGGAAGGGGGGGGGGGTCCGGAATGGTGACTAAAAAGTGCGCACATATCTACGGTTTTCATGGAAGCGTGCAAATGGACGGTCTACAGGCGATTCTGGACCCCTCCCCCCCCCCGATCATTCTGCCTTTAACGGTGGGGGGGGTCCAGAATGAAGCAATTTTTCTAGCGGGCCCTATCCCAACATGTCATCCATCCATTGCATCAGGCCTCCTCCGCTGGCATGCTACATCCTTCATCCATGCTGCACCTGTCAGTCCCTCACCCTTCACTCCTTCACCCCTTCGCCAATCTCCCCCTTCCATTCATAAACCAAGCTTAGGGTAAAAAGAATAATAGATTAAATAAGAATTAACAATAAAATTAGTATAGTTAAACTAGGCTAAACTAGTTAATTATTAATTAATTAATCAATTAATTAATTAATAGTTAAGATTAGTTTAATAGCTAGATTAGTTTTTAGATTAAATACAACAAAATAAAACTTAAACAAACAAATAATATAATATAAAACAATTAAAACATAATATAAAACATAAAATATAAAATACAAAATATAAAAACCAAAACATATAATATAATAAACAAACTATATTAAAACAAAAAACAAAACATAAAAAACACATAACAAAACAAATTTAAAAAACAAAAAATAAACAAAAAGCAAATACACTAAACGTAACAGTTAACAAAACATATAATAAAAAACTAAAAATTAAAAAATACAAACTAAACTATCCTAAGTCCTACCCACCCCCTACCTTAATGCACACATCAAAGCCCATATCATATCAAAACAAATCAACGGCCTTTAAAAATTTTGGACCCCCCTCACCATCCGGAGTTTAACGAGAGGGGGGGGGTCCGGAATGAGGTAGTTTACAAAAACCACCCTCGGAAAGGTGTCAAAACCCTATTCCAGTGGACCCCCCCCCCCTAAAACCTCTTACCACCTCAGGGGGGGTTCGAAATACCACCAATCATGAAAAAAACCATTTTTTCAATTTTTTGCCTATTTTCGCCTATTCACCATGTCTTCGTCCGAGGATGTTTTTGGGAAAATGAAAACGAATTTTAAGAAAATGAGAGTGTTTTTTCTCCATAACAGGATGAAGAACAAAAACCTCTCTCAATTTTTTCACAGGTGCCACGAGAAGGGAGAATCGAAGCCATCTTCGAGGCCCTTTTTTCCATATTTTCGTTTTTCTGTTACAGTCATGATTTTGCGGGAGCTGTTACGGCCAGCTGGGGACGAATTTGGTGAAACCGAAGGATTTTTTGTCCAGAACATGCCCATATACAATAACCTCCTTCATTTTTCTTCCAGGTGTCATAGTTGAAGAGAAACACACGTCTGTTTGGACCCCATTTTCGCAGAAATCCGGTCTGTCTTTCATGGCAAACAGTTCCAAATTTTGTGGGATTGGTGGCTATTTTTAGCCGAGGTGGTTACAACCGAATCTCAAAACTTGTTGTGGGATATCCCATATTTATTCAGAGATGATTTCTAATGTAAGGGTTGTTGATCTCATGCCCAGGCAGGTTGGGAACACTATAACTTCTATCAAGAGATTTTCCAGAAATATGAGGAAACGTTTCACGGGATTCTTGCATGTTAGTTATTGGTGAAGTTTTTCCCTCATCGTTGAATGTGTATCTGCCATTGTTATCATTGTTTTATCTGTATGATCTTTTAAAAGGAGTTAAATTTACAGGATTTATCTATGCATACCCTGTTTTCTAACTTTTGAAAAATCTAAATGTTTGTCTTATGATGTTGTGGTGAAGAAATTCTTAAATGCTTCTTTACTATGATTGATAATATCACCTTCTTTGCTAATCCATCACTTATTCCCAAAGAATCAAATAGTTTCATTATCTTTCCATGTGAAAAGACTTCTTATAAACTGTTATTTGATCTCTATCTTTATGAACAGACCCCATAGCCCAATGGTCTTCTTTTGCTGTCTCAACCAGAAAACTCCAAGAACGTATCCTATTCTGCATAGCTAGCCTAATATCCTCTTCCAACAAAGTTATATCAAACAGAGAGATCCCTCTCTGAGTCTCGGAGGGCTAGATACCTGACTCAAAGCAGTTTTGATGTTGCTTCTGTGACTGCCTCACAGCCTTGGGCAAATTACAGAGTGCTAACAGAATGGCGACTCCACTAGGGACTTTCCCCAGTAGTACACTTCAAAGATCCAGATCTGATCACTGATGGTGGACAGTGACCAAACACAAGAAGGCTGAGATCATTCACCTGGTGACTCCAACCAGCTCTAGACAGTGCCAAATCGAAGACTCCATTGGAGGGAGAACCTAAAGCATGGCCAAGTAGCCTAGAAAGACTAGGTACCCAAGCTCAAATTACATTCAAGACATATTTGGTTTTATCTGCAATTATGTCTTGTCTTTTTCTAAGCCTGATCAAAAGTATATTGCTGAAGATTAATTTGACCATCTGTTAATTGATGAGTCTCAAGAGATCATATCCCCAATTGTAGATTATGAACATACTCATCCACCTGTGCACATCCCATATGCACCTGTAGAAACCCTAGTGAGACATAAGCCTCATGCTTTATCTCCTACTCTTGCTAAACCTCTGGATGGTTGCAAGCCCCTTGCTTCATCTCCCATGCTTGAAAAATTCCCAGACCGATACAAGCCTCTAGATTTGCCTCCTTTTCTCCATGACCTCCCTGTCAATTACATCAATAATTTGCCCAAGTTTGATGGAGAGAATGCCAATATGACTGCTGAAAAGCATATCCAAAGTCTTGAGGATTTTCTTGACCTCTTTGAGGTAGAAGATGATGATGTCTGCATCACAATGTTTTCCCTGTCTTTGCAAGGTAAAGTTAAAAATTGGTTTAGAAATCTGCCAGCTGCAAGCATCAAAAATTTTAATCAGTTCATGCAAGTGTTCTTAGATAGGTGGGTGATCATGGGAAATGTTTTCCTCATCCTAGAAGAATACGACCACTAGAAAAGAAAACTCGGGGAAATAGTACAACATTTTTCAGTGAGGTTCAATGAGGTGTATCATTCAATACCTGTGGATGTAAGGCCACCTCCTAGTTTAGCCAAATTTCATTTCCCATATGCCTTCTATCCTGAGATGGCATTCCAAATAAGAGAAAGGAACACTGTAAGTCTTGAAGAAATGCAAAAGGTTGTAGTTGATGTGGAGGCCAACTTGCTGATCAAAAGGTCAAAGTTAAAGGATAAAGAAAAGGATCAGTTGAAGTCATCAGAAGCTAAACTGGATATTTTGGCCAGTGCCATGGAAGAGATGATGCAGAGGATCAATAGGAAAGAGGAGATTGTTGTCCAAAGACATCATGTTCCATTGATTTTAGAGAAATAAATGGTCATAGTTCCCAAATATTTTTCTGCTCATCTTGGGTACCAAGGTTTGAATAATGATCCGTTCATGTATTCAATTCACAACACAGTCAAAGATGAAGCTCCATCTCAACTTGTAGAGGAACAACCAGCTGACATGATATGCATGTTCAATGGATTTTCATCCATGGATGATTTACCCAAGTGTGACCAGTATGATGATGCTCATGAAGCTGAAATAGAGGTGGATTGTTCAAAGAAATCAGTAGCATGTCATTGGCAGGAAGAAGATCATTTACAGTTCAGATATGACAATTAGCCCTTGCACAACAATCATGAAAGTGATGAGCAAGAGATAGAAAATTTCAGAGTAAGGGAAAAATCTTTGCCCTTATGTTTCTCTTCTTTTCAATTTTTGAGAAGAAATTGTAAACAAGTTGGCATTGGTAAAGAGGGAGGATGTTCTGATCAACTAGGTGAAGATGCTAGTGCTGATGTGGAGGATATTCTAAACCCAGAATCCCAGCCCTTGACCTACTTTGATTTTCAAATTCTTGATGAAAGATTAGAGCTTGAGACAAATTCTGAGTTAATTCAAAACAAATCTGTACCATTATGCTTTAATTCATTTCAGTTTTTGAAAAAGAATCTTGAGTATATGCTAAAGGATAAATACACAGAAAATCAAGAAGGTTCAGTGGAACCAATACAGCAGTCAGTTCAATTTCTACAGGATCCAATATCAGATGTGTTGGATGAACTGTGTTGTCAAAGTCTTTTTCCATCATCCAGCTATGGGATAAAACGTTGTTATGATATTGACATGATCAAACAGTCAGCTTCATTGTCTTTTTCAGCAGAAGTCACATTACAAATCCCATCAGAGCAGTTGCAGCCATGTCAGGAAATGCATGAGGATGAAAATAACATAGATACAGTGCCAAAGCTGCCATCCAAAAATCAAGGAACATGTCATTTCTACCTTGATCCTATAGCTACCTATATGGAGAATTTTTTCACTGCAGAGCCTCAATCTATCTCTGACATTACTTTTGTTCTTCAAGACTGTTGAGGTCTCTGTTGTAAAGATCAATCATGTTTTCAGCAGTGGCCATTACACTTTGCAGTTTTGAATCTATGGGAAAAAGGTCAAGCTGCTCTTTTCACTGTGCTAACGAGCAGTCAAACGGCCCTCTGGTCTCAGCAGCTACTTGATTGGCTTCATTGGAAATTTTGTATTATTTGATTTAAAAAAATTATCAGTAGCATAGGGTAGGTAGGAGAATGTGAATAAGCTCATCATTCTGAGCATCTCTTTTTTAGTAGTGTTCATTTGATTTGGTTTCAGTTGCAAGATCAAAACAGGTACAGGTTGTAAAATAAGATTTTGGGATCAGCCCAATGGATAAAGCATCGGTATGCATGTTCATAGGTATGTGGTTCTTGACGCCTCCTGAAAGAAGCTTCCATCCCCAGGTGGAGCCACTGTTATAACCCTATAATTCATAGGATCATCTGTTGACTGGAAATGTTTCACTCTGGGTGTATAGGTTTGCAAATAATATTTCATCTCTGCAAATTATTTTCAAGGGAAGCAGTGCACCAAACCCTCAAAAGTCATTAAGCCTAAGTTTTTCCTCACAAAC
>JZKD02S0136086.1:143200-166751 GCA_000966675.3 Picea glauca
CACCAATCACGAAAAAAACCGCTTTTTCAATTTTTTGCCTATTTTCGCCTGTTCAACATGTCTTCGTCCGAGGCCGTTTTTGGGCAAATGAAAATGAATTTTAAGAAACTGAGAAATTTTTTTCTCCATAATGGAATGAATAACAAAAACCTCTCTCAGTTATTTCACAGGTGCCATGAGCAGGGAGAATCGAAGCCATCTTCGAGGCCCTTTTTTCCAGATTTTCGCTTTTCCGTTACAGTCCTAATTTTGCGTGAGCTGTTACGGCCAGCTGGGAATGAATTTGGCGAAACCGAAGAAGGTTTTTTTCCATCACATGACCATATACAATAAAATCCTTCATTTTTTTCCCAGGTGTCATCGTTGAAGAGAAAAACACATCTGTTCGGACCCCTTTTTCACAGAAAACTAGTCCGTCTTTCATGGCAGACAGTTCCAAATCTTGTGGGATTGGTGGCTATTTTTGGCCGAGGTAGTTACAGATGAATCTCAAAAATTGTTGTGGGATCTCTCCTATTTATTCAGAGATGATTTCTAATTTAAGGGTTGTTGATCTCATGCCCAGGCAGGCTGGGAACACTGTAACTTCTATCAAGAGATTTTCCAGAAATATGAGGAAACGTTTCACAGGATTCTTGCATGTTAGCTATTCGTGAAGTTTTTCCCTCGTCGTTGAATGTGTATATGTCATTGTTATAATTGTTTTATCTATCTGATATTTTAAAAGGAGTTAAAGTTACAGGATTTATCTGTGCATACCCTATTTTCTAACTTTTGAAAAATCTAAATGTTTGTCTTCTGATGTTGTGGTGAAGAAATTCTTAAATGCTTCTTTATTGTGATTGATAATCTCACCTTCTCTGCTAATCCATCGCTTATTCCCAAAGAATACAATAGTTTCATTATCTTTCCCTGTGAAAAGACTTCTTATAAACTATTATTTGATCTCTATCTTTATGAATAGACCCCATAGCCCAATGGTCTTCTTTTGTTGTCTCAATCAAAAAACTCCAAGAACGTATCCTATTCTGCATAGCTAGCCTAATATCCTCTTCCAAAAAAGTTATATCAGACAGAGAGATCCCTCTCTGAGTCTCAGAGGGCTATATCCCTGACTCGAAGCAGTTTTGATGTTCCCTCTGTGACTGCCTCACAGCCTTGGGAAAATTATAGAGTGCTAACACTGGGTATGTTATTGTATGTTACACAGTAAGAGAACGAAAGTGTTCCCTCGAGTAGAATGGCCCAACCTATTGAAGGCTAGGGATGTTACGAATTGGTATTAGAGCATGATATATTTCTATAGAGTGTCATTCCCTAGCCTATGGGTGGCCGGGGGACGTTACAACTAGAGAAGGTTATTAATGCATCTGAACAACGCCTAGAAGGACCTGTGAACGATGCAGTCATCCAAGAGTTTGTTGAACAAGAGGTCCTAGAAAAACAACAAGTCGAAGCATCTCAAGCCAAGTTCAAGGCTTTCGAAGAAACAATTCCTACATCAAAGTGACTTGGGATGAGTCACAGGTAAGTGTTGGGGGGTTGTTAGCCCTAGACCAGGTTTTGAGAGATCCTTGGTCAAGTTTGACTATTTTGGGATTTGAAATCCTGTCAAAGGTGGAGTGCAAGATGAAGCAGAGATCATGGGATCTCAGCCCCTTTTTGTGGATTTAGGAATATGTAATGGGTATTGGAATGTCGACACATGAGTTTACCCATAATTAGGCCTATTTTCTAATATATAAATAGATGTCTAGGAAGTCTAAGGAAAAAGTGGGAAGAGGCATCTATGTGATGTTGTGCTAAGTGCAGGTGTGGCTTGTAAATGCCTTGTGCATACTATGAGAGACTTGTAGAGCTAAGTGCAAGTGGTTGTAATAGACTATGAAGGGCTTTGTTGTGTAATGCAAGGAAGGAGGATCTAGTGAGGTGCGCAGATCTCATGTCCTATGCGGAGTAAGTTTTTTGTGGCTATGTTCATGTATCTGATTGGAGAAGCTAATAAAGAAGAAGGGTCGATGAACGTAGCCCCAGGGTGGGGGTGAACCGCGTATATGCTGTGTTTCTCAGCTTTGTGCGATGTGTTGGTGTACTTATGTGTTATCTGCTAAGTGCTTGACATAGATAGATAGATATATCTATTTATACTTTATGCTTATGATGAATATGGATGCTAGATATGACCTCTGTGAACTTGCTTAGTGCTTGAATATACTAGATATGATCTAATTCCTTATGCTATGTGCTTAGATACATCAGATCTGGGTGAATGTTGCAAGTCTCTGTTTTATTTGTGGAGTAGATATTGGTTAGATATTGATGAAGGTTTACTATTAAATGCTTTGTTAAAAACTAGAATCACAAATTTGTGTCCTAGCTAAGGTTGCAGACATCTGAGTCCTGCAACCACCACTTCCTCTACCTCGGGTGAGACTTCATCTGCTTCGCAGGTGTTGCCGAAATGGTCGATAGTTAGGGTTTTTTTGGTGCACTATTGTAGCATTGAACCCTGGGTCTACCCCTATGCCAACACTTTGTCCACAACAGAAGTTTCGTACTCTATAGTTCAATAAGATTTCGCCATCCCTGATCTGACTCCCGCACAAGAGTTAGATCTGGTTCTCGAGCCTACTTGGGTTTAAGGTTCCCTCACTGATACTGATTCTTTAGACTTATTATTTCCCTTAGACAAGGAGATTATTGAGGCAATTACTAGTCTAGACAGACCCTGGGATGATCTTCATCACAGATCTTACTTCCTCCTAGAGTTAAGAAGAATTGAAGCAAGTGAATTCACTCTAAGTATGACTGGAGATAAGGATTTTCCTATCAACCCTTTGGCTATGCATTTTGTTTAAGTTTAAGGAAATATGGAAACCATTTCTCAAATGATACCTATCGATATCTCTAGAATCCCTGGCGTCGTGGAGACTATCTTCGTTGGAGCAGATTGCTCCCCCATGGAGATTCGAATCTACACATATTTATTTAAATAATTTTGTGATGTGTTTTCTTGGTCTTACAAGGAAATGCTAGGAATATATCCAAGAAGCGTCGAACATGAAATCATGACATATCCTAATGCTAAGCCAGTTCGACAGAAGATTTGTCCAGTCAATCCTAGGAAAGCAGTAACTATTAAGGCTAAAGTAGAGAAACTACTCCAAGCTGGTTTCATATACCCCATCTAATTGATTCAATTTGTGTCAAATCCAATTCTAGTCAACAAAAAATAGGGTACGATTCATGTATGTATGGACTTCTGTGATTTGAACAAGGCCTGTCCAAAGGATAATTTCCCCACACCATTTATTGACCAGATAGTCGATGAATGTGTAGGTTGCGAAGCCTTTTCTTTCATGGATGGTTTTTCAGGGTACAATAAGATACAGATCAAGCCCAAAGACCAACACAAAACCGCTTTCATCTGTCCATGGGGTACATTCTCTTATTGGAAGATGCCTTTTGGTCTGAAAAACGTTGGAGATACATTTCAGCGAGCCATGTCTTTTTCTTTCCACGATATTAAACACATATTCAAGGCTTATCTCGATGTTTAGTGTCACAATCTCGCAAGAGAGATGATCATCCTGCACACCTCTGACTTATCTTTGAGCGATGTCGCTACTATTGGATCCACTTGAATCCAAACAAATGAAACTTTTGCGTAACATCGAGTCATCTGATAGGTTTCATAGTTTCAACAACATGGATCATGGTCGATCTTCTAAAGTTTGAGGCAATATTTCAGTTTCCTCCCCTGTGCACAGTCCCTCAGCTTCAGAGTCTACAAGGAAAAGAGAACTTTTTATGAAATTTCATCATGAACTATGTCGAGATCACAAAGGGTTTCATGCATTTACCGAAGAAGGACATTCCTTTTCATTGGGACAAAGTCTCTCAAAACTCTTTCACAACATTTATATGTTCCCTCACGCCTACCCCTCTGCTGTGGCCACCCAATTATAATAAAGATTTCTTATTGTACTTGGCCACTACAGAGTCGACCATCGGTATGATCTTGGTTCAAAAGGATTATTTTCTCTTAGAATATGTAATTTATTACCTGAGCTGAGGCCTGGTTGGACCGGAACTCAATTATTCCCACATTGAAAAAATTGCATTGGCAATAGTTCATGATGTCCAATAGTTCTGTCATTACATCTTGTTTCGAAGACCACCATCATTTCCATTGTGAATCCGTTTCAATACGTTTTGAAATGACGTGTGATCGGAAAAAAGATAAGTACATGGATATTTATCCTCCAAGAATTCGACTTGGATTTTGTTTCGGTGAAATCCAAAAAGTCGTTGGTCTTTGCGGAACTCATTTCAGAACTTTCGGTTGAATCAGGAGATGTTATACCCGAAGAGTTTCCTATCAAAGGAGACCTGTTTCTGATCGCGTCTTCAGACCCCTGGTACAGAGATATACTAGTCTATCTCCAGACTTTGAAGTGACTTGCCTCTGCTTATCGTGATGAGCATGGATGTATATGCCATCAAGACAAGAAATATCTCATACTCGAGGACACTTTGTATCGTCGAGGTGTAGATTGCATCCTTCGTCGATGTCTCACTCATGAAGAATAAAAATCGTGCTTAATGATTACCACATTGGAAAATGTGGTGATCACTTGTCTCGATTGACAACAGACCAAAAGATTCTACGAGTTGGTAACTTTTGGCTGACGTTAATCAAAGATTGTGTTGAATCGGTCAAGAAATGACACCCATGTGAGATATTCTCTCGAAAGATGAGGGAAAAACCCACTCCCATGTTTCACGTTATCACAGTTGGTCCCTTCACCAAGTGGGGGATTGATTATGCTACATGAAACCCTCCTTCCGGAAGGGGGAACCATTACATCATTGTAGCAGTAGACTACTTCACAAAGTGGGTCGAAGCTATGCCAACATTTAAAGGTGATGGAGAGACCGCAAATCTCTTTTTGTTTAACCAGATAATAGAAAGGTTTGGCATCCTGAGAGAGATTGTCACTAACCATGGCAGTCACTTTCAGAAAAAAATGATGTCCGAGTTAACATCAAATCTTTGGTTGAGGCAAGAACATTCATCACCCTACTACCCACAAGCGAATGGTCAGGTGGAAGTTGTGAATAAATCCCTTAAGACTATTTTACAACGAATGATCAATTTGGCCAGGTCAAATTGGCATTTGATGTTGTACTTGGCATTATGGGCCTACTGAATGTCTATTAATACTGCAACCGGTTTCTCACCTTTTCAACTCGTTTACGGGATGGAAGCAGTCTTTCCTATAGAGTTCCAGATCTTCTCTCTAAAGTTGGAAATATAGTTATTGCCAAACACTTCACCACTTGAAGAGTATTTATTATATCTTGAGTAGTGTCAATATGCAGCCTTAGATAACAAGGCTCACAAACAAAAAGTCAAGTGTCAGTATGATCGCTCCATCCGTCCTTAGATTTTCTCTAAAGGTGACCTTGTCCTAGTCTATGACCAAGATAAGGACCCCTTGGGGGCAGGCAAGCTCAAACCCATGTGGTTCAGACCTTTCATCATGAAGGAGGATCTAAAGAAGGGTGCTTATCATCTGGTGGACTTTGAGGGAAATGATTTGGTAGAGCCTAGAAATGGGTTCTACCTCAAGAAGTATTACTTGTAGGTGGGTCACCTTGGGTGACTTCTTATAACATATGTATAGTCTTATACATTTTCCTTTTAGTTTTTGTCTTTTTGGTTTTATGGATGTGTCATTTTTGATGTCATATTTTTCACTATGGCAGATGTCAAGTGAATCATAGGTGTTCGTTGGGTTTGCGGATGATGCTAGCTGGCACGCTCGGAGGCTTGTTTCCGCAGCTTGGGTGATTTTCGCACCTCAAGGCTAGTTGCTATCTTCAGGAGGTATCTGTTTAGGTGATGCCACAAACAATGTCATTGAATACAATGTAGTCTTAGAGTTTCTTCGTGACACTTTGTCGCATGGTATCTCTCACCTCTGAGTCTACTTAGATGCTTAGCTGGTTGTGTCTCAATTAAATGGGGTTTACCACGTTTACAATCCTACACTACACCGACGGTTCCTTAGGGTACATCTCTTAGAACGAAGATTTGATTACATTACATATATCCATGTTCCTAGGAGATTGAGTCAAATCATAGATACTCTAGCTAATCATGTATTAGATTGGCATATTGCACACATGTAAGAAAAATCACACACACACACACACACATGTAAATACATTTGTAAAAGAAATGTAATCCATAAGATGTAAAAATATGTAAAATATCCATATATATATCAAAAAATATCAGAGTACATGGGTGGGCACCAGCGCCTCAAAAATATTTCCTGTAAGAGTCATGGGGCTTATGCCCTAAAAAATATACAAAAATTTCTCTTGGCACGTAAGTAGTCTAGCCTAGTGAAGGGCGGGGCATGTTGGCCCTGCCGTAGTGAAAAACAACATATTCCAAACATCGGAAGAGTTGGACCTAGGTCTGTGGCACCCCAACTACATGAGGTTGCATGAATGGTGGGAGATCATCGATATCCACCATAGGGACTGTACGAGTGAGTGCAGTAAGGTTCCGCTCTACCCATCCCAATACTTTCTTAGCCTCTCCAGCTGGAGGCCCCTCTACTATTGTTGTTGGTCCAACGGCTCCAGCTGGTTCTGCCTCTAGTCAAGGACGCCACCTAGTCGTCGAGAAGTTTGTTGGATGCACCGGTCCCACATCTGTACATAATAGATACGTAAGTGTCACATACTCTGGTATACCAAAAAAAATGATATATATAAAAAGACATAAAAATTAAATAACTTTTAAAAGAAAACTTACCCATCTCTCCTCGCTCTGCTCTGGGAGGTACTGGCATGTCAGGATCTCTAGAAAAATTGATCCCAACATAGGGGTAGTCCTCTATTGCCAAAATCTTCCATGACCACCAGTCAAAAAATTTGTCATCAAAGGCCTTGATGGTCCTCCCTCCCCCCTGTCGCAGCAACAGTGCCACCCATATGCATAGCACTGGCAGAGAGGCCTCGTGCCCTCGTATAGTCTCTCGAGGACTAAGGATGGGTACCCTCTCAAAGAAAATTGAGCACAAAATGGTCCCAAACCCAAAGTTTTGATGCTCTTGTATCTGACACTCTGTTAGTTGTCTCTTCATGCAATCTAGCATGGTGGTACTCCAGTCAAAAATCTGTGCATTTAAGCATTGTACTGCACAATGCATGTGTGCTCGAGAAACCTAATGCAAAGCCATGGATCTAGTGATCCACCCAATAAGTAGAACTATCATTTTTAGTGATAGGTTGTTGATCTTATGAATAGGAACCTTAGAACCTACTTTCTCAGTACCATCCTCACAATGGATTCCAATCAACTCCTCGATGTTGTGAGGCCCGGGGGGAAGTACGCAAGTTGACTAGGTCCCCTATCCTCTAGAGACCAGTTAGGAAGTAAATATATTTAGTCATTGGAGTCAACGACTGCCTCTCGAGCATGAATGCCTCTGCGTCAGGATGCCAGTAATCTATCAACTCATTTAGCAACTTGGGTTGTGCCCTCATAAATGGACACTGGAAGAACTTTAACAACCCGCATTGTGATAAAAAAATGATAGTAGCAGGGGCTTCAGAGACCAAAAAATCAATTTCCTCATGCTCCCTCTCTCTCCAATGCACATACATCCTGCAAAATGACAAGTGGATGGAGAGTTAAATCTTGTTTTTTTTTTAATTTTTAGTTTTTCACTTGTTTGAGGGTGTATGCGGGCTGTCTTGAGGACAGTCGCATGTGCACGTGGGAAAACTGTCTTCTTCCCTCATGTACACGTGGGTTGTTCTTGGAAAACCCACGTACACGCAGGGTCGACCCCATTAAAGGTTAGCAACCCCCCAAAACACCAAAATAAATGAAAAAAAGGAAGAAGGAAATGCAAGAGAGGTTAGTGTGTACTTACTTGGTCCAAACGGAAGTTCGTTTCATCCACTAGAGCTCTCAAAATCAACTATTTTGGAAAAGGGGTGTTTTTTGACTTTTGGTCAATTCTCAAATTACAATGGTGATAATTAGCTGCCAGCTTTCTATTTATAGACTTTTTGGCCCTTTTTTGTCATTTTTTTGGACCCTTTTTGTCATTTTTTCTAGCTTGAAAATCATTTATTATGGTTCTTGAGTTTCTCAGGGGATGTTACGATAAGTGTTGCTTTGGGTATTTAGGAACTTTTTCGAGAGTTGGGTCAGTTTTAAAGGTCTTTTGGTAAAAAGTCATTTTCCAACTTTGTGCATATAAGATAGGATTCCACCTCCACTTGTTGCACCTCGTTGTCTTTTTCTCTTTTTCATAGGATCGATCCCACCGAATTGCGACACGGAACCCTCACTCTTGCTTTAGAAGTGTCATAATTTAATGGTAGAGCCTACCTTCACATGGATTCCCTAAGTAGATCTTGGTTGTTGTCACATACCCACTACCTCAATCAAATTTTTCTGGACTTCTGTAGAATCCAAGCCCCCGAATTACCTACAGAGGCCTAGTGCAAGATATCTCTTTCTCTCTCTATCTCTCATGTGATCGTGGGCCATGATCACAGGTCAAATAATCATGGCGCCTTTTTGTATTTCGCGCCTCGGCGTTACAGGAATGTCGAATCGTTCGACATTGCAACCGTCGAACCCCGACAGGGCTAGTGACTGGCCAATAGGGACGAATCCCTACAGGGTTAGCAACCAGCCAATGAGAACAGGCCCCGTCGCATGGTTAAGTGGAGTACAGGTGGTAGAGGGGGGAAATGCGACATGGTAGTCGACAGGACAGGAGGGGGCCCCACTTCACATGCCACACTATTCAGTACCCCCCCCATTAAAGGTAGAATGGAAAGGGGGGTCCGGAATTCATCTGAGCACCGTTGATCAAGGTGAATTAATCTCAACCATTCGAGAGTTGCACGTCCGATTCTGAACCCCCACCCCACCGTTAAAGGCAGAATGGAAAGGGGGCTCCGGAATGAAGCCTCAGCCGTATATCTTAGTGGGTGGACTTTGGTCATTCATATCTACTCACCACTTACCCTAAGGAATATTCATGCCCCAGCTTAAAGTTGACATCTCTTCCTCTCATCTAACGGTCGTTACAGACCCTGAGATCCTCCGAAAGAATCTTGTCCATTCATCGGGATTTACCATCATGAGAGTTCGAACTCTCTATCATGGGACTCCCGAATTCTCGATCCTTGGTTTCCTAATGTGGTTAATCTCTCGACACGTAGCCTCCATAAATCGGATGGTCCAGATCTATCCTGGGATTTCCACCATGGAAATTCCCGATCTCTCGTCACCAGGACTCCCGATCCCGCAATTCCCGATTTCTTGAAATGGGAGATCTCACGACATGTAATCTCCGTAAATCGGACGACCCAAATCTATTTCGGGGTTTTCACCATGGAAAATATCGAACTCTCGTCATCAGGACTCCCGAGTTCACGATTCCCAATTTCCCGAAATGGGAGATCTCATGACACGTGGCCTCCTTAAATCGGATGGTTCAGATCTATCCCGGGGCTTTCACCCCTATCCACTGGGGGTTTAACCCTCGGGTAACTCCTGACAGATCCAACGGCTGTCAGGTTTTCCAGCCAAGATCTGACGGCTCAGATTGGTTCCTATCTGTGCATTCTTCCACGACTCCCTAGACGTGGAAAAATCAACGGTCCATATACTCCCATGGACCTTGGAGATCTACGGTCCTGATTTCTTTGTTTCCCACGAAGACAAATAAAACAAAGGGGTAAGGCACTTAACACTCCATCTTCTTCTTCCGATCTGATGGTCATGAGTGACCACAGATCTCCCGATGAGATCTCATCCATTGATTCGATACTTCATCCTTATCCTGCCATCTCGAGTTTTCAAGAGGATCGTTCCTCCTCGTGCACGGTTACTAAGGCCTTGCGCCTTCACATTCTCTTTCCCAGATCTTGATGGGATTTTCAAGGAGGGTATCTATATGGGGAGGTTTTTACCCAGGGTCCTATCTGAGGCATATAAGGGTACCTTTCTCCCACGAATCAGACATGCAGTCTAAATTAGGTCGGTAAGCATATAAATAGCGATTTATGAAGACATAAGCCATACATAGTCTTTCCATTATAAACATGCATCTACCAGTATTGATCAAAACACTATACAAACATTCTTACTCTGGAATCATTCACCATTTCACAGCTTATAAACATAAATGTCAGAAAAAATATATATTTCAAGATGCCATAGGAAAAACACTTATCAGAAATAACACCAGGGGTTATGCAACTACTGAGAGGGGTGCTCGTTTCCACCCAACTGTAGGTTCAGCGAATCCCAATGGATTTACCACTAGCCACCCCCGAGCTGAGACCACGATTCTGTGAGACTATGTCTCTGTTTACCAGTGACTAGGAGAGAAGGTTACCCTCCTTCCTCTGTGCTATCACTCACTCTGCATATCACTAGAGTTCTCTTCTTCCCCTCGCATCTGCCCCCAATCGCTTCTCCCCCACGCCTTATCCTCTTGCGAGGTTGCATGTGGCGTGATTTCCCTCGTGCTGGTTAGGTCTGAAGGCTCTATGGATGGGCGGTTCACCTCCCCATCCCTCATTAATTCATGAGGATCCATCCACCTACTAGCCTGCGAGGCATTTAATTCAGGGCCAGTGAGCCACTTTTGGTTCTCCGAGCCAGTGAAGTCCAAATACGGTATTAATTCTTGGTGGAAGTTAAGACCACCTTTCTAGGTGCCTTCCACCGCCATCGTGGTCTCTTTTTCAGCACATCCCCTCTCAACAGTCCTGCAATATAAATTCATAATGTTATTCACATTCATTGACCTTTTCTACAAGGTCCATTCACATCACATATTCACATTCATGGGTTTGCCACAGTTCTGGCCAGTCCAGTTATTTTTACAAACTGGGGGAAATAGGGTGTTACAATTCCCTCCCCCTTAAAGGAACATTATCCTCGATGTTCTTATCTTTTAACATAAATTGCATGTACATAAGTAAACAAAATCAGATCTGCCTATCTCATGGCATCCTCCAGAGATCTGTCTCCTATGCATTTCTGACTATGTTCTTGACATCTGTCTCAGAGGTACTCACCACTGGTAGGTGAATTGTTTTCATGCTTCTGCTAAGGGCATCGGCCACCCTATTTTCCTTCCCTTTAATGTGTTTGATTTCAAAATAAAATTTGCTAAGGAGGGCCATCCATCTAGCTTGTCTAGCATTGAGCTTTGGTTGTTCAAACAAATACCGCAATCCACAGTGATCTGTCATAAGTACAAATTTTCTTCCCAAGAGGTAATGCCTCCACATTTTCAAGGCATGCACTATGGTAGCCAGTTCTAGATCATGAGTCACATAGTTGACCTCATGTTAGTTCAATTTTCGGGATTCATAGCAAATCACACTTCCTTTCTGCATAAGGACTCCTCCGAGCCCTTCTTTACAGGCATCTGTGCACACAAGGAAGTCAACTTCTGGGTCAGCGATTTTCAACACGTGTTCATGGGTTAGTAGATGTTCCAGGGTTTGAAATCTTTCTTCACATTGCTTTGTCCATAGGAATTTTGTCCCCTTATTCTGGAGGGCAGTGATTGGACAACCAATCTTGGAGAATCCTTTTATAAATCTCCTATAGTATCCTTCCAATCCCATAAAGGATCTGATGTCTAAGACATCCTTTGGGGTAGGCCATTCCCTGATAGACCTGATCTTGTCAGGATCTACTGCTACCCCTTCCTCGGACATAACATGTCCCAAGTAATGTATTTTCTTCTGAAAGAAGTCACATTTGCTGAATTTAGCATAGAGATGATGCTCTCTTGGAACTTGCAGCATAATTCTAAGATGTTCTTCATGTTCTTCTCTATTCTTAGAGTAGATTAATATGTCATCAATAAAAACTAGTACAAATTTATCTAAAAATTTGCTGAGTACATTGTTCATTAAGCACATGAAAGTGGCAGGGGCATTGGTTAACCCAAATGGCACTACTAAAAACTCATAGTGACCATACCATGTCCGAAAAGCAGTTTTATGGATATCTTCACCCTTGATTCGGACTTGATGGTATCTTGACCTCAAGTCAATCTTTGAGAAAATAGACGCACCTCCCAACTAATCGAATAGATCATCGATCCTAGGAAAGGGGTACTTGTTCTTTATGGTTACTTTATTGAGTTGTTTATAATCTATACACAGTCTAAGGGTGCCATCCTTCTTTTTCACAAACAAGACTGGTGCTCCCCATGGGTACATGCTAGGTTGAATATAACCCTTATCCATCATCTCTTTCAATTGCAATTTGAGTTCCACTAACTCAGGTGTGCTCATCCGGTAGGGTGTCCTAGACACCGGCACCGCTCCTGGTGCGAGCTCTATCGAGAAGTCAATGTCTCTTCTCGGAGATAGACCCAGTACCTCTTCCAGAAACACATCTCTGTATTCTCTCAGGATAGGGTGATCCTCAGGGCTTGGTTTATAACCTTCGATTGTTTTCAACACCTGTATTTCATATAGGGGACATCCCTTTCGGCAATACTTTCTCATTTGCAGGGCTGATATTTGCCTCACTGAGACCGGTTTTCGGATCCCTTGGAGGGTTATCCTTTTTCCTTCTTTGCTCACACATTCTATGGTTTTATGGTAACAGTCCAGTTTGTCTTTATGGGCGACCAACCAGTCCATACCAATCAACAGATCGTATGATCCCAGGGGTAATATGTTAAGGGTTTCTTGGGTGGGGAATTCACCCAACATTAATTGGTAGGCTGGGATGACCTCTACTACCCTTCTTTTGGTGTCAGTGGATAATTGTACCAACCATGGCTTGGTTTTCTTTCGTGGCTGTAACTTACAACTTTCAACAGTTCTAGGGGCTATATAACTCAAATTTGAACCAGGGTCAATCAGAATAGACACTAGATGGTTGAAAATCATACCTTCAATTTCCACCACTGAAGCTTGGTGGTCAGCTTGGTTATTATCCAAGGATGCATAAATCTGTGACACACTCCTTGCCACATCATTGACTGTGGTAGCTTCCTGAATGTTATAAACTTTTCGACTGTTCTTTTGTTGGTGTGGACAGTCTCTCAGGATATACTCTTCTCCACAACCCCAGCATTTCAGAGGTTCTCTCTTTGGGTTATCAGTATTCACTGGTATAGGTCCAGAAGTTTTATTTCCGCCCGATGAGGAAAGTTCTGCTGGAGTACACTCCGGGCTGGAAGGTTCATTCTGGGGTTCTTCTTGTAGTTCTTAAATCCTGAGGATTTGATCCCCTTTTTTTGAAATCTTGAACCACTCTTCTGTTTCCAATCTCCACGAGACTCTGCCCGATGTCCATATTGTTCATGACAATATGTCGCCTTTTGAATAGTGTCTTCTAAGGTCTTTGGCTCGTCAAATTCAATTCGGTTCTGGTATTCCTTGGGTAGCCCACTGATGAAGCGTTGTGCCTTCGCCTTCTCTACTTTTATGTAGGGTACATATCTCAATAAGTCGAGGAATTTGTTGGCATATTCCTCTATAGTGAGTTGCCCCAGTTTGAGTTCATAAAACTCTTTATCCTTCTCGTCGAAATATCTTTCCGACAAATACTTTTTCCGGAAGTACTTTTCAAACTGTTTCCAAGACAGGTCCTCCTCACGAACCCCTTTCATATTCTTAATATCTTCCCACCAGATGGAAGATTTTCCGTTCAGATTGAAAGTGGCCACTTGGGCCTTCAAATTCTCTAAAAAGTCATGGACTCTGAAATATTTCTTCAGTCCAAGTAGCCGGGCCTCAGCTTCCTCTCTCTTCTTTATCTCACCGTCGAACAAGGGAGGTTTGGCCTTTCTGAATTCCTCAAATTTATGACCCTTGGAAGTCTTTTGTTTCTTCTATTTTCTTCGGGAATAGGAATTGGTCCTGCTACTGGAAGAGCCTTTTGAATCGCCAGCTTCCTTCTCAGAGGAATCGTCTGGCACTGGTCCTTTACCTCTGGGGTGGACCTTTCTTGAGGTGCTCCTCTCAGTATGGCCACTAATACGACCATGTTTCTGCATCTCAGGTTCATGCTGCATTTGTTGCTATAGGTTGGATAAGCTCTACAGTAAAAATACATTTATGTCAGTTTGCTTTTCTTGTTCTTTCATCATCCTTTCATTATCGTCCTTGTAGCTTTGCAATTCAACCATGAGACTCCTTACAGTCTTGGCTAGATCTGGAGGGGTTCCTATTTCTCTTCTTTCATTAGACTCTTAGTCTCTATTGTGGGAGCCTTCTACCACCTCTTGTTGAGTCACCACTTTCTGCGTCTGTAAATTCCAACGGCTGATCGTCCGCTTGGGTGAAAAGAAAAACGTTGGTTGTTAGTCAAGAGTTTAGATACATTTTTTTTTTTTTTTATAACCTGCACATAAATTCATATTTTCACATGTATACCCATATAATAGGGGTTTTTCATTTAGGTCTTAATCCTTATCTATCCATCCATATTAATTGCAAGAGGCTCTACCTGCTTTAGTAGGTCGCCATCATAACACTAAAATAGGACAACACAGTTCATGTCCTAGATTACAGTTTCATTCTACAATCCTTTTTCTTAAAGAGAAACACAGATAAAAATATCTTCTAATGCGGCTCGTGCCTGAGCCCAAGCAGTCCAAGTGTTGTAACCATGTTTTGATACCACTTTGTCACATACCCACTACCTTAATCAAATTTTTCTTGACTTCTACAGAATCCAAGCCCCTGAATTACCTACGGAGGCCTAGCACAAGCTAGCTCTTTCTCTCTCTATCTCTCATGTGATCGCGGGCCGTGATCACAGGTCAAATAATCATGGTGCCTTTTGTATTTCACACCTCGGCGCTACAAGAATGTCGAATCGTTCGACATTGCAACCGTCGAACCCTGACAGGGCTAGTGACTGGCCAATAGGGATGAATCCCTACAGAGTTAGAAATCCACCAATGAGAACAGGCCCCATCATACGGTTAAGTGGAGTACAGGTGGCAGAGGGGGGAAATGCGACACGGTAGTCGACAGGACAGGAGGGGGCCCCACTTCACACGCCACACTATTTCAGACCCCCCCCATTAAAGGCAGAATGGCAAGGGGGGTCTGGAATTCACTTGAGCATCGTTGATCAAGGTGAATTAATCTCAACCGTTCGACAGTTGCACGTCTGATTCCAGACTGCCCCCCCCCCCACCGTTAAAGGCAGAATGGCAAGGGGGATCTGAAATGAAGCCTCAACCGTAGATCTAAGCTGGTGGACTTTGGTCATTCAGATCTGCTCGCCACTTACCCTAAGGCATATTAGCACCCCGGCTTAAAGTTAACGTCTCTTCCTCTCATCTAACGGTCCTTACAGACCCTAATATCCTCTGAAAGAATCTTGTCTGTTCATCGGGATTTACCATCACGAGAGTTCGAACTCTCGATCATGGGACTCCCGAATTCTCGATCCCTGGTTTCTCGATGCGGTTAATCTCTCGACATGTAGCCTCCATAAATCGAACGGTCCAGATCTATCCCAGGATTTACACCATGGAAAGTCCTGATCTCTCATCACTAGGAATCCCGATTTCCCAAAATGGGAGATCTCACGACACATGGTCTCCGTAAATCGGATGATCCAAATATATTTTGGGGTTTTCACCACGGAAAGTCTCGAACTCTCGTCACCAGGACTCCCAAGTTCGCGATTCTCGATTTCCCAAAATGGGAGATGTCACGACACGTGGCCTCCTTAAATTGGACGGTTCAGATCTATCTCAGGGATTTCGCCCCTATCCACTGGGGGTTTAACCCTCGAGTAACTCCTGACAGATCGAACGGTTGTTGGGTTTTCTAGCTGAGATCTGATGGCTCAGACTGGTTCCTATCCGTGCATTCCTCCATGACTCCCTGGACATGGAAAAATCAACGATCCAGATACTCCCATGGACCTTGGAGATCTACGGTCCCTATTTCTTCGCTGCCCACAAAGACATAGAAAACAAAGGGGTAAGGCACTTAACACTCCATCTTCTTCTTTCGATCTGACGATCATGAGTGACCACAGATCTCCCAATGGGATCTCATCCGTCGATTCGATACTTCATCCTTATGCTGCCATCTTGGGTTTTCAAGAGGATCGTTCTTCCTCATGTGGGGTTACTAAGGCCTTTCACCTTCACATTCTCTTTCTTGGTTCTTGATGGGCTTTTCAAGGAGGGTATCTATATGGGGAGGTTTTAACCCAGGGTCCTATCTGAGGCATATAAGGGTACCTTTCTCCCATGAATCGTACATGCAGTCTAAATTAGTTCAGTAAGCATATAAATAGCGATTTATGAAGACATAAGCCATATGTAGTCTTTCCATTATAAACATGCATCTACCAGTATTGATCAAAACACTATACAAACATTCTTACTCTGGAATCATTCACCATTTCATAGCTTATAAACATAAATGTCAGAATAAATATATATTTCAAGATGCCAAAGGTAAAACACTTATCAGAAATAACACCAGGGGTTATGCAACTGCTGAGAGGGGTGCTTGTTTCCACCCAACCATAGGCTCAGCGACTCCCAGCGTATTTACCACTAGCCACCCCCGAGCTAAGACCACGATGTTGTGAGACTGTGTCTTTGTTTACCAGTGACCAGGAGCGAAGGTTACCCTCCTTCCTCTCTACTATCACTCACTCTGCATATCACCAGAGTTGTCTTCTTCCCCTCACGTATGCCCCCAATCGCTTCTCCCCCATGCCTTATCCTCTTGCGAGGTTGCGTGTGATGTGATTTTCCTCATGTTGGTCAGGCCTAACGGCTCTACGGATGGGCAGTTCACCTCCCCATCCCTCATTAATTCCTAAGGATCCATCCACCTACTAGCCTGCAAGGCATTTAATTCAGGGCCAGCGAGCCACTTTTGGTTCTCCTGGCCAGTGAAGTCCAAATACGGTATTAATTCTCAGTGGAAGTTAACGCCACCTTTCCAGGTGCCTTCCACTGCCATCATGGTCTCTTTTTCAGCACATCCCCTCTCAACAGTCCTGCAATATAAATTCATAATGTTATTCACATTCATTGACCTTTTCCACAAGGTCCATTCACATCACATATTCACATTCATGAGTTTGCCACAGTTCTGTCCAGTCCAGTTATTTTTACAAACTAGGGGAAACAGGGTGTTACAGTTTCATTTTGGTATCCATTTCATCACTAATGACTATAAGCTCGGGAGTCCTTAGCAGTTTTTCCTGATTACAAGTTTGAGCCTCATTTGCATGATTCATTATCACTCTTGACCTCACCCTCGGGACTCCCAAAACAAAATGGGTCTTCTTGTAAGCCCTTTTCAGACCCTCTAAACATGAAAATATTGTCAAGTGATCTTGTTTCCCTTCACGCTCGCTAAAATGAAATTTGAAGGCATGTCTATCCAACGGTAGTTTACCCCTTTTTCTGTCCGAACGATCATTTGAATGAACAAAGATATAATCTAGGAGCCTTGGTTCTCTGGAAGAGTATTCTCAGGTATAGATTTAACCCTTTTTCGGGCCTGAGGGACTAAATTTATGAAAAAGGAACCCCCATGGAGTCCATATTTAAGCTCTTTTCAGACTCCCTAAAATTGAAAAGATGGTTGAGTGACCTTATTTCTTCACACTCGTTAAATTGGTCTAGAAGAACATCCCTTGTAGATTCCATAGTTAATCTATTTTCAGACTCCTTAAATATGAAAAGATTGTCGAGTGATCTTGTCTTTGTCACACTCGTTAAAATGATTTTGAATCAACGTTTGATCGGTGCTAGTTTATCCCTTTTTCGAACCAACTATACTACCTTCGAAAAAGGTACCCCAATGGAGTCTCCTTTTACGTTTTTTCAGACTCTCTAAAAATGAAAAACCACTGAGCTTACCTTCTCTGGGCTCATTAAAATTACATCGAAGGACGTTATCATTGTGTCTTATTAATCACATTTTCATTCTCACATATTTGGCCTAATGTTGGTTCCATGTTGCTCTCAACTGAACCGTCTAAAGCATGCCTTATACACAAGCCTTGTAGCACTTTGCCTCTATGTCTTGACACCTTGATCCATGGAGGATTTTTCCCGAGTGTCCTTTTCTTGCATATGTCCCCTTTCTCTGAGCATCAATGTCTTCCTTGTACTTGGAATTAGTATGTCTATGACACTCGTTCCTCCTTTTTAATGTAGCATTCTTTTATTCTTTTTCAAAACTTTCCACAATTATTGAAAAAGACAAAAAAATCAAATATACCCCAAAAAGAGGAAGGGAACAGTATTTTCTTTTTGTTGATAGCGCAATGAGTTGCCCTTGGACTAAGCACATCCTTTCATTTGTTCGTCAAGCCCTAGGATTCAATATGACCTTAGGAAGTTGTTATCGCTACATAGAGTTGTGCCCTCCTTTGTTTGGTTACCCTTCCAAACATATGGAGAGTTGGCATTGCCTCCTACATCGTGAACTTATGTCAATGTCATGTTGCATGAGTCTTATATTTTTTCATGCTTTCGTCAAAGGGAAGTCTTACTAAAATTGAGTTGACCCTTCTACAGTTTGTCTCTTGTCCTCATGCTCGACCACCCCAAAATACCAATCAAGTCCTTGTTCAAAATCAATGAAGTTCTCTGCACTGATCACCAAGATCCTCTTGTTTGTTCCCAATGAGCTGTCGAATACCTATGGGTAGTTAATTTATACACTGATATTACACTCCTACCTGAGTTTTGAATATTTTGAAGTTGTTGCTCGAGCTCTGAAGACCTCATCTCCAGCCGTCAGGCGTCATTGGCTTCTTGAAGATGGATACCATACATGTATATCTTTTGATTTTGAGATGTAGATCCGCTATGTACTGCTCACGGCTACACTTTATATAGTTATATGACATGGATATTCATTGTATTTGATTGGAAGCCATGATTTTATCTCGAGCATGGGTATGCCCGCCTCGGTGAGACAAATTGTTATTTTTTGCAAATGGTACCTCCTACACTCTATGTCCTGGGCTACTCGCTTCGTACATCGGTGAATATTTGTAATGTATTTCGGTCATCAGATTCTCTTTTGACCTCACACATTAGGGGGAATCTATTATAACCCTAAATTGCACCAGACATGCATACCTAGCATCAGACCATCTAACTTGCTATCTTTGCCAAGTCATCACTAAACAATCTCTTCTCAAAATCATTGTTTTGAAGGTGTACATGCCCTGCACCACTACTGCACACATACACACACTTACTGAACCACTACAACCTGCTTACACTCACAAAATATGGTGAAAAAACAAAATTGCATAGGATACTAGTTTATGGGCCGTTACTTAACCGTTTGAATTCCCATATCTAGTCACCCCAATTGTTACTATCTCTTTTGGCCTATAAAATAAGGGGTTGGGGTCCTATGTCAAAGGGAAGCACGAGAGCATAGAAACTCCACCCATTTTCATACTCCCTGTTTTCCCCAATATTCGACAACCACATTATGAGTTTGAGCCATAATTCCCTTTTTCTCCATTGCAAGCCCTTGCCATTCCCCTAGAGAGAAATGAAGAGGATAAGGAGACATGGAAGCAATATGTGCATTGTGAAGAGGAGCCTAGGACCGAGTTCGAGGAGCAGTGTTGGTCTCATATTGTAAGTGACTTTTGTGAGATTAATATAAAGAAGTACTTTTTCCATCCCACCAAATGACATCTTAAAATTATATGATTTATTTACATTTAGTGTTTATGATGTATAACCCACTAATCCATATGTAGAATGCATGCTTGTAGTTTCTTGTTTGTCTTTTGGTGAATGCAGGTCGGCCTTGGGAGGAGACTTGTAGTCAGGAAACAACTAAGCGCAAAGGGATTGACACCGGATGTGGAGTTTAAGGTATTCCTACCAGATCCCTATACCTTGTCTTTTATGTATGATTGTGGGGTAATGTCGGGATAGTTGATAAAAAGTAGGAGACTTTAGACAGTTAGCTCTACCTACATTTTAGAACCCTAGTGTAGTCCATAGAGGGGTTTTACCGCTATAGCACCTACCTTGGATATAATTTTCTTGGTTGTCACTGATATCTTTGGGCATTCCTTCTTAAAAAGAATAAAATAAATTCAGGTGTTGAATTCATCGCAGATGAGGGAGTAAGGTTTATTATACCTGTTTTACCATATCATGTTGAAGAAGATTTGGACCGGGAGCTCTGTAACATGCCATATCAAATTCATGCTGGCGAAGACATTTCTAGTGCACATGACATCGAGCAGGTATGGAGCCATGTAAAAAGTTGGTGTTTCCCCTTCATTCGGCACCAAGGCCTACTGCACACATGCGCTCAGTTTCTTATATATTATTTCTCCCCAGTTGAAACTACACCTGACGATCACAACTGTGTATGCCAAAGGCATCCATACCTCTGAAAACCTGGAGCAATATTTCTCTCCATACAATCGACAGATGAGATCCATCAAATAGACGTATGGCTCCCTTAATTTAACTGTCCCATACCAGCCAATGCTCTAGTTGGTAAAATTCTTGTCTTCCCTCCATCATGAGGCCATCAATCGACTGGTGTCATGGTGTTTGTATAATTTCACCACAAATTTTGTCTTTAGCCACTCCTGAGGGTCTCTAAGTTTGTAGTATTTATGAACTTCTACTGGGAGGAACACTCTGACACACCCATCACTGTCATTTTTTATTAAACATTTATGTGTGTCAATGTGGTCGATGAGCCACTTCAGGACTTCTATGCAGAGAAAAATGGGGGTTCTTCTTGGCACCATATTTAGATACGACCATTGGATGTTCTAAAACACCTGGTCATCGAGTGCCCTTATGTCTAGATCACTGTGTGGGACATATTATGGGTATTCCTCTCGACTGATATTGTTAAAGAGATCTCCCCACTATGGGAGTTCCATCTTGGACCCAGTGCTTGCCTCTGTATCGCCAAAGGCCAGAGGCTGGATGAAAACCTTCTTTGTTGTTGTCTTGATGACAAACTCTGACCTAGGGATTTACTCCAATTGCCTCATGGTTCCTGGAGAAGAACCTTCACCCATCTTTGGTTCTTTTAGCTTTGGTTCTCTCGGCAAGAGAATGGTGGTTGGATTTCTCGGTGACATTGTTCCTGCAAACTAAGCAGAATTTCAGAGACTGTAAAAAAATGGATAAACACATATAAATTATAGCAATGTGAAATTTACACACTCGGATACATACCTTTGAAGCTCTTTAAAACCTGGTTATTTTGATAATCACAGAGTCAATATATCCTTCGATTTGTTCATCTTGCTCCTTTGGATGCTCTGTAATTATCTTACGTGCATAATGATTTATTTCAAAATGGCTCAGTAGATTTTAAACAAGAAATATCTTACTGTGTCACATCAGCCATTCAATTCAAGTTATGAGTGAATTTTCAATAAATCTGTCGTCGAATCTATAGAACTTAAATTCATTGTGGGTTGGTAGCGGAGGCGTGGGTGGTGATGTGTTCTATCAGTGATTTTAAATGGTTGTTTTTATTGGTGCACGAGGTAGAAACTAATGCAGGATCGGATATTAATTATCTCCTTAAATGCTCAAAATCCAATCATATCTAATGATAAAACGTCCCATCGTGTCACTCTTTCAGTGGGTGGATCGGGGATCAGGGTTGTGTTGTGAACATTTTCCTTGATATTCTCCTGCAAAAATATCTAACTCCAATTGAGCTTATCGTACAATGATGATGCGGAAAGGCTGAATTGGAGGTGTGACTTAGACCTACGGAACCAAGAATGACTCTGGATAGAACTAGACCATACGACCCTCTTACCTAGTAAAGACACGTGGCGTTGGAGACCAGTGACTTCATTCGCATGTATTAATCGGAGTTGGGACTTTCCTTAAGTTATTTGTTCTAAAACAAACCTTATCTTGTCGATGTCGAAAAAGTGTCCAGGATCAATGATCGACAAAAAATCCTGTCAAAGCGCTTTCGGATCGGCTCCCTTGAACAAGTCCTAATGCAGAAAATGCATCGGGGGATCGATGATCGAGGATAAATTTTATCGTGGTCAGAATGTTTGTTTTGATCCTTTTTGGTTTTCCCTGATACCGATGAAGCACGTCGGGCATCAACTATCGGTGATATCTCTTTGTTCTTTGTTAACGTCTGTCCCCCCCGGTCTTTTATCGATGTCAAAGGGGATTTGTCTATTTGCAATATCTTTATGTGAAAAACTTAACGTGAACCAAAAATTCCTTTTGTCAATGCCGATGAAGATCGACACTCGGTGACTATGGTTTTCCGAGTGTTTCCCTCTTCTCCTTTGAATTCCTTCTGATGTTGAACCTGAGCGCGTTGGGTGAAGTGTTTGGCTACCAATTCTTTATTCAGGTGTTAAGGTATTTTTAGTCATGGGGTTTCATAAGTTCAAGAAAACCTGAATAGGTGATGAAAGTCATGAAAATAAGCAAAGACAAAACATTTCCCCAAAAAATAAATGGAGTCAGACAGTGCAGAAGATCAAGTGGTCCCCATAAAATTTTCCCGAAATGTTGGGATTTTTTTTTTATCTAACTAAACATGTACGTGTGTTTCTAACTAGCAAGGTGAATATTCACAAACATCTAGAATAATGGGATTTTTTTTTATGTTTTTAGGGAGGAAAAGGGGGATTCATCTCCTGTAAACATGTAAAGGGATGTAACTGAGTCCAATGAGTCATCATGATCATAAGAGGTGTCCAATGATTCTATAAAAGTTCCATGGATATCTTCTATGGTCCAAAATATTTCCATAGACTTCTCTTGCACCCCAAACTGGCCTGTGAGCAAGGATTTATGCCTTATGGAAGTAAATTGGTACTGAAATTATACCCTATAGTGTTTCAGTTGTAAATTTCTCATGCGAGCTCTATTTTGATCCTCTGATAGCTCATTTGAAATATCTCACTAAGATCTTTCATTTAATTTAACACCTTTTTATGATCTCCCCATGATCTACAACTCTCATTCCTATCAGGCTTAGCTTCATGACCTTCCTCCGTGAAAAATTAAAGTTACATGTTATAAATGTTTTTCGCGACCCATGGCCCACAAGACTATTGGGATTAACCTTTGTGGCATTTTACCTTCACAAACTCCTCCCGTGAGACTTCTCCTAGGATCCTTCTCCCACGAAAATATCCCCGGGAGCCTTCTCCCTGAGGACCTTTTGACATGACCCTTTTCTTGCGGCCTTTTGAAGTGTCGCGCCATTTAGTTTTTCCTGCGACCTACAATCTGCAAACCTTTATGACATTTCTCCTGTGAACCTTTCTTCCCGTGAATCTTCTTCCGCGTACCTTCTCTCACAGTCCTTTTTCCTATGGAAATCCTCCCACAAGCCTTTTCTCACAACCTTTTCTTCATTTCCCTATCGCGTTGCATGCCATTAATATTTGTCTATGTGACTATTCTCTCTCGCAAGCTTACTCCTATGAGATTTTTCGTACAAAATTATT
>JZKD02S0136086.1:167400-185728 GCA_000966675.3 Picea glauca
ATAATTCCTCAAAAAAATTTCCATCGATGCACTTGGAAGTTTTTACTCATTCCATAATGAATCTTGGTCATTGATTCCTATTGTTGGAATGATCTGGGTCGTCGATTTACAATTCCCTAGTCACCTTTAAAGCAATAAGTTCGACCTTTAAAGCCAAAATTAACTCTAGAATTTGCAACTTGATTCCATTAATCCTCTCTTCGACTATTTAGAGGAAAATTAAACTCGAATTTGCTCATAAATTTGGGAATTTCACTTTGTTTCCACAATTTTCCCCAAATCCATCACATGAGAAACTATGCAACAATTAATTTTGTCCAAATTCACAGAGTCTTGGCCCATATAGGCCCAATGTTGAATCTTATAGTCTCATACCAATTTGTGATGTCCCCCAACTTAACTGAGGAACATTACCATGCATAAATAATCATAAATTACCAGCTATAGGAATACACATAGATTTAACCATTTGGATATCGTTAATTTGAATGCAGCTAGAAAATGATGAAATAAACATGAATGCATCTAATTTACCCCATACACAACAATATATAAACCATTCATATACACAGAGTATAAAGACAACAATTTAGCTCATAATTTAACACTGAACACAAATAAACACTTATCTTTTAAGAATAATTGTGCAACCAACTACTTGGGATGGATGTTCCACCTGACCATATACTTTTTTTTATATATGTCAATAGAAAGTCACCCCCAATATAGGTCTAGGAATCCACAAAAGAGAGTGTTTCTCACAGTCCACTCACAATTCGGATATCCCACAACCCACTGGTATTCTTCTACAACTATCTTAATTTCCACAAGCTCTCTTCCTCTTGACCTGCTTGTTGGACTATGATTTCCATTAGACCAAAACCTACAGGTTTTAGTCACTGCCAAAATCGTTAGAGTTAGGATCCATGAGAGGGGGTTAACCCATGTCCTGAAACTCGCAATAAGTGTTGAACCCAATGTCCAACAATATCCCCCCAAACGCATGTCGAGAGAGTTTCAAAATCAAGACCTGTCGCTTTGATTCCATTTGTTGGACTACGATTGTCATTAGACTAAAACCTACAGGTGTTAGTCTCCGCCACAATTGTTGGAGTTAGGATCCACAAAAGGGGGTTAACCCATGTTGTGAAACTTGTGTGAAGCACTGAACCCAAAGTCCAACACTTCCCAACCCAAGGAATGTACCCCTTCATTGCTCTCAGTCTATCAGGTGTTCCATTCATTTATCAAGGTATCACTAGCACAAGTAACTAGGAATATCACTACTGAGAACTCAAGGGAACTCACTGCTAGGAAAACATACCAATAAAACACCAATAATAACTTGTTGTTGCAGCACAACTCACATACGATTTCATGCTTCAGGGTCAAAAACTTGGTTCTTTAGTCTTTATCTCCAAAACACTCCATAACTCTCTCTCCATTGTTTCTCTATCTCTCGAGCTCTTATTCATGTTGTCTCCTTGTTGTTCATCTAAAAACTTGATTGTCTAAAAAATGCCCTCCTTGGCCACACAAATTTCCTCTCTTTTTCTTTTCTCTTGAATCACACTCATCCCCAAACTGATTGTACTCATCTCCATGCTCCCAATAATAATGGTATATGAATTTTTACACCCACCCTCTTACAAGTATTCAATGATTGGGCTCTCATACACTCAATCCAGAAATAGAAGTTTGTACACAATGATAATAAAATTTAGGAATTTAGGTTTGGATTAATACCCATAAATAATTCCCCCCCTTGGACCCCTCTTAGACACTCCCTGTTGGCCCTTGACCAAGTTTTGAAGAATACTTGGTCATATTTGACCGTATTTGGGACTTCGACGGCTTGCCAAAGATGGAGCACAATGCAAAGAGGAAATTAGGGAAACTAGACCTAATTTTGGGTCCCTTTAGGGTTTTGGGTTAATGTAACGGGAAAGGGATGTCAGACCATGGGTTCACCCATGCTTAGGCCCATTTTTGTAATCTATAAATAGATACTTATGCAATGTAAGAAGAGAGAGAGTAGTACATCTATGTGATGTATAGCTGATGGCTTAGTGCCAGGAACTAGATCTGTGCGATCGGATGTATCTTGTAAATTCTTTGTGCATGATTGTAAGAAGCTCGCCAGTTGTTTTGCACTGAAGTGAAAGGAAGAAGGATCTAGCGAGCTACGCAGAAATTTTGTCCTATGTGAAGCAAGGATTGTTGAATCTCTGTGTTGTAACTGCATGACTGAAATAATAAAGAAGAAGATATTATGGATGTAGCCCTAGGGTGGGGGTGAACCATGATAACTTTGTGTATTGTGCTTTGTGCTTCAACCTAATGTGTTTATCTCCTTCTTGGCTAAGTGCTTGATGTGATTAAATAGATTTAGTATGCTTTGTGCTTTTGAGATAGGAATGAATGTTAGATCTGATATGTAAGATGCTTAGTGGTTGATCTACGAAACCTGATCTATCTTGTTGTGGCTAAGTGTTGAATTATCTTAGATCTAAGTACTCATTGTGATACTCTATGCTATCTGTGAAGTGTTGTAAGGGTTGAATATTGATGGATAAACCATGTTAGATGATTGCTAAGTTTTATAATCACAGATCTGTGTCCCAACTAAGGTTGTAGACATCTAAGTCCTACAACCACCCCTACCTCTACCTCAGGTGAAACTTCATTTGCTTCGCAGATGTTGCTGAAAGGGCCGGTAGTTAGGGTTTTGTTGGTGCGCTCTTGAGCATTGAACCCTGGGTCTACCCCTGTGCCAACAAATGGTTCAGTTGTCGGGACATGAAACTGTGATTCCTGGGAACTAAAGAAGAAAAGGCTTTGTGCGAAATAAGCTCTATGTGTAGATATGTTTCCCTAGTGTGCAGTATTCTACTTGACCTGCGAAGCTTTGTGCCGAGAAAGAAAGGTGAGACCTGAAGGAAAGAGGTCAGATCTGCAAGAAAATAGGTTTATACTGAAGAAAATAAGTGAGATTTGAACACTTTGTGCTCTAAGAAAGGTAAAAGTAGAAATTTCTACAGAAAAGGGGTAATATCTGTAAGCTATAGCTGCTAATAAGGTAAGAATAGTTCAAGTTTTAGATCTGAAAGCTTTGTACCCCGTGGAAACAAATAAGTGAAAAAAATTTCTAACGTATGGATTTAGGTATGCTTGATCAATTTTGTCTCAGCTTAAAAACTAGAGCATTGTTAGATAAAAGAAAGTTTGATATGAATAGGTCTGATAGGAATAGTGAAAGATATGTTATACCTATGCATAGAAAGAGTTTTTGGACTAACCAATGGATGCAGAACCCTAGAAAGAAATTTTTGCACGCTAGCCCTTATGATCCTAGCATGCAGTAAAAAAAGAGTTGGGGATCATTGAAGAGAAAGAGAAGATTAACTCTTTGCTACAATTGCAGAAGACCAGGACAACTTGCTAAGGAATGCCCTGGGAGAAACCCTAGCTGCCTTTGTTGTAAAGCTATGGACCATGAAGTATTGGATTGCCCTAGAATGATTGCTAGACTTGGAAAGCTGAATATGGAACAAGAAAACTCTGAAGGAGATCAAGAGACTAAAATTATAGAAGAACCCTAGAAAGAATCAGATATCATGTTACTAAAAATAAAATAAACCCTAGATGACCATAAGGATGTCAGTTTGTTAGAGATCTTCAAAGAAAAGGAGAAAATCGAAGTAAGAATAGGAGACTTCGACATTGACTATGCTCTGGATGAGGGAACACCAGTGAACATTATGACAAAAAGCACTTGGGAAACCCTAAGAAGGCCTGCTCTGGCCCCTTCACTAGGAACCATCAGATTTTTTAAAGGAAAAATGGTAACCCTATGTGGAAGAATTACCCAAATAGCTATGAGTACCCATGGAACTTCGACATAGGAAGAATTCGAAGTTATTAAATTTATTGAGGACCACACCCCATTTCCAACTTTGTTAGGCAGGGTCTGGATTGAAAAAGACCAGATTCGGAGAAAAGAAGAAAATGATGCTCTAGAACAGAAGAAGCAATAACTCATGGAATTTATGTCTAGAAGGATCTCCTACTTGATGAAAGAACAAGAGGATAGACCTAAGCCATTGAACACCAAATACTTGGGTATCAAAGTTATAAGAGCATTAGAGGAACCACAAAATACTGAAATACCTAATCTGTATGATGAAGCAGTATTACCCTTGGATATAAAGAAAGAACCTAAGAAATGCGAACTGACTATGTCAAGAGAAGATAAGAATCGGAATGGAAAAAGGATGAATGAGACAAAGATTATTGGGAAAAAGGCTAGGAATCTAAGTAAGAAGAGGGCCAAAATTGAAAATTTACAGAAGACTCCAGAGGAAACTTCGCAGAAGGAAAAATCACAAGAATTGAGCTTCGTCAGGATATCAGAACAACGACCTATGGCACTTCGCCATGGCACAAAAATATAGTCGTTGGAAGCCAATATAACCGTTTGAATTCTACTCTAAATGGGTCAAAACTCCTTTATGGCTCACCACTAGATCGTTAGACTGCACCATATGGACAGAACATCAGTTAATGCAGGCTCTTATCTGTTGCAAGCCGACTGTTGCTAAGTTTCCCTACTTAGTTTGTTGCACCAAACATCGAAAATACTTTTGCTAAATGCGAATTTGAGCCCGAAACTTGAGATTACTTCACTCTACGATCATTTTCTTGTTCCCATACTGTTCATCATAGTTTCTAAATTCATTTTCATACCTAAGCTAGTTGACCCAAGCTTGTATGTCGAACGAGCTCAATGTTGTTGAGAAAGTAGTTGAAGAAGTTTTGATTGACTTAATGACTAAGAGAGTCATGTCAGAAAGAAGGATGTCTGCAGGTGTGCAAACATCATCAACAGGAGGAGTCCAAGCTTCTCCCTCCACTTCTCGTGGATTAGGACCTTCTAGAACCACGAACGAGACAAGAACAAAGAACATAGATGATATTGCAAATGCAAAGCTGACCCATGCATTCTGTTAGTTTACACACCACCTTTGAGTGGAAATATTAGCCGCGATAGTGTACCCAGAGACTTTGAGTACACCTTGATCACCACGTATCTTCTGAAAGGGGTGCGCGCAGTATGTGCTGACCAGGATAAGCTCGCAACAATGAAATTTAATGATTTTAACCTTGGAGATCGCAAAATCTACAGCATGTTATCTCTGCATAAGTACTTAACCAAGACCAAAGGTAGAAATACTAAGATTCTCCTGTAGTTCTAGACCCAAAAACTCACGCAGTCCACACTGCTCAACATAATGAAGATCCCTAACTTCGGCAGACACCAGGAAGTCAACACATGTGTCAAGTTGTTGTTGTCTTGCTACCACGACATATACTTATGGTTGGACTATCGCATCAATGTGGATCTGACTCTGATCAATCGGATCACAAGACTTAGCATGCAAGGCCCTGACCCACAGGACATTTACCTAGGGAAGACCTCAGACTAAGCACTAGCACAGTGAATAAAACAAACTTATGGTGATGTAGAGAAGGGTACACGAGGCTACAAGGTAGCCTCTATCCAGATTGGCGTAGTGCACCTTTCCTATCAACTGATTGTGGGCAATTTAGTTCATAAGAATAGACCAACACAAGTGATTGGCTTCATAGTTGACCTCGCAGGGAAGTGCGTCGAGGGACTACAGATGAATTGGGCACAATATCTTTTAAACTAGTTAGATCTGGATTGTAGAGGAGCACAAGACCAAGGGTATAAGTTCCACTTTAGTTGGTTGCTCATACTCATCACTTTAATTTCTTGGGAACTGCCAGATGGAGCCACTTTTTTAGAGATCGAACCTTTCGAACCACTAGCCACGAAGTTCTATACGCTGTGGTACTCCAGCAACATGAACAAGAAGTGGCGGTCCAATGTTGTCTTCCACACCTATTTCAACCAACTGAAGAATGCAATTAATTCTACACTATGAATCACCCCAAACGTACTTCATAGGTTTAGACCTTTGATGAAATTCAGCATGGACTACCACTTCACCTATATTACAGTGTGTGGTGATGAGCATAAACAACAGCTCCAATCCTACTACAAGTTGACAGAAGATGACTTCGAGGAGATTACCAAGGAATGGTCGACAAACCTTCTTGTTGCAGCAGACCCCGCAGACATGTCAGATGAGGAAAGCCTTGAATCTATGCCGGATACACCTAGGCCAAGCAAGACTAAGAAGGATGACAAAGTTTAATATGTCCCTAGCATGTCCATGAAGACTACTTCGATCTCACCTGCGCATGGAGGTGATGGTGACGAACTAGGCAGCACAGAATTTGAGAAAAACAGAGGCGAGGTTACTCCACCTAGAGAGGAGGAGGATCCCTCCATGAAAATAAAGATTACACCACCAAATCCCTCCTCCCAAAAGAAATCTAGGACCACCCAGACCATGCTTAAAACTACCCTTACCCCGGATGACTTTGACTTCTTAATTACTGTGTTGAATGATGTTTCACTAGAGCTCGCAGAAAAGCAAGAAGAAAAGAAGGAGGAGATATTCAACCGAATCAAGGGTGAACTCCAAGAAGTTAAGCAGGCACTCCAGTCCAGCTGAGCAGTTTCTACAACACCCTTGATAAGTGGAACATCAGGAACAGGTGATAAGCCCACTCAATTACACTAGATCGTTGATCAAGTCGAAGATTGCCTTCAACGAGCTCAAGGAGACACATCACAAGCCACCCAAGCTTTGATGCAAGCACATAACACACTTCTAGAACAACAGAGTGAGGAAGAATGGGAAAATATTGCCCTGAAAGCGAAGTGGGATGAGGAAAAGGCACAGTTACAGTAGTGCAAGGACCAATTGCTAGCAGAGCAACTTGAAGTACAAGAAAGGGTTCACAAAGAACTTCACTCTGTGACAGTCATATAAGTGAAGATGGAAGACCATCTCCCACAATAGGTGAACCAACTGGAAGAAGTAATCCAGCAACTCCAACAATGCATCACAGATCTAGAGCTTCGCATTGTGCCCAAGACCCCCCAAGAAATAAGATATCTAAGAGAGGCCACTGCTCGAAGCACAATTGGCTGATTAAAAACCTTTGCATTGGAATGCAAGCAACTGAACGCTAGAAGTTCCCAGACTTATGAAACCCTCGCAGAGAATCTAGAATTGTAGACATTGGAGGCACAGCTCCAAGAAGCAAAGAAACATGGAGACTCACTACAGGCGTAGATAAAGACTTTGACCCTAGTCAAAAGAATGAAGAAGTTTGCAGAACAACACACAGCCCAACAACAGGTACATACACTGCAAAGTAAAGTGATGGAAGTCTCCCAACAACTTCAGCTAATCCAAGAAAAGGCATGCCAACTATTCGTTGAACTTGAAAGCAAGGGAGATGAACTCAAAGAGGTTGTCATCACTATAGAACAGTTCCTGGAAGGACCGCTCAATGACACAGTGATCCAGGAATTCACTAAGAAAGAGGTTGTCGCACTGCGGCAGGTCGAAGCAGCTTGAGCCAAGATCAAGGCATTCGAGGAAAAATTGATCAGACCACAGTGACTCGGGACAAGTCACAGGTGAGTGTTGGGGGGTTGTTGGCCCTTGACCAAGTTTTGAAGAATACTTGGTCATATTTGACTATTTTTGGGACTTCGACAGCTTGTGAAAGATGGAGTGTAATGCGAAGTAGATATTAGGGAAACTAGACCTATTTTTGGGTCCCTTTAGGGTTTTGGGTTAATGTAACGGGAAAGGGATGTCAGCCCGTGGGTTCACCCATGCTTAGGCCCATTTTTGTAATCTATAAATAGATACTTAGGCAATGTAAGAAGAGAGAGAGTAGTACATTTATGTGATGTATAGTTGATGGCTTAGTGCCAGGAACTAGATCTGTGTGACCGGATGTATCTTGTAAATTCTCTATGCATGATTGTAAGAAGCTCTCCAGTTGTTTTGTGCTGAAGTGCAAGGAAGAAGGATCTAGCAAGCTGCGCAGATCTTCTGTCTTGTGCGAAGCAAGGATTTTTGAAGCTATGTGTTGTAACTTCTTGACTGAGATAATAAAGAAGAAGATCTTGTGGATGTAGCCCTAAGGTGGGGATGAACCACGGTAACTTTGTGTATTGTGCTTTGTGCTTCAACCTAATGTGTGTTATATCCTTCTTGGCTAAGTGCTTGATGCGATTAAATAGATTTAGTTATGCTTTTTTCTTATGAGATAGGAATGAATGTTAGATCTGGTATGTAATATTCTTAGTGCTTGATCTATGGAACCTGATCTATCTTGTTGTGGCTAAGTGCTTAATTATCTTAGACCTAAGTACTCACTGTGATACTCTGTGCTATCTACGAAGTGTTGTAAGGGTTGAATATTGATGGATAAACCATGCTAGATGATTTCTAAGTGTTATAGTCATATATATGTGTCCCAACTAAGGTTGCATACATCTGAGTCCTACAACCACCCCTGCCTCTACCTTGAGTGAGACTTCATCTGCTTCGCAGGTGTTGCCGAAAGGGCCGGTAGTTAGTGTTTTTTTGGTGTGCTCTTGAGTGTTGAACCCTAGGTCTGCCCTTGTGCCAACACTCCCTTCTCTTGTGGTAAACTCATCCTCCATCTTTTTCCATGTCCTTGAACAACTGAAATCACATTTTATTTTTAAAAATCAAAAATACAATTAAAATAATACATCACTTGGTCATAGCCACATTTCATATCTACATTATGCATTAATTAAACCAGGGATTATAGTGGGGATGTTACTTTTGATGTCTCAAAATTTCTCTAGAAGGTTCCCAACACCAAATATTCAAACCAAGACTTGTCGCTAAAATGGGCCCCACAAGCTAATTCCTCCAATTTTTCCACCTAGCAAGTACCAAGATACATGAAAAATTATATAATGATCCAATATGGATCATTGTTAATCAATTGGACACTTTATATTGTGGGTTTCTTGACCATGGATGTGAGTAATCATTAGGAACATTCTACATTATTCTCTTCTTTGTAGGTTTTCTAAGTCGTTGGTGTGCAACATGCTAAGTACATTACATTATATAGCAATGTGTTGGCACTTCCCTTATCCTGTATAAGTCCAAGACACAAATATGCAAATGGTCTATCACCTCAATTTGTTGAACTCTTAATTAAAACTTCATTGTGTAACCCACAAGCCATAGCTTTCTTCTCGATCACACCTTCAACATAGTGTTGGTCGACATACAACAAATATTTTTGTGGATGGAGTGTTGGGACATAGATACAACCCATGAATTGTTTATTTCCATTAGATCACATGCTGATGCAATAACTCCCATTTGTCTTTTGAGTCAATATATTTGAAAATTTGACATTCTATTTCATTGAACTCAACCTTCATTAAATGGTTAATGAAGTATGAATATGAGTGCATTCCACAACCTTTAAATTGATGTGTAGTGAGTAATAACATCGACAACCATGGAGATTCCATTCAAATTCCCTCACACAAAGGAAGAGGGGGAAGCCATCGATTTATCTCAAAGGTTTTATGGAGTGACCATATGAAAGAATGAATAAATTTACAATTGGTTCTATGCAAATATATAGATTTTTGTGTAATTGATATTGATAGAGACATTATTTTTTATACATGTTGGTGATTAGTGGCAAAGAGAAAATGGACAGGCCATAGGCCTATCATTTATGGATCAACCTATGAGAAAATTCTCCATCTTGAGCTTCCAGGACGCAAAGTTAGTGCCATTCAACTTATCAATTTCTAGTTTTAATGTGTTGATCATTTCCTTGCAACGATATTTCCTTTTTCACAAGCTCCTACTCAAACCAAGGTTAGATAAAAACAAAAAACATTTTCCTTAACTCTGAGGATCTAAGGTGATAAATCTTTGATACCAAAGAAAAGAAAATAGAAGTGTGGAATGCACTTCCTACTCTAATCAAACATGTAAGCATTACACAATGATTTTTTAAGGGGGGGAAATTTGGTAGCTTAAGAATACCTTCAATAACCTATCTATGTAAATACTTCTAACTCAAACATTCAATATATAGACATAATGCCAAGCATGAAATCACGTATACCCTTTTTAATCAGGTAAGTACGATTCTCCACCTTTCCCATTGAGCCTAAGAGTTTATTCAGCCTTCGATGATGTGATGCACACTATATTTGGCTATGACCTGCCATTGTATTACATATTTTAAAATAATTCATCACATGTTGTATGTGGTACCCATTTCCTAACAATTTTTATCATAAAAATTAATTAATAATTAAACATTTGAAAAAAAAAGAAGAAAAATATCAAAGTTATCAATAACATTTTCCATTATTATTTGTTGAAATGATATAATGATTATATTGTTAATCCACATTATATTCTTATAAGATAAAATGATGGCAAAAGGAGCAGGAAAATATTTCAAAAACCTGCAACTATTGTTGATGGCTTCTAATGGCGAGGATGCCTACCAAATTGGGCTTATGTAGGGGCCCTACATAGTTAGCTAGGATGGGGGGACTCATAGTGGTCGTGAATTGGTACTAGTTGGGGTATATGGGAGGTCTATCTACAACCAGGGAAGTTTTGATGATACCTATGGAGGATTGTTGATTTTATCTCTCTCTTGGTGCTAAATTTATTATGGGACCTATTAATGAGTTTTTCTATTTTGGTGTGCTTATTTTGTGTTTTAGTTGTCATTTGATGGGAAATTTGGGGGATTTTCTTAGTTAAGGTAGCTTTGGGTCTTCAGCTAGAGGTTTTATTTTAATTTGGTGGCTTAACCTTACCCTGGAACCTATTTGGTGGGGATTTCCTATTGGATTTACCGTCTCAGTGCACTCCACATGCCATAGGCATTACCTATCTTTAACTCTTATCAGATTTGAGTTATGTCTACTTTTCATATCGGGCTGGTGATCATTAATTATATTCACCACAGGCATTAACGACGTCCTTTAGTTAGTGGTTTTCCCTGGTTTTCAAATCTGAGCTTCCCTCAATGGCAGTCAGGTGGCACTCTTCTGCTTGGTCCAGCTACCTTCATGACGAAAGTTTTCATCAAAGCACTCATGAGTGTGCTTGACGAGGTAGCTTGGGAACAAACAGGTTTGTTTAATGAATCTGAAAATAATTTAACCGTCCAACCACCATCTCTTGAACCCTTTTCTGAGTTAACGATGAAAACATTAGAGTCATTCCCCTCCTCCTCTACGGGTTTAATATTTGGAGTGAGGTTGATCCCTGAGTTTTTTGGCCATGCAACTACAGGGTGCATTGTTTCAAACGATGCTTCAAAGCTTCAGGGTGGTGGAGTGACTTTTCCAACGGGCTGGAAGAATTTCCCTAAGCGACAATTTCATAAGAAGTCATGGTTTCCTAACCAGGCATGGTGAAAAATGGTGTTGGGTTATAATTTGGGTTTGGAGGAAGCGGTGAACTTGGCTTTGACTGCATTGGTGGGTATATTCTCTTACCATTCTCGTTGCTACACTATTTTTCTTACCTAGATGGAAGCAAATTGGTCACCCTTGTTAGGATATACACCGAAGTTATTTTTCCTCCCATGAGGATGGTTCGGTTTCAACTTTCACTCGACGGAGGATGTGGAGAAAATCCTTGGTAGGATTTGGCCTTTTTATGGTGGGAGTTTGATGCTTAAGAGATGGAGGATCTCTTTCGATCCAGCGGAGGAATATTTCTGTTTCAGACACCTGTGGATCTTTTTTCCGGGACTACCGTTAAATTTTTGGAATAAAAAAGCGTTAATGTCCATTGGAAATACTTTGGGACAATTTATTTGTGTGGATGGTAAAGCATTGTGTGTGCTGGAGAGAAAATTAGGTAGGATTTTGGTGGAGGTTGATATTCATGGTGGTCTGTTGGAAACGTTGGACATTCAGTGGCGAGATCAGTATTTTCCACAGAGACTCGATTACTTGGGGTTACCGTTCCAGCGTACCCTCAGCAGAAAGACAAGACACCTAAGGAACTCTTGTCAGGGCTACGAGGAGGAGGAAGAATCAGAGAATTCCCGTCTCCAGAAAATGCCAAGAGTTGATTCGCCAGAATTTGTCTCGGTTGCTCATGAACTACCCTGCCCTGTCACCCCGGACTCTCCGAATGACTCGGGCTCAGACACACTTAATGGTAAGTTAAGAGTTCACTATCCTAGTCTTTTTAATACTCTCTCTTCTTGGGAAAAGTGCATGCTGGATGCGTCTACACAGCTTGGGATTGGATCTGCTAGCCCTCCACATGACCCTACTCCAACTTCTCTGCTTGTTTCCAAGTCCTCAGAGTACCACTTGACATCTGGGTTGGGATTTATTCCCTGTAGAGAACTTTCCCTTACTTCAGGGGTAGTAAAACCAACTTACGACTCGATAAGGGCCCTCTCTACTTGTTTGGAACCCAGGGTATTCCTCTCGGTATATGTTAATCATTATTTTGATGTGGGGGCTAGCTATCCTAATTCCCAAGTTACAAAAGAGATCACAGTGCTGGGGGAAGACATTGAGGGGACTGATCCCTACTTACTTTCTGGTTATCGGGAGGAGGACCCAGGCGAATGCTCACTTGGGGAGACATTGGAGTCTTTAATCCCTTCTATTTGGGAGGCTGACACCACAGTGTCACTCACGAGTTATCAGGGTAATAATATCTTACCTTTGTCGGACTCTACCAATTTAGTGTACCCTTATGAACTCCTCTCTGGAGGAGTAGGATCAAGTTATGCCTGGTCAAAAGGGTTGGGATTTAAGACTTCCCCGATAAAGACGAGAAGTGCCCGAAAGCGGCCTATTCTCTCGGTGACTACACCTGTTGTTAACACTTCTACTGCTACAGACTCTTGGGCGCTTAGAGGCATGAAAGCCCTTGCCTAAGCCAGATCATGATCATGTTATCCTTAAATATTTGTGGAGTGGGAGGGACCCTTAAACAAGCCTCCATGCGTAGATTTTGTAAAAAAGTAAAGTCGGTCATGATTTTATTACAAGACACTCGTAGATGAGGTTAAGTCTCGTCACTTCATATTGAATTTTGTTCCTATTTGGTGTTTTTGTGCGTTCATTTATGTTGGAAATTTGGGTGGGATCCTGGTTGTGTGGGACCCGAATAATTTCATGTTGGTTCCTTCACTGTGTAGTGGGGGTATTATTATCAAAGGAATCTCACTTGAAAACAAAGAGGATATTTGTATTTTAAATGTTTACGGGCCCTGTGTTGAGAGAAAGATTTTTTGGGATCGGGTGGCTCTAAGGGGTATACTAAACTCTAAGAATCTAATTCTTGCAGGTGAATTAAATTTTACATTAGGAGTTGATGAAGTCTGGAGTGCGGCGGCACAGTTGGAAAAACTTGTTGTTTATTTTAAGAGTATGTTGTTGGATCATCACTTGATCGACATGTTACCGACCAATATTGTTCGTACCTGGAGGAATGGTAGAAGTGGAAGGGACAATATATCAAAGTGTCTAGATAGAGTTCTTGTCTCAGAAATATTACTAAATGATGTCGGAAGGTACCGGTCTTGGGTGGATATCCCATTTGTATCGGATCATGCATCGGTGGCAGTTTAGCTCGAATTTCAACCTTTTCCACCAACCTATCCTTTTAAATTAAATCCTTCTTGGTTGAATGAGGTGGACTTTGCACCTATTGTTTATGAAGTTTGGCGGGACCCTAAGTTTTTTGTGGAAACTGACGTTCAAATCAGGTTTTTTTGGAAGCTAAAAGTTTTGAAATCTCGGATCAAAACTTGGGCACGAATTAGACAATCTGAACAACAAAAAATATTATCCTCTCTTGAAGAGGATATCAGGGCCACTCAAACAAATTTACCTATATCTAGGCTTTATCCTAACAATGATTGCAGATTGAAGTCTCTAGAGAATGAACGCAACTACCTCCTTCTCATCGAGGAAGAACATTGGCATCAAAGAAGCCATGCAGTTTGGTTAAAAAGTGGCGACCGGAATACTGAGTACTTTCATAAATTTTCTAACGTGAAGAGAAATCATAAACATCTCTGGGAGATATGGGATGATCTAGGGCAGGAACACAGAGGTCAAGAAGCTCTTAAGACTGAGGCAAACAGATTTTTCAAACAGTTATTTACTAAGGATCCTCACATCTCTCTTGCGGATCAATTGAATCTTGGTCAAATGTTTCCTCATTTTATTTCTGTTGATGATTCTATTCTCCTTGATAGACCGGTCACTAAACAAGAAATATTGGATATTTTGAAACTCTTCAAAGTTGACAAAAGTCCAGGTCTGGACGGATGGACAATTGAGTTTTATTTGAAATTATTTGATATAGTGGGTGATGACCTAGTGGACTTAGTTGAAGACACAAGGAATAGAGGGAGGATCAAAAGTTCCTTAAATTCTACTTTATTGGCACTAATCCCAAAGGAGAATAATACTCAGAAATTTGGGGATTATAGACCAATTGGGCTTTGCAATCTATGCTACAAGGTGATTTCTAAGATTATTGCTAACAGGATAAAACCTATACTTTCGAGGGAGCTTTCATGTGAACAAGTTGGGTTCTTAAAGGGAAGACAAATACTAGATGCCATTGGTATAGCACAAGAATGTATACATAGTATTAAAGTTAGGAAACAAAATTCCTTGGTACTCAAGTTGGATCTTAGGAAAGCTTATGACTATGTCAATTTGGATTTCCTTCGTATGATACTTGTTCAAACAAGTTTTAGTGTTCAACCTATAAATTGGATCATGAGTTGTGTGGTTAGCTCCTCATTTCCAGTTCTGATCAATGGGGAGGCCTCTCCTTATTTCATGAGTGAACAGGGAGTGCACCAAGGATGTCCTCTCTCGCCTTTTCTCTTCATTCTTTTTATGAAAAGCATCAGCCTCCTATTAAAAAAGGGACAAGCGGAAGGCAATTTAACATGCATTAAGGTTTCCAAAATTATTAAAATTCTTCATCTTATTTTTTTTTATGATGTTCTTATCATGTCTAAGGCTTCTCTGGATGAATGGCAAGTGATAAAATCATTACTGGACCAGTTATGTTGTGCTTCAGGATTAAAAATTAGTCCACAGAAATCGACTTTTCATTTCTCTGGGATACATGGAGTAATTCTGGAACAGTTCAAGACTTTGTTTTCTTTTAATTTTGTGGAGATGTTTATGGGGTTTCATTACTTAGGTTACTTTCTAAAACATCATAAGAGATCCTTTGAATACTGGAGATGGATTATTGTAAAATTCGAAAAAAGGATCAACAAATGATGCAATCGATGGCTAACTCTTGGTGGAAGATTTACACTTGCAAAATTGGTTCTTGAAACTCAAGTCGTCTACTGGATGGCCCTGGTGGCGGTTCTAGCCTCTGTCCTCACTAGGATATGTATGTTTATCTTTAATTTCCTCTTGTCGGGGGGTGGAAAGACACAAGGAATACATCTTTGTATCTGGGAGACGATAGCAAAGCCGAAACACCTGGGTGGACGGGGTCTTTGGAAACAATTCCTTTTTAACCACGCTCTAGCAACAAACTCTTTATGGTGAGTTTTGTTTAAGAAAATCATTTGGCAACAAGTGTTCAAGGATAAATATCTCATGTATTCTTTTGTGGCAACCTAGCTTCGATCAGTTTCGCCTCTCCAATATGCCGCTTTGCAGATATGGAAAAAAATTCTAAAATCTTTACCTATCATCACCTGGTGTATTAGCTGGAATCCCGGGAATGGATATTTGATCTTAATTGGTTTGGATAAGTTCTTGGGGATAGGCCTTCCTTCATTATTATCTCCAGAATTATGTGAGGCTCTTAAGGGGAGAAACATCTGTTATCTTTATGAAGCTTTGACACAAGCCTCCCTGGGTTTTGTAACCAATCAATGAAAATCTAGTGCCGACTTAGAGCTCACGGGAAATCTGGTAGTGGAATGGTTTTCTTACTATAAGGCACTCATTCTTTCGGGGATACAAGTTCATTCTAAAGAGGACTCAGTCATTTGGAAAGGGGGTGATCATTCGAGTGTTATCACTGTTAAAAACGTTTACAATACTTGGGCAAAGGAATATTGGTTGACTCATATTACAAGATGGCGAAAAAAATTTTGGACTTGGGATTTTGCACACAAGATAAAACTTTTCTTATGGCTGGCGCTAGAGATAAAATTCTTTCCTGGGAAAATGTGAGAAAACGTGGTTGGGAAGTACCGAGTGTATGTTCTTTGTGTTTTAGGGATGAGGAGGCAGTCTCGCATATTTTTGTAAGTTGTACTTTCTCACAAAAAGTTTGGTCTTCTCTGTCTACAATTATCAAATTTACTACAAAATGGAGAGGTAGCTCCTTAACTCGGTGTTATGAAAATTGGCTTAAAGTGGAGAAATCCTGGAGTACTCTTCCTGCATTGACTTGCTGGTTTATATGGTTGGCTAGAAACAAATGTATTTTTGAATCCCGTACAACTACTGATCAGGGAGTTGTTTACCAGATCTGAGGCATGTTGGATGCCACTAGTGTTCGAATTCCTCTCTCCCATTTTCCCAAAAGGAAAAAAAAACTCTTGATCTCTCCGTGCATAATATTTGTTGGTTTGATGGTGTTGCACAACATAATGGCACACTTTGTGGAACTGGAGGTATGATAAGGACTGGGGAGAACACTTTCTATAGGTGGACATTAAACTGCGGGATGGGAACTAATACCAGGGCAGAACTCCTTGGTGTGTGGGAAATTTTATCATTAACACACAGACTTGGTATTGACCAACTTTAGGTATTAGGGGATTCAAAGATAGTGGTGGATTGGTTAAATCATAAGTGTAATCTTCATGTTACTTCACTCATGGGCTGGATGGAAAAGAAAGGATTCTCATTACACTCTACAAAGTTATTAGATTTGAACATATATATATATATAGGGAAGAGAATGTGGAAGTCGACACACTATCAAAAAAAGCCCTCTAGGTTCCAGAAGGGAGGATCCACTTGAACAAATGGCGGGATGGTCAAGAGGGCCCCCCACTTACATTGCGACTTTATATATGATATAGCTAGTATCTAGGGAAGTCTTTGGCTTCTTGGTTTTTTTGTTTTATCAATGGTTCTTTTTGTAAATTGACATTAGTCATTTTGGCATGTCAAATGCAATATATTTACATATTTTGGACTATTTACATAGGGAGAGAGAATGATTGGTAAATTTCTGAGTAATCTCTATGATTATATTGTTAATCATTATTGTTTATTGAAATGTTAAGAGGTCACAAGTTCAAATCTAGAGGGGGGACGGAGACGGGTCCCTTATCCCACAAACAAGGAGGTCTCATACACCAATTTGGTGTAGCTTGACAATAACCTTAAAAATAAATTATTATTATTATTATATTATAATGACTATATTGTTAATTATCATTTATATGGAAACGTAATATTGAATTGTCCATTCAAAAAGTGTTAATGTGCGCCGAAAGATGATGGCGATGTTTTTAGCATAGAAATTAATTAGTAACTAAGTGCTGATTGAATTGTCCATTCAGAAAGTCTTAATGTGCGTGCAAAGGTGATGGCGATGTTTTGAACATAGAAATTAATTAGTAATTAGTAATTGACCATTAAAGTGTTATGAAGATGAGGACGTTGTTTTCATTATAAAAATTAATTAATAATTTAGTGGTCAGAGTCGTTAATGATATCGTAATTATCAGTATTACTTTCGATTATTATTTTATTTTTATTATTTAAAATAAAATATTCGTTATAATAGCCCTATTTTTGAAGCAAAAATATATATTGAACACTGCAGTCGTTTTTCGAAGGCTTTTTACACCGAACTTGGTGAGGTAAATACAAGAGATTTGCAAAATAGCAAAAGTAGCTGTAGGTAATTATATATACGATATGGAAAAGGCATGTCTATAATTAGAAGAATTTATTCTTCATCGGCAGGCGAGAGAAAAACAGTGCTATACTAACTAATAACACGCAACATCCAAGGCCAAGTATAGGTAAAGCCAGAGGAGCCGATATCCTCTAACAGGCAGCTGATGGACAGAAGGTGATGGTATAATCGGCATGGGTGCAGGTCACAAGACTGGAGGCGTCGTCGTAAGCGTAGCTGTAGGCCGTCGGGCAAGCGGCCTTGAAAATCTGCGAATACTTGTTGGGAGAACACGTCTGAGGGTTTCCATGGTCGCCCGTGCAGCAGTACTCCGCACTTCCGAAGGCATTGCACGCGCTCCTGCAGGCAATCACCCGCCCGTCGCTGCCCTTCACGCTCAGCTCCGCCGGGCAGCTGCTTCGTAGATCGGAGCTGCACCCTGCCGT
>JZKD02S0136098.1:0-23923 GCA_000966675.3 Picea glauca
TTAGGGGCTTATTTCCTTTTATTTTTTTCTTGTTTATCTTTCTTCCTATCATGCACTTCTCAGAAAATTATTGTCTATTCCTGTTTTTTTCTTCCTTTACTTGTCTTTCTTCCTATAAAAATATTGTTTATTTCTTTTTCTTTTTTCTTCTTTTCTTGTTGGTCTTTCTTCATATCATTTCATCTTTCATGAAATTATTATTATTTTTTTTCTTTTCTTGTTTGTCTTTTTTCCTCTCATGACACTTTCATGAAATTATTGTTTCTTCATTTTTCTTTTCTTGTTTGTCTTTCTTCCTCTCATAACACTATTTGGTTGTTGCCACCTCTCATTCCACCTTTCATGAAATTATTATTATTTTCTTTTCTTTTCTTGTTTGTCTTTCTTCCTCTCATGACACTTTCATGAAATTATTGTTTCTTCATTTTTCTTTTCTTGTTTGTCTTTCTTCCTCTCATGACACTATTTGGTTGTTGCCACCTCTCATGACATTATTTGTTTTTTGTCACGACATATTCCAGCATTAAAGTTTCTATAATATTAATTGTATGAGCTAGGTTGTAACCCTCGAAAAGGGGATTGATTTCTTTTTATCCTTAATATTCTTTAAAATTTCTATGAACATTCCCTCATTTTCATACACAAACATTATATTATAATTGAGATCATGAAACTTGTCAAACTTTTTTTCGTAATAATACAAAAAGATATTTCGCTCAAATACTTCTTAAATTACTTCCGAACTTATTTTTAACATTGATTCATTTCACTTGTGCTATGCCTTAAGGATGTTTTACTAATCAAGTTTGTAAATTACAACTTGATATTTCTTGGTCTTTTAAAAATTTATAAATACAATATGAATGGATTTCAATGTATATTAAAATTCAACGAAGAAAAAAATTATAGTTCAATTGTTTTTTGGATTTTTTCCCAATATCCTTTCTTTCATATATGATATCCCTTATAGAATTATGATTTTTATTCTTGGTCAATTTCCGTAATTTCCATAAGAATTATTTATGTTGATTTCAGGATTGGATTCTTTTTTTTCCAATTTTTAATTTGACTTAGTTCACTAGCTAATTTTACGATTCCACTCTATAATCTGAAATTTCAATTTATCTTTAATTCTTTATCAACCTACAAAATTGTCCAAAAAACTTTTTATATGTTTATTTTTTATTTTTATTATTGTTAGTCACTTGAAATTTCAAGTCAATCCAATATTATATGCATAATTTAAAATCAAACTTTCGTATAAACTCTCTTTTGTAAACTTGTTTATTTTTCTTCTCCTTTCTTAACTTTCTCTGCATATTTTTCAACCTTTTTCTTATTTCTCCTCTTGCTTAGGATATTGGCCTACTACATACCCTAAACTCTCTTAGCACTAAAATTGAGTTTCCTTTGCTCCAAATTTTGGTATTCCTCATGTCCTTTGAGTTTTGAGCCTTAACTTTTTATTCTATTAAGATTTCATTTTCTCAAGAATTTGGGTTTTTATAACCTCTTTAAAGTTCTAAGCACTATGATCGAATTTATTTTGCTTGATAAATTATACTTTTTTGCTTATGGATTTTTTTAGCACTATGTTCTAACTATTCAACAAAACAAGATATTCTCACATAGGATGAACACCTTAAGCAACCTCTCACACAAACAAATCAAATATCATAACATCAATGTTTTTATGTGGTTAAAACTCTCTAAGAGAGAAATAGTCCATGGCCCTAGCCAACGTGGCAACTTGAGAAAATATATTAATGCAAAAGAAAAAAAAATGCACATAAGAGTTTCTCACAATCTATCATCAACAAATGACCCTACATGCTCTTTAAATAGAGATCATGGACCAATTAAGTGTTAAGACACAAATCAATATAATCGTTAACATTGAGGAGAATATGATTCGTCCGATCACTCTATGTCTAGAACATATCATGATTGTCAGATTACATAACTACAAATGCATACTAATTCATACTAAAGAAACAGACTTTTACCTAAAGACACATTAAACCATGTTGATCTTAACTAAATCCAAAGTGTCTAAATATCCTAACACCCCCCCTTAAGAACAACTTGGGATAGGATTTAAGGATTTACAAAGGTGACACAATAGGAGAAGGAAGGAGGCATTAGAACCTATCCCCCCTTAATGGAAACTTCTTGAACTCCTAACGTAGATCAAAGTTTGGAAAACCTCACTTCTATAAGATACTTTGTGAAAATGTCTACAACTTGATCATTGATTAGGCAAAATATCACTTCAAGAAAACAATCATGAATGAGATTTATTATGAAGTGGATTTGTTTCTCAATGTGTTTGTTGTACTGATGTTGAAATGGATCTTTAGCAAGCTTGATGGCACTCTGATTGTCACACCTAAGTGTGGTCAGATGCTACTGCTAGCATCCAAACACTTAAAGGATCTGTCGAATCCACAAGGCCTCTTGAATTTCATTAAATGCTACTCGCACTCTACTTTTGTTGAAGAAATACTAAGAGCCCATTGCTTCTTACAAGCCCAAGTGATAGGTATGGAACCAAGAATGAAAATATATATATATATAGTAGATTTTTGATCACCACCGTCACCATCCCAATATGAATCAATGAAACCAACCAACAAAGGAGTTCCCCCTAAACTGTAATGTATACCAAACTGAAATGTACCCTGGATATACTGAAGTATCCTTTTTGCTTATTTCCAATTGCTTTCATGGGGTGTTTGCATATACTGGTAAACAAGACCAAAAAAAAAAAAATATCAGGAAAAGTACGAGTCAAATATAAGAGGCTACCAAATAACTAACAGTATAAAGTGGCATCGACTTCAGAAGTAGTATAGGTGACAACAAGTTTGACTTCATACTGGAAGGGAGATGGGGCTAGTTTACAATCTTCCATGTGAAAGCAGAAAAGAAGGTCACATTCATACTTAGACTGGGAAAAGGAAATTCCTTTCTTGGTTTGCAATCCTTGGAGGCTAATAAAATAATGCAAATAAACTAACTTTGTCATTTCAAATTTATTTTTAGGGATGGATTTCACGTGGGTTAAGAGTTTAGGGTCACTACCAGTGTGGATAAGGTCATCAATGTAATGAACAAGTATTACGATATGGATTCCTAATTTCTTGGTATAGACATTAGGTTCAAAATGACATCTAGAAAAGTCAATGTCAAGAAGAAATCTATCCATTTTAGCATATCAATCTTGAGGAGTTTTCTTAAGACCATCGAGAGATTTCTTAAGGAGAAAAACAAGGCCATATTAATTTTGAACACATCCGATAGGTTTTTCCATGTAGATTTCTTTTTGTAGATCCCCATACAAGAAGGAAGAATTAACATCCATCTAATGGACCTCCCATTTATGTGAGGAAGCAAGGGCTAGAACCAGGTGGATGGAATTCATTTTGGCTACTGGGTAAAATGTTTCATTGTATTCAAATCCTTCAAGTTGAGTATCCTTTGGAAACTAACTGAGCCTTATGTCTTTCAACACTTCCATATTAGGCATACTTAGTTCTATACACTCATTTACATCTAACAAGTTTTCTTCCTTTTGAAAGAGGTCCAAGTTCCCAAGTATTTTTTACCATTAAAGAATGATATTCTTCATTCATTTTTGTGTCCCAATTTCTATAGCTAGAAGATTATACAAATGNGTGCTATGCCTTAAGGATGTTTTACTAATCAAGTTTGTAAATTACAACTTGATATTTCTTGGTCTTTTAAAAATTTATAAATACAATATGAATGGATTTCAATGTATATTAAAATTCAACGAAGAAAAAAATTATAGTTCAATTGTTTTTTGGATTTTTTCCCAATATCCTTTCTTTCATATATGATATCCCTTATAGAATTATGATTTTTATTCTTGGTCAATTTCCGTAATTTCCATAAGAATTATTTATGTTGATTTCAGGATTGGATTCTTTTTTTTCCAATTTTTAATTTGACTTAGTTCACTAGCTAATTTTACGATTCCACTCTATAATCTGAAATTTCAATTTATCTTTAATTCTTTATCAACCTACAAAATTGTCCAAAAAACTTTTTATATGTTTATTTTTTATTTTTATTATTGTTAGTCACTTGAAATTTCAAGTCAATCCAATATTATATGCATAATTTAAAATCAAACTTTCGTATAAACTCTCTTTTGTAAACTTGTTTATTTTTCTTCTCCTTTCTTAACTTTCTCTGCATATTTTTCAACCTTTTTCTTATTTCTCCTCTTGCTTAGGATATTGGCCTACTACATACCCTAAACTCTCTTAGCACTAAAATTGAGTTTCCTTTGCTCCAAATTTTGGTATTCCTCATGTCCTTTGAGTTTTGAGCCTTAACTTTTTATTCTATTAAGATTTCATTTTCTCAAGAATTTGGGTTTTTATAACCTCTTTAAAGTTCTAAGCACTATGATCGAATTTATTTTGCTTGATAAATTATACTTTTTTGCTTATGGATTTTTTTAGCACTATGTTCTAACTATTCAACAAAACAAGATATTCTCACATAGGATGAACACCTTAAGCAACCTCTCACACAAACAAATCAAATATCATAACATCAATGTTTTTATGTGGTTAAAACTCTCTAAGAGAGAAATAGTCCATGGCCCTAGCCAACGTGGCAACTTGAGAAAATATATTAATGCAAAAGAAAAAAAAATGCACATAAGAGTTTCTCACAATCTATCATCAACAAATGACCCTACATGCTCTTTAAATAGAGATCATGGACCAATTAAGTGTTAAGACACAAATCAATATAATCGTTAACATTGAGGAGAATATGATTCGTCCGATCACTCTATGTCTAGAACATATCATGATTGTCAGATTACATAACTACAAATGCATACTAATTCATACTAAAGAAACAGACTTTTACCTAAAGACACATTAAACCATGTTGATCTTAACTAAATCCAAAGTGTCTAAATATCCTAACACCCCCCCTTAAGAACAACTTGGGATAGGATTTAAGGATTTACAAAGGTGACACAATAGGAGAAGGAAGGAGGCATTAGAACCTATCCCCCCTTAATGGAAACTTCTCGAACTCCTAACGTAGATCGAAGTTTGGAAAACCTCACTTCTATAAGATATTTTGTGAAAATGTCTACAACTTGATCATTGATTAGGCAAAATATCACTTCAAGAAAACAATCATGAATGAGATTTATTATGAAGTGGATTTGTTTCTCAATGTGTTTGTTGTGTTGATGTTGAAATGGATCTTTAGCAAGCTTGATGGCACTCTGATTGTCACACCTAAGTGTGGTCAGATGCTACTGCTAGCATCAAAACACTTAAAGGATCCGTCGAATCCACAAGGCCTCTTGAATTTCATTAAATGCTACTCGCACTCTACTTTTGTTGAAGAAATACTAAGAGCCCATTGCTTCTTACAAGCCCAAGTGATAGGTATGGAAGCAAGAATGAAAAAAATATATATAGTAGACTTTTGATCACCACAGTCACCATCCCAATATGAATCAATGAAACCAACCAACAAAGGAGTTCCCCCTAAACTGTAATGTATACCAAACTAAAATGTACCCCGGATATACTAAAGTATCCTTTTTGCTTATTTCCAATTGCTTTCATGGGGTGTTTGCATATATTGGTAAACAAGACCCAAAAAAAAAAAATATCAGGAAAAGTATGAGTCAAATATAAGAGGCTACCAAATAACTAACAGTACAAAGTGGCATCGACTTCAGAAGTAGTATAGGTGACAACAAGTTTGACTTCATACTGGAAGGGAGATGGGGCTAGTTTACAATCTTCCATGTGAAAGCGGAAAAGAAGGTCACATTCATACTTAGACTGGGAAAAGGAAATTCCTTTCTTGGTTTGCAATCCTTGGAGGCTAATAAAATAATGCAAATAAACTAACTTTGTCATTTCAAATTTATTTTTAGGGATGGATTTCACGTGGGTTAAGAGTTTAGGGTCACTACCAGTGTGGATAAGGTCATCAATGTAATGAACAAGTATTACGATATGGATTCCTAATTTCTTGGTATAGACATTAGGTTCAAAATGACATCTAGAAAAGTCAATGTCAAGAAGAAATCTATCCATTTTAGCATATCAATCTTGAGGAGTTTTCTTAAGACCATCGAGAGATTTCTTAAGGAGAAAAACAAGGCCATATTAATTTTGAACACATCCGATAGGTTTTTCCATGTAGATTTCTTTTTGTAGATCCCCATACAAGAAGGAAGAATTAACATCCATCTAATGGACCTCCCATTTATGTGAGGAAGCAAGGGCTAGAACCAGGTGGATGGAATTCATTTTGGCTACTGGGTAAAATGTTTCATTGTATTCAAATCCTTCAAGTTGAGTATCCTTTGGAAACTAACTGAGCCTTATGTCTTTCAACACTTCCATATTAGGCATACTTAGTTCTATACACTCATTTACATCTAACAAGTTTTCTTCCTTTTGAAAGAGGTCCAAGTTCCCAAGTATTTTTTACCATTAAAGAATGATATTCTTCATTCATTTTTGTGTCCCAATTTCTATAGCTAGAAGATTATACAAATGTATTTGGATCATGAGTCTCTGAATATTGATCCAACAGAGAGGATGATCAATGAAACTATGGATGTGTACAACATTGATCTATAGGATCACCAATTACTTTGTGTGTTGTATAAACCCATCTAGGAAGTGATGGTGTTCGTGTAGGTTCGAGTTCAATGGAATGATCTGGTGGAAGGTGAACATGAAGAGGTGTATTTCATCCTCGTTGTCATCAACTGAAGGAGAACCATAATAGGACCAAAATATGGCACAGACATTGAAGATGGATCGTAGGACAAAGGCGACACAAATGTCAAATTAGGCTCATAGGCCAAGATATTTCCATCAAACTTAACATCTATTCTAATAATTATTTCATTGGAATGAGTTTGAAGAAGTCTATAACCTTTGACATCTTTAGAATATCCAAAAAAATGCACTTCTCACTTTTAGGTTGTAATGATTTCCTTTTCTCATCAGGAATGTGATCCCGTGCTTCACTACCAAATACGTGAAAGTGGCTTACATCTAGATTAATTTTTGTCCATCCTTCTTCTGTGTTATATTTTTTATATCCTTTGTGGGACTATGATATACTGTGTAATTGGCACAATTTATGGCTTGTGCCTAATAATGAAGACTTAAACCTTTAGATTAGATCATACAATTTTCTACTTCCTTTAATGTGTGATTCTTTCTCTCAACAAAACCATTTTGTTGTGGTGTATATGGAATAGTATGTTGCATTTGAATGCACTATGTTGTGCAATAAGTTGCAAATTTGATGTTCACATATTTTCCTCCATTATTTGTTCTTAAACTCTATAATTGATGTCCAAATAGTTTTCTACAAAGGCCCTATAGACCAAAAACATGTCAAAAAAATCAATCTTAAGTTTTAAGAAATATACCCAAGTGTGTCTAGAGAAGTCATCAATGAAAATTAAGTACTAGTGCCTAGAGAAATAAAGAGGACCACACAAATCACTATGAATAAGTTGCAAAGGGGTTGAGGTGTGCCAAGAGGAACATTTGTCAAAATTGTCCTGATCATGTTTTCAAGAACACAGTTGGCACAAACACCATCTTTACAAGAAATGAGAGGAAGACTACTTGTGATCTTTTTATTACATAGTTGTTTCAATGAGCGATATTTTAGACGACCAAACCACTCATGCCAAAGTTCGCTCAAGTCATTTCTATGAGAAAGAAAAATGAATGGAAAATAAGATGATCCAAAGTTGTCAAATTTGTACAACCTCGTAATATCATCAAAAATCCTAGTGGCTAGGACATACTTAGGATATTTTAAATCCTTGATTATAACTTGATGAAGTGAAAAATCTATCTTTGTAACTTCACCTAAAGGAGTGATTTGATATACTAATAGAATGTTGTAGGAAAGACTTGGAACACATAATACATAATTGAAATGACCATTATGTACCTTAATATTTTAGATCCTACAACACTAAAAGATCTATCATCACCAACAAATATTTGTTTGGTGTAACATTCATTAAGAGTATAAAATGGCTTTATCCTTAGCCATATGATAAGATGTCCCAAAATCAATAAGTCATTCATCAAAAGAAGAATTAGATGTTGCATTGAAGGAGAAACCAGAAGTAGAAAGTGCATGTCCATGAGAATAAGAGTTAGAAGAATAAGAATCAAGATTGATGTTGTGCTTATTCATTGTTTCTTCTAATACCTCCATGTTTTTACAACATTTATACTCCAGATGACTATCTTTCCCACAAAAAGGGAAACACTTGTTAGTCTTCTTACTTTTGTATCTTGGTCATTTGTCACCATTGGGAGTAGAAGATAGTTGAGAGGGTTTATTGCCATTTTTTTCTTTTTGTTGTGAGGAGGTCGCTTCTTTGGATGCTTAGTTTTATCTTTTTGTTGGGCCACTAAGGATTTCATAGATTACCTATAGTGTTGATCACTCCAAGATCCAAGATCTTATATTTCTCTCTAATTAAAGAATCAAAAAAATAATCAAGAGTGGGAGCTTGATAAGAATACCCTAGAGCTTCACTGTTTTCATAAAAGGTAGATACAAGATAGAATATACACTGCTAAGATTAGCAAAAATAACTTATATGCATCGTTTATCATTCATATTTATTTTACAGTCTTCAATTAAAATTCCAAGTGTTTTGAACTTAGATAAATAATCTTCAATGCGAGGAAAATCATTGGGACTCAAATTTATCATTTGATGTTCAAGCTAATGGGATTGAATCACATTGTTTTTACCAAATACCTTATCCAACTTATCCCAAGCTTTGTTTGGTTCATCAATTTCTTGAAGGTGAAATTGTAAATTAGGAGAGAAGGACATATTGATTAGTCCACGAGCTTCGTCATTTTTACTATCTCATCTGGATTTGTTTTTGGCATCAATGGGGGCTTGTTATTTTCCCAAGGTGATCTAGTACAATCCTTTACTTCGTATTACATTCTCCATATGGGATTTCCATGAGAAGTAGCTGGTACTAGTAAGCAAAAGATCACTTAGAGTAGTCATATTAACAAAATTCAAGTAATATGGATTCAAAAGCTGCAAATGATTGACTAGATGGAAAGCCCTTGAAAAAATAGGTAGTTTGTAAAAAAACGATAGTGAAAACGAACTTTGAATGTGAAAGTTATGTCATTTTTTTAAAAGGCACAAATGGTGACCAAATTGCCACATGTCAACCGTCATGGTGATAGATGTACAATAAATTGGTTGAGTAAAAAAATTATATTCCTTCTCTAACGTTGTTTATAAGCTCATTTTTACAAATAAGTTACTTTTTGAACTGATCCACTTTTATAAAATAAGTGAGAATCACTTTTACATCGAAGTTAATTTATAAATTAACGTTGCATGCAAAAAATAACTTAAAAATATAATCTTAAATTTACTTTACAGTGATTCACTTTTATAATTTAAGTGAAATGCACTTTACAATAAAGTTATGAGATAACTTAAGTTGTATGAACTTTTTCAAAAAATTACTTGAAAAAAGAGAGACTTGAATTCAAGACCTCTTATTAAATAAAGTAACTTTCAATCAAGTGAGCTAATTCAAAATATATATCAAATTGATGGAGGATGGGGGGAGGTTTTTTTTTGCAAATTGCATGCTTACCCCCAAAACCCTTGTTTTTCCTGCAAAAAAACTTAAACATGTTCGCACACAATAACAAACGAAATTTCGAAGAAAAAAATTGTGAAACTCGACAATAATAGGGTTAGATCTTAGTTAACTTTCTTAGAAAATGCAAGTTTTACCTATGTTTATGATTTGTTAAGATTTCATAAAGCATAGAGCAAAAAACATGCACAAAAAATAAAATATTTTTTGTTGTATTTCTAATTTTCCAAGATATCAGAAAGCGCATGACAAAGAGCATAGTAGATCGGAAAGAGTAGCAAACTAGAGATAAAAAACAATAGAACCAAAATATTAACTCATAAAAATATTAAAATGATGTATTCGAAGTTATACCTTCAAATATGACAAAATTGGTTGTATCTTGGGCAAAAATATACATTTTTTAGTGAAACAAAAAACATTTCCAACTGAAATCANGAAAAGAAGGTCACATTCATACTTAGACTGGGAAAAGGAAATTCCTTTCTTGGTTTGCAATCCTTGGAGGCTAATAAAATAATGCAAATAAACTAACTTTGTCATTTCAAATTTATTTTTAGGGATGGATTTCACGTGGGTTAAGAGTTTAGGGTCACTACCAGTGTGGATAAGGTCATCAATGTAATGAACAAGTATTACGATATGGATTCCTAATTTCTTGGTATAGACATTAGGTTCAAAATGACATCTAGAAAAGTCAATGTCAAGAAGAAATCTATCCATTTTAGCATATCAATCTTGAGGAGTTTTCTTAAGACCATCGAGAGATTTCTTAAGGAGAAAAACAAGGCCATATTAATTTTGAACACATCCGATAGGTTTTTCCATGTAGATTTCTTTTTGTAGATCCCCATACAAGAAGGAAGAATTAACATCCATCTAATGGACCTCCCATTTATGTGAGGAAGCAAGGGCTAGAACCAGGTGGATGGAATTCATTTTGGCTACTGGGTAAAATGTTTCATTGTATTCAAATCCTTCAAGTTGAGTATCCTTTGGAAACTAACTGAGCCTTATGTCTTTCAACACTTCCATATTAGGCATACTTAGTTCTATACACTCATTTACATCTAACAAGTTTTCTTCCTTTTGAAAGAGGTCCAAGTTCCCAAGTATTTTTTACCATTAAAGAATGATATTCTTCATTCATTTTTGTGTCCCAATTTCTATAGCTAGAAGATTATACAAATGCATTTGGATCATGAGTCTCTGAATATTGATCCAACAGAGAGGATGATCAATGAAACTATGGATGTGTACAACATTGATCTATAGGATCACCAATTACTTCGTGTGTTGTATAAACCCATCTAGGAAGTGATGGTGTTCGTGTAGGTTCGAGTTCAATGGAATGATCTGGTGGAAGGTGAACATGAAGAGGTGTATTTCATCCTTGCTGTCATCAACTGAAGGAGAACCATAATAGGACCAAAATATGGCACATACATTGAAGATGGATCGTAGGAAAAAGGTGACACAAATGTCAAATTAGGCTCATAGGCCAAGATATTTCCATCAAACTTAACATCTATTCTAATAATTATTTCATTGGAATGAGTTTGAAGAAGTCTATAACCTTTGACATCTTCAAAATATCCAAAAAAATGCACTTCTCACTTTTAGGTTGTAATGCTTTCCTTTTCTCATCAGGAATGTGATCCCGTGCTTCACTACCAAATACATGAAAGTGGCTTACATCTAGATTAATTTTTGTCCATCCTTCTTCTGTGTTATATTTTTTACATCCTTTGTGGGACTATGATCTACTGTGTAATTGGCACAATTGATGGCTTGTGCCTAATAATGAAGACTTAAACCTTTAGATTAGATCATACAATTTTCTACTTCCTTTAATGTGTGATTCTTTCTCTCAACAAAACCATTTTGTTGTGGTGTATATGGAATAGTATGTTGCATTTGAATGCACTATGTTGTGCAATAAGTTGCAAATTTGATGTTCACATATTTTCCTCCATTATTTGTTCTTAAACTCTATAATTGATGTCCAAATAGTTTTCTACAAAGGCCCTATAGACCAAAAACATGTCAAAAAAATCAATCTTAAGTTTTAAGAAATATACCCAAGTGTGTCTAGAGAAGTCATCAATGAAAATTAAGTACTAGTGCCTAGAGAAATAAAGAGGACCACACAAATCACTATGAATAAGTTGCAAAGGGGTTGAGGTGTGCCAAGAGGAACATTTGTCAAAATTGTCCTGATCATGTTTTCAAGAACACAGTTGGCACAAACACCATCTTTACAAGAAATGAGAGGAAGACTACTTGTGATCTTTTTATTACATAGTTGTTTCAATGAGCGATATTTTAGACGACCAAACCACTCATGCCAAAGTTCGCTCAAGTCATTTCTATGAGAAAGAAAAATGAATGGAAAATAAGATGATCCAAAGTTGTCAAATTTGTACAACCTCGTAATATCATCAAAAATCCTAGTGGCTAGGACATACTTAGGATATTTTAAATCCTTGATTATAACTTGATGAAGTGAAAAATCTATCTTTGTAACTTCACCTAAAGGAGTGATTTGATATACTAATAGAATGTTGTAGGAAAGACTTGGAACACATAATACATAATTGAAATGACCATTATGTACCTTAATATTTTAGATCCTACAACACTAAAAGATCTATCATCACCAACAAATATTTGTTTGGTGTAACATTCATTAAGAGTATAAAATGGCTTTATCCTTAGCCATATGATAAGATGTCCCAAAATCAATAAGTCATTCATCAAAAGAAGAATTAGATGTTGCATTGAAGGAGAAACCAGAAGTAGAAAGTGCATGTCCATGAGAATAAGAGTTAGAAGAATAAGAATCAAGATTGATGTTGTGCTTATTCATTGTTTCTTCTAATACCTCCATGTTTTTACAACATTTATACTCCAGATGACTATCTTTCCCACAAAAAGGGAAACACTTGTTAGTCTTCTTACTTTTGTATCTTGGTCATTTGTCACCATTGGGAGTAGAAGATAGTTGAGAGGGTTTATTGCCATTTTTTTCTTTTTGTTGTGAGGAGGTCGCTTCTTTGGATGCTTAGTTTTATCTTTTTGTTGGGCCACTAAGGATTTCATAGATTACCTATAGTGTTGATCACTCCAAGATCCAAGATCTTATATTTCTCTCTAATTAAAGAATCAAAAAAATAATCAAGAGTGGGAGCTTGATAAGAATACCCTAGAGCTTCACTGTTTTCATAAAAGGTAGATACAAGATAGAATATACACTGCTAAGATTAGCAAAAATAACTTATATGCATCGTTTATCATTCATATTTATTTTACAGTCTTCAATTAAAATTCCAAGTGTTTTGAACTTAGATAAATAATCTTCAATGCGAGGAAAATCATTGGGACTCAAATTTATCATTTGATGTTCAAGCTAATGGGATTGAATCACATTGTTTTTACCAAATACCTTATCCAACTTATCCCAAGCTTTGTTTGGTTCATCAATTTCTTGAAGGTGAAATTGTAAATTAGGAGAGAAGGACATATTGATTAGTCCACGAGCTTCGTCATTTTTACTATCTCATCTGGATTTGTTTTTGGCATCAATGGGGGCTTGTTATTTTCCCAAGGTGATCTAGTACAATCCTTTACTTCGTATTACATTCTCCATATGGGATTTCCATGAGAAGTAGCTGGTACTAGTAAGCAAAAGATCACTTAGAGTAGTCATATTAACAAAATTCAAGTAATATGGATTCAAAAGCTGCAAATGATTGACTAGATGGAAAGCCCTTGAAAAAATAGGTAGTTTGTAAAAAAACGATAGTGAAAACGAACTTTGAATGTGAAAGTTATGTCATTTTTTTAAAAGGCACAAATGGTGACCAAATTGCCACATGTCAACCGTCATGGTGATAGATGTACAATAAATTGGTTGAGTAAAAAAATTATATTCCTTCTCTAACGTTGTTTATAAGCTCATTTTTACAAATAAGTTACTTTTTGAACTGATCCACTTTTATAAAATAAGTGAGAATCACTTTTACATCGAAGTTAATTTATAAATTAACGTTGCATGCAAAAAATAACTTAAAAATATAATCTTAAATTTACTTTACAGTGATTCACTTTTATAATTTAAGTGAAATGCACTTTACAATAAAGTTATGAGATAACTTAAGTTGTATGAACTTTTTCAAAAAATTACTTGAAAAAAGAGAGACTTGAATTCAAGACCTCTTATTAAATAAAGTAACTTTCAATCAAGTGAGCTAATTCAAAATATATATCAAATTGATGGAGGATGGGGGGAGGTTTTTTTTTGCAAATTGCATGCTTACCCCCAAAACCCTTGTTTTTCCTGCAAAAAAACTTAAACATGTTCGCACACAATAACAAACGAAATTTCGAAGAAAAAAATTGTGAAACTCGACAATAATAGGGTTAGATCTTAGTTAACTTTCTTAGAAAATGCAAGTTTTACCTATGTTTATGATTTGTTAAGATTTCATAAAGCATAGAGCAAAAAACATGCACAAAAAATAAAATATTTTTTGTTGTATTTCTAATTTTCCAAGATATCAGAAAGCGCATGACAAAGAGCATAGTAGATCGGAAAGAGTAGCAAACTAGAGATAAAAAACAATAGAACCAAAATATTAACTCATAAAAATATTAAAATGATGTATTCGAAGTTATACCTTCAAATATGACAAAATTGGTTGTATCTTGGGCAAAAATATACATTTTTTAGTGAAACAAAAAACATTTCCAACTGAAATCAGTGATCCAAACACAATGGAATAGTCTGCTCATCCTAGAAATGCATAGAAATAACAAAAACCAGAAATGTGACAACATAGGTTTGAGATCTCGATCTACAGTTGGAGAAAGTCTTCAAATGGGGTTTGATACCATGTTCAACAAAAGAGGATATTCCCATAGAGGATAAACACCTTAATAAAACATTCATACAACCAGATCAAAGATCATAACCCCAATGTTTTTACTTGGTTAAAACCCTCTAAGAGGAAAACAATCCATGGCCCCAGGCAACGTGGCCACTTGAGGTAATATATTATTGAAAAATAAAAATGTGTACATAATAGTTTCTCACAATTGATCATCAACAAATGATCCTCCCTAATATTTAAATAGAGATCGTGGACCAATCAAGTGCTAAGTCATGGATCAATATAGTCATTAAGATCAAGGAGAATATGAATCGTAAGATCACTCTATGTATAGAACATATTGTGATTGTCAGATTGCATAACTACTAATGCATACTAAAGAAACATAATTTTACCTAAAGACACATTAAACCAAGTTGATATTAGCTAACTCCTAATTGTTTGACACTTAGTTGATTTTTGCTTCACTAAAAACCACCTTGCTCAGTTTTTATATACCATGTTTCCTTTCTTTCCTCTAGTCTTTGTATTCAAGCATCTATAAATGCATTTTCTTAGCATTGATGGTTATTTCATTTCCATTAAATTTTTTAGCACTGACTTTTTAGACTAGTTATGGATTCAATTGCTCAAAAATTCTATAGGAACAATTATATTCCTAACCTTCGAAATGACATGGTATCCCTAAGGTTTTAGTAGTGAAGATCAACACTTTTGTACAATAAGGAAAAGTCTAACCTTTCATAGTAATGCGACATATGTGAATGAAGATTATGGGAGAGAAAAATGATAATGGAAGAATGAAACAAGAATGAAGGTGCAGTTTTATATTAATCCAAGCATATGATGATCTATAAGCACCCCAAAACATAATAATTACATCACATATTAATTAATGTTGTATATGCTAGGATATGTATTATATAATTTGAAGGTACTTCAAATTCAACAATATATATCCCAATATATACCACATCTATTACTCTACTTTTGGGTGCATAATGTTTTCCCCATGCATATATGATATCGAGTGTTAGTCACTTAAAGAAATAATATTTTTTTTTTTTGTTAAGTACCAAACTTCTATAGATACAATCACCACAAAATATCCAAGAGAAATATATAAAAACCACACTTTATTATTATAAAAAAACCCTTGAGGTAGGGAAACACCACACAATATATCCTATTATGGAAGGGATCCTCTCTTGTTCACTTGTCTCTTCGAGGGTGTAACTTCCTAATCAACTATTGCTCCAAATAAAATACTTCTTCTTCTTGACTTCCATTACATTGCTTGAACCCCTTTATATAGTGCTACCAACCACCTAAGAACATTCTAAAGGAGGAACCTTCTAGTAAGTCATCTTACATTTATTATGTTCACATAATATATCTAACTACCATAGTGGGTTTTATTTAATAACATAGTAGACCTAGTCCACCTTACATTGAATGACCTCCACTATTATCATTATGGACCCTTCAGCCCCCCCCATTACCTCTCCATTTACACTACATTCCATCTCCCTTATGAAAGTGTTGTCCTCAATGCTTGTTATGAGGGTGTACGACCATATATTAGGGTCCCATGGGTAAGTGTGGACCATAATGTTGAAGTAGGTTGTAGAAACATAGTCCCATGTATGGATGAATGCCACCATGCTGAAGTAGTCCAATTTCTATTGTAAACATGGGTTCCTTGTCCCAGTACTCATGTGAACTCCATGCTAAAGATATTAGAACTCAGGAGCTAGCTGAAAATGATGCTCCAAAAATCAACACTGGTCATGTGGATCCAAACATGTAAAGTCAGCCAAAATATCATCCACTAGTACTGGAGAATAAGAAGACTGAGAAATAATATGCATACACGGCTCTTGTCTACTCTCCAAGATGTGCTCTACATAAGGTGGAGTAAAGTCATCAAATAGAATATGGAAGTGGTTGTCATCCTATAAATGAAAACTATCCATATACCAATCATCAAATTTAGTTTCCCAATAAGACCAAACATATGTTTCTTTATTATATTCTACCATAATACAATGGGAAATGATCTCCATTTTATATCTTTGGGTGATGATCTCTAGATTACATGGAGATCTTTCCCTATCCTTTCTTTATATTCACTCTCCTACTCCTAGAAAGTTAATTAGCACACATTTTTCATCTTTACTTGTAGAAAGTTAAGTACCACTCATTTTTCATCATGAGTGTTTTTAGCACAACTCCCAAACCAAAATGCATATGTAACAATATTATTATTAAATTGCGTACAATACAAGGGTTAAGGAGGCATTATATTTGGCATATAATGATTTCACAAGTCTCTTGCCACTACCATATCCATGTGTCCTTGTGTAAATACATTACTATATTACTAGTGTTAATAGTTATTAATTACAATATCATCCATATTAATATTTATCAGAATAAGTTAATTAGTATACAGATCCAACCTCTTTTTTATTAAAATTGTTTTCAAGATCTGTTAATTTTTTTTTTTAAATCTAATCAGAATTTTATTATTTCCATCTAATTAATGCAAACTTTGATCATGAAACTTTGTTTTATGTAAATTTTAGTCCATTTTAAATTACCAAGATCATCAAAATAAAAAATAAAAAATAACTTTACAAGGTGTGGGTTTTGTTTGCTAGGGACTCGAGTTCAATACCCTTATGTTGAGTTTAGTTGTGGTTTCTGAGTTCAATACCTTTATGTTAAATTGAATTGTGGTTTCTTAGCTAATGCGATCCCCGGGTGATTTTGAGATTTGAATAATAATAGCGAATCCCAAATGAAATATTAGAGTGGTTGTACTGATTACTACATAAAACACATGTTTTGTCCCAAGTAATGTGGAGTTGTTTTAGGTTTTTATTTTTATTTTTACCTAGATTTAAAGAGATAAAGAAATAAAACCTTCAATTGAATTCAACTCCCTTTATATGATATTCATTATAAAATATTCATATTCATGAAAAATTTTGACATGTAAAAATACAAATATTAAAATGTTTATTGTTAAATTTATAAATNAAAATATTAAAATGATGTATTCGAAGTTATACCTTCAAATATGACAAAATTGGTTGTATCTTGGGCAAAAATATACATTTTTTAGTGAAACAAAAAACATTTCCAACTGAAATCAATGCTCCAAACACAATGGAATAGTCTGCTCATCCTAGAAATGCATAGAAATAACAAAAACCAGAAATGTGACAACATAGGTTTGAGATCTCGGTCTACAGTTGGAGAAAGTCTTCAAATGGGGTTTGATACCATGTTCAACAAAAGAGGATATTCCCATAGAGGATAAACACTTTAATAAAACATTTATACAACCAGATCAAAGATCATAACCCCAATGTTTTTACTTGGTTAAAACCCTCTAAAAGGAAAACAATCCATGGCCCCAGGCAACGTGGCCACTTGAGGTAATATATTATTGAAAAATAAAAATGTGTACATAATAGTTTCTCACAATTGATCATCAACAAATGATCCTCCCTAATATTTAAATAGAGATCTGGACCAATCAAGTGCTAAGTCATGGATCAATATAGTCATTAAGATCAAGGAGAATATGAATCGTAAGATCACTCTATGTATAGAACATATTGTGATTGTCATATTGCATAACTACTAATGCATACTAAAGAAACATAATTTTACCTAAAGACACATTAAACCAAGTTGATATCAGCTAACTCCTAAGTGTTTGACACTTAGTTGATTTTTGCTTCACTAAAAACCACCTTGCTCAGTTTTTATATACCATGTTTCCTTTCTTTCCTCTAGTCTTTGTATTCAAGCATCTATAAATTCATTTTCTTAGCATTGATGGTTATTTCATTTCCATTAAATTTTTTAGCACTGACTTTTTAGACTAGTTATGGATTCAATTACTCAAAAATTCTATAGGAACAATTATATTCCTAACCTTCGAAATGACATGGTATCCCTAAGGTTTTAGTAGTGAAGATCAACACTATTGTACGATAAGGAAAAGTCTAACCTTTCATAGTAATGCGACATATGTGAATGAATATTATGGGAGAGAAAAATGATAATGGAAGAATGAAACAAGAATGAAGGTGCAGTTTTATATTAATCCAAGCATATGATGATCTATAAGCACCCCAAAACATAATAATTACATCACATATTAATTAATGTTGTATATGCTAGGATATGTATTATATAATTTGAAGGTACTTCAAATTCAACAATATATATCCCAATATATACCACATCTATTACTCTACTTTTGGGTGCATAATGTTTTCCCCATGCATATATGATATCGAGTGTTAGTCACTTAAAGAAATAATATTTTTTTTTTTTGTTAAGTACCAAACTTCTATAGATACAATCACCACAAAATATCCAAGAGAAATATATAAAAACCACACTTTATTATTATAAAAAAACCCTTGAGGTAGGGAAACACCACACAATATATCCTATTATGGAAGGGATCCTCTCTTGTTCACTTGTCTCTTCGAGGGTGTAACTTCCTAATCAACTATTGCTCCAAATAAAATACTTCTTCTTCTTGACTTCCATTACATTGCTTGAACCCCTTTATATAGTGCTACCAACCACCTAAGAACATTCTAAAGGAGGAACCTTCTAGTAAGTCATCTTACATTTATTATGTTCACATAATATATCTAACTACCATAGTGGGTTTTATTTAATAACATAGTAGACCTAGTCCACCTTACATTGAATGACCTCCACTATTATCATTATGGACCCTTCAGCCCCCCCCATTACCTCTCCATTTACACTACATTCCATCTCCCTTATGAAAGTGTTGTCCTCAATGCTTGTTATGAGGGTGTACGACCATATATTAGGGTCCCATGGGTAAGTGTGGACCATAATGTTGAAGTAGGTTGTAGAAACATAGTCCCATGTATGGATGAATGCCACCATGCTGAAGTAGTCCAATTTCTATTGTAAACATGGGTTCCTTGTCCCAGTACTCATGTGAACTCCATGCTAAAGATATTAGAACTCAGGAGCTAGCTGAAAATGATGCTCCAAAAATCAACACTGGTCATGTGGATCCAAACATGTAAAGTCAGCCAAAATATCATCCACTAGTACTGGAGAATAAGAAGACTGAGAAATAATATGCATACACGGCTCTTGTCTACTCTCCAAGATGTGCTCTACATAAGGTGGAGTAAAGTCATCAAATAGAATATGGAAGTGGTTGTCATCCTATAAATGAAAACTATCCATATACCAATCATCAAATTTAGTTTCCCAATAAGACCAAACATATGTTTCTTTATTATATTCTACCATAATACAATGGGAAATGATCTCCATTTTATATCTTTGGGTGATGATCTCTAGATTACATGGAGATCTTTCCCTATCCTTTCTTTATATTCACTCTCCTACTCCTAGAAAGTTAATTAGCACACATTTTTCATCTTTACTTGTAGAAAGTTAAGTACCACTCATTTTTCATCATGAGTGTTTTTAGCACAACTCCCAAACCAAAATGCATATGTAACAATATTATTATTAAATTGCGTACAATACAAGGGTTAAGGAGGCATTATATTTGGCATATAATGATTTCACAAGTCTCTTGCCACTACCATATCCATGTGTCCTTGTGTAAATACATTACTATATTACTAGTGTTAATAGTTATTAATTACAATATCATCCATATTAATATTTATCAGAATAAGTTAATTAGTATACAGATCCAACCTCTTTTTTATTAAAATTGTTTTCAAGATCTGTTAATTTTTTTTTTTAAATCTAATCAGAATTTTATTATTTCCATCTAATTAATGCAAACTTTGATCATGAAACTTTGTTTTATGTAAATTTTAGTCCATTTTAAATTACCAAGATCATCAAAATAAAAAATAAAAAATAACTTTACAAGGTGTGGGTTTTGTTTGCTAGGGACTCGAGTTCAATACCCTTATGTTGAGTTTAGTTGTGGTTTCTGAGTTCAATACCTTTATGTTAAATTGAATTGTGGTTTCTTAGCTAATGCGATCCCCGGGTGATTTTGAGATTTGAATAATAATAGCGAATCCCAAATGAAATATTAGAGTGGTTGTACTGATTACTACATAAAACACATGTTTTGTCCCAAGTAATGTGGAGTTGTTTTAGGTTTTTATTTTTATTTTTACCTAGATTTAAAGAGATAAAGAAATAAAACCTTCAATTGAATTCAACTCCCTTTATATGATATTCATTATAAAATATTCATATTCATGAAAAATTTTGACATGTAAAAATACAAATATTAAAATGTTTATTGTTAAATTTATAAATAATAAATAAGGTTTTAAATAGCTAAAACTCACATTTTTTTTTGTAAGTGAGTGTAAGAAGTTGTATTATTGTAAAAATATTATGATACAAAAAAGGGGGGACCTCCTGGTCTGCCTAGTAGGAAACCAGACCAAGGATTCCGTAGTTACGCTTACTGATATGTACAAGGGGTGGGACTAGTCTGCCACTAGGGGAAACCAAGCCAATCCCACCATAACCAGTTTGATAAAGGAAAAGAAACAAAGACATAACAAAAACCCAAAAAGTTGTGTCAACCTAATAAGCCCGAGGGGGTAGTGACCGAACTAACCATTCTACTGGCCATGCATTAGTCCAGGACAATGATGTGTTTCTCCCTACCATCCGCCTGGTTCTTTCTATCCTCCTTCTGGGGGATCATGCGAGTCTTCCTGATGTGGGCTGGGGCTCTGTATCCATCGGCTGGTGTGATATCCATGTGGTGGACATAGAACAGATAGAGGTGAAATTTAGCAGTCAATCGCTCCAACTTGGATTTCTAGTCCTTCTAAACCTCAGCTAATAGTTTGGTAATAGTTTCCAAACTGCTGAGGTGACTCAGGCTTTCTTCCAGCATTTTCTTGAGTTCCTTGTTATCCTCCCGTTTGGTGTCTTCCATTTCCAAACTCACTTTGCCGATCATCATCTTAGCTATCCACACCATCTCCATTGTTTTATGGTAGAGGGTTTCCCTGGGCTGCGTAGCCCCTGGATCAATTACCCAGTACGCTTCATGTGTCAATGCATCCCATGCTTTGCCTTTGTGTTTTTCTTTTATTTCCTTTTCCCAATGGGTAATGGCCTCTTTTCCTTTTGGCACTACCAGAGTTTGGAAGGTGCCCTTCGCATCTTTTGCTGCCTGCTCCATTCTTGACACCCGTCATGGATTATTTGGGACATCCTTTCCGAGGGGGTTCCTCTTCTTGTGCGTTCGCTTCATTCGCACCATCCTGCTTGGTCTATCACAACTCCTTTGTTGGTTATTCATCCTAGATCTCACTTCCACGGGATTCTTCCTTTCCCTGTTCTTAAATCTTTGAGAGTTCCTACTGTTGCATTTCTTCTATTTGTGGCTATATATGTTCTCATTCCTCTTATTAATATTATTTTGTTGTGAGCTTGTCCTTCCAATCATGGCATTCATGTAGTGGTAATCACTCCCGTACTTTATTCCCTTTGTGGCTCATATGATCATGATGACTCACCTTTTATCCATGTACGGGTCCCTGCCTCTGCTCATTTGATATCCTACTATGCTTCTCTTTGTATCTGTACTTTGGCATGGAGGATCGGTTCTGGGCCATGTCACCCTCTCATGCCTTATGTTGGATGTGGTTTTCCGTCTGTACTTTCCCTCGTGCTTTCCCCGCTTCTCTTTCTGTCACAGGGGTCTTGTTGTCGTATTTCCGCCTGTTGTTTACGCTGATCCTGCATGGTGATTGGTGACTGAGTGTTCATAAATCCTATCCTGCCTAGAGTCTGCATGTCTGTCGTTGCACCTTGTGTTGCCCTTCTCGATGTGACCTTCCTTGCTTAAACTGCCTTCACGGTATTTTGTCGCTAGGTGGATGCAGTCTATTCTGAGTTGACCATTCGGGATGATGATCTAGGTAGTATCTAATTCTGGACCTTCCTTATCTACCCCCTCATTGGGTAGTCTGTCTGCCAGGCCATTCGCTGACCTGCGAACCCAGTGCAAGTCTAATGTGTTTAGATTTTTTAGATGCTCCTGGATTTTATGTAGGGAGAGGGCCAAGTGTCAGTGTGTCTGAAACTTTCCCACTCTGGTTCCATTATGGAGTCTCTTTGTCGTGTTGATGACCAGGGTGGAATCGCCTTCCATGATAGTGTTTGTGATCCTTTCATGCCTTAGGATTTCAAGTCCAATCTCCAAGGCTCCAAATTCCATTGCATTGTTGGTTGAGTTTCCCATACTCCCAGTGTACAGCCGGATGATGTTACCACCACTGTCTCTGATCACCCCTCCCATCCTTTCCACTCCTAGGTTTCCTTTTGTCGCCCCGTGAAAATTTAATTTGAGGGACCCCAACAGGGGGGGGTCCAATTGCGGTCTCCTATTTGGAGTTGCAGCTCCCACACAACCCTTATGTTGTTGAGACCATCTTTTAGGTGAAAAAAATCCAAGATGTGGGTGTCCTGGTTGGTGAGTTGCATTTTTTCTTCCTTGCAGTTGTGGATCTGCAGCATTTCTCGAATTTGTGAGATTATTTCATCCTTAAGATTTCCCTTTGGTAGGATTTCATTCTTGAAGATGTGTTGGTTCCTTTATTTCCATATTTCCCAGATGATCATCCTCGACATTAGGTTCCAGCAGAGGTTTACCATTTCATTTTCATTGTAACTCTCATTCCAATTGTTGATGGTTGCGTTGATGTTTCCCTGTATCCTGTTGGATTGACCACAGATGTCGGTCGCCCAGTCCAATAGCTCTATTGTATAATTGCACTCATTGAGGAGGTGATTGGTTTTTTCCTCCTTAGCTTGACAAAGGTGGCAGTAAGATGGACCTATATAACCCCTTTTCATGATAGTTTCCTAGTTAGAATTTTATTGTGGAGAACTAACCATTCGAACAGTTTGATTTTTGGCCATTGGGGTTGCGCCAAATATTTTCCCATTTTTGTGTCGGGTCCTCTTGATCCAGGTCCACAATGTAATGTCGTGCTTCTTTTAAGTTGAATTCCCCACCATTTTCCCTGCCCCACCTTAATTGGTTCTCGTCCTCTGAGACTGCAATTTTCATTTTCCTTAGTTCCTCTTCCACCTCTTTCGTTAGGGTTGTGGTACGATCTCTATTTTGTGGGTTGAGTTTATCCCAGGTCCTCCATTTGTTGCTATCCATTCTTTACTTCCAGTAGTGATGGATTTTTTTACCTTGTGCTATCATTTCCTATTGTAGCTCCTCTCTGTTCGGATTTTCCATTTTGGGCTCCTGTTGCCACATGTC
>JZKD02S0136109.1:0-12301 GCA_000966675.3 Picea glauca
CTTGTTGTTAAAGTTAAGGAAGGTTTGCAAGAATGTGATCATATACACCAGGTCTATTACAGAGCTACAAATCATATTTGGATGATGAAATTGATGAGGGATTTTGGTTGAGGTAGATGGTTGAGACAAGTGGTTTATGAGTTGGCACATACATGAGGTGTATAGTTGATGATGTTGGTACATATTTTGAGTCATAGTTTATGAGTAGTTGACACATGATTGATACATAATTGGTACATGGTTGGATGCACTTGTTTATGGTAGAGGTTGATTACAGGTTGTTTGGTACAAATTGGTGCATGGTTGATGCACTTGTTTATGGTACAGGTTGATTACAGGTTGGTGCATGGTTGATGCACTTGTTTATGGTACAGGTTGATTACAGGTTGAGGTACAAGTTGATGGATGGTTGATGTATGGTTCAGATCTATTGATATAGGTTTACAGTGGTATATCTCATAGTGATAGAGTGACATTGGTTCCATCATTCTACTTCTACTTCAAGACAGTTGGACGGGGCAAGGACAAGTGGTTGTAGCCACCTTCCAGTTGTATCTAGAGAACATAGGTGGTTTTAGCCTCATTTTGGTTGTAGACAAAGAATTGGGGAGTTGGAGCTTCCCTCAGGTTGTATCCTGCGAAAATAGGGGGTTGGAGCCTCCTTCTAGTTGCAGCTGGAAAACAGAGGAAGTTGGTGCTTCCAATCAATGTAATTCTTCAATACATATAAGAAAAAAGATTCCATGGTTTTCTCCTGATTTGTGTTTCCACGTAAAACACTAGTGTATTGTGTATGTGTGTGATTGTTTATTTCTTATTGCTCATTATTGGATAATAATTATACATTGATATAACATTTGAATAAAAAATATTATAATTACTCTATTAATGATTCACCCCCCCTCTTAGTAATCCAACAATAAGAGTGGTAGAACACACATGTTGTTGCCAATTGAGGAGAAGAAGGTGAAAGATGAAGCCAACATGAGCATACTCCTCATGAGTGGGGAGGAACTCCTGAATGAAGTAAAGAAGGAGTAGGATATGAAGTTTTTTGTAGTGAGGAAACCGAGAGTTGTCCTTACCAGTACTTCACTGGAAGATTTTCCTGAGGAATTTCAGGAGCTACTAGAGAATTTTGTTGATATTATAGTGGATGATTTGCCAAGCTCATTGCCATCTATCAGAAGAACCAGTCATCACATTCACTTGATACCAAGAGAAAGCCTTCTGAATAAAGCAACGTATAAGTTGACACCTCAAGAGAATGAGGAGGTGAAAAGACAGGTTCAAGATATGTTAGACAAAGGATTGGTTCGAGAAATCTTGAGTCCATGTGCAGTACCAACTAAATTAAGCCCATAGAAAGATGGAGGGTGAAAAATGTGTACGGACTCGAGATCCATAAACACGATTACCATTAAATATATATTTCCATTGCTAAGGATGGATGACTTGATAGATTTCTTGAGTGGAGCCAACTATTTTTAAAAAATAGATTTGAAAAGAGGATATCACTAGATCAGGATGAGAGAGGGTGATGAGTGGAAAACAACATTCAAGACAAATGAGGGTTGTATGAATGGCTTGTTATATCATTTGTCTTAACAAATTCCTGGATTACTTTTATGAGACTAATGAATGAAGTGTTAAAGGATTTCATTGGTAAGCTCACGATTGTATATATGGATGATATACTGGTGTTTAGAAAGAGTAAAGAGGAGCACTTGAGACATTTGGCATTGGTAATCANGTTTATGTCTCTCCTCTAGATGATTTCTCGTTCATGTCGACACCAGATGATTTCTCGTCCATGTCGACAACAGTTGCAAGATCAACTTGTTGAATTCTCCAAAGTCCATACTTTTCACGAACACCGATTCGAGTATGAGTTTGCACAAAAACTAGTCTACTCTATTTTGGAAATAAAGACACTGAGTAGATTGAGCACACCACCATATGACATGATCAGTAAACGATGGACGAACAACAAAAACATTTGTCAATTATCAAATGCATATGGATGTACACATATGGTAAAAAAAACACTCTCAATAACAATCCACAATCCACTCTTAGGATTATACTCGCTATGATACTATGTAAATAGGAGAGTAGACATGGTTTTCGTAAAGTAAAACTTTCTTGAGTGATCTATTCAATATAATGTAATGTAATAGTATACATATTAATATATTAATCTTTTTCTAAAAAGGGACACATTATTTTTGCATTTTAAAAAAACTCAAACACATATCAAAATAGTAGCTAACAAATTCAAATGAATTTCTCATATCTAACTAAATYTAACAACCTCTTAAAATTTACCAAAATATTAGYCATTTAGAGAAAACAAATTTTTCATATTCAATTAGATCTAATAACCTYCTAAAACTTAAAATCAACYTATTCATAAGTTTCTATTYCAATAGTGTCAYTTTGGAGACATACCAAAAAGTGGTGTTGAGTGATCTATTCACCAAATAATTGTAGCACATTAAGAACCTATTGARAGAATTGCACCAAAATAGRAGTCAACTAGTTGTAGAGAATCTCTCATATCCAACTAGAACTAACAACCTCCTAAAAATTAGAATCAAATTACCTCTTTTGCTCATCACCAACATCCCTTGGACCAAACAATGTAATTTCAATATGTCTTTGACTTCCATGAAAACCAACCAACTTCTATTCATTCAAACAACTAGCTTCCATCTCTAAACCAAAGAATGCATTCTCCTCTATTAAGGTTCACCTATAGAATTATCATATCGAACAACATATCAACCAATCATACCTTTGAGTAGAAAAATGGGAAAGTAAACATGGTTTTCACAAACACAAAACTATGTTAAATGATCTGTTCAACCAATATAATAGTACACATAGAAATATCTTAATTTTTTTTTAAGATAGATACACTATATTAACACTTTAACAAATTATTTAGAAAATATCTCAATCACATACTAAAATTTAGAATCAAACCATTCACATTAACATTAAACTTTAGAGTCAAATTATTCTCATAAAGACATGTTCTATATAACAATGAGAAATAATAACAATCACAATCTTAAAATAACCTCTAACATGATGTAGGAGTTACTCATTCGACCAACCTTTAACATGGTAACACATAATAGAAGTTACTCAGTTACACATTAAATGATGTTGTGAGTTCACCTTACATTTTTCATTTTGCCGACTTGGTTTTACATCCATTGGCTCGTCTCCTTCTCCGTGCCTGATCTGCTTAGTGTTTCGGTTTCTTTGATAGATGTGTTGTTGTTGATGCAGTCACCAGTAGCAAGATCAACTCGCTGAATTCTCCATGTCCATATGGTTTGCTGCAGTATCTGGATGTAGCACAAACACCGATTATGAATTTGCACAAAAGCTAGTCTACTCTATTTTTGAAATAAAGACACCCATTATATGAACCGTTTTTAAAACTAATTTTTCATTGATTTGGATTCTTAGGGTTGCTGTCAGATGTAGAAAGACGAAGACGCATATTGCTCGTATAGAAAGATATTAAAAAATAAGAAATGGATTATATAAATATAATCTGTGTTGAAGGCCGTATAAACATCTTTATCACTAAAAATGATCTTTCTCCATGCCGAATCCACACACATACTGCATTCTTTGATGACAATCTATGTTTCTATTTCGTTATAATTGATTGCTTCACGAATTTGAAGACATATTAACCACTACGAAATCTGGGGAGAACCCCCAACTCTACCAATGAAAATTGTATAGACGATTTTGTATGAGAAATCTAGTAACTTATCGTGTAATCGAAGTTTCTAATAGATAGATTGAATGATTCTATTATGATTTCTCAGTGAATTTTTCTTTTTCCAYAATGTTTGTGTGGGCTGGAATCATTCGAAGTCGATTCAGTTTTGTTTGATTGAAAAAAGGTTGCAATATATGCTAAACTATCCGTACAGTATTTGTAAAAGTTATTGACGAGATGTAGGAGAGGCCGGCASACCGATATAGTGACTTAAATACATTCATTCGTGTATATATCCTTTTCAAACAGTTATAGATGGACGAGTCAGTTTAAGATAACAACCTTGTTGAACAAAGGAAACATTAAKCCATTTGAGAAGTGAATTTAAGGCATTTGTAGGTTGAACCGATGTTGAATTTGATCGTCAAAACTTAACTTTTCATGATAGTTCCTTAAACGACTCCAATATGCGGTGGTCCTACACACAGATGCTTCTCACATCCAACTCTAAAATATTGCAAATAGGGCTTTAGAAATATCCCAAGTAATTACCGAAAGCACATAGAACAGAATATTGATAGGTTCTGAGTGGCATGTATGGTTTTCTATAACATGATTGATAAATTGTGAAGCAAGAAATGCAGAGAAAGAATAGAGCATAAATAATATTCAGTATATTGAGAATGTAAGGAGAAAGTACAATGAGAAGAGTTAATGAAGAAGTTATGTGCAAAGGGAAATAGTTGAGCTAAATAGGCTCAAGCAAATCAAGAAAGGAAAGTACAACTGGCTAGGACAACTTGCATGTATAGTCAAACTATTGAGGTTACATTATATTTAACACTCCCTCTTAAACTCAACAGTTACAAACATCAGCACTGATTATGCCCAAGTATTGTCTCTGAAAATCAAAAACAGATTTTCCCAGTGGCTTTGTGAAGATATCTGGAAGTTGATCTTGAGAACCACAAAATTGAAGTGCAATATCACCATTATTGACTAGCTCGAGGATGAAGTGAAAGCGAGTGTCAATGTGTTTTCTTTTCTTGTAAAACACATGATTTTTAGATAGAGCTATTGCTGAAGTATTGTCATAGAAAATAGGAGTTGGATCATTTTCTGTATGTGACATATCTTTCAATATTCTTCTCAGCCACACAACTTGACAAGAAGTTGAGGTAGCAACGACATACTCTGTCTCTGCAGAAGATATTGATACAATTGGTTGTTTCTTTGATGCCCATGAGATCAGGTTAGTGCCCAGGTGAAAAACATGTCGTGAGGTGCTTTTCTTGTCATCTAGGCTGCCTGGAAAATCACTGTCTGTGTAACCAGAGAGTTGATTACTATCAGATTTAGTGTACCATAAGCCAAAATTGAAAGTTCTTGCAATATATCTTAGAATCCATTTTGTCATTTTCCAGTGAGATCTTTGGGGGATTCCATGAATCTGGAAACAAGGTTGTCTGCATACATAATGTCAGGCTTAGTTGCTATAAGATACAACAAACTGCCTACTAAACTTTTGTACAGGGTAGGGTCCACTATAGGGCCTTCATCTTTCTTTCTCAATTTTGTGCCTAGGGGTATAGGGGTTTCTGCTCGATTGCATTCCATGCAGAATCTTTTGATGATATCTGTTGCATACTTTTTCTGCCAGACAAAAATTCCTTTGGTTGACTGGTCAACCTCAATCCCCAAAATATATTTCATGATGCCAAGATCTGTCATCTCAAACTTAGATTGCATGGCATGTTTAAAATTGGTTAATTCAAGATTTCCAGTATATATCATGTCATCAACATATAAACATACAATCAAAATTTTATTGTGTTGATCAGTTTTGGTGTAGAGAGTTGGCTCATTTTGACTTCTGTTGAAACCACTTTTGATCAGATAAGTGTCAGTTCTATTGTACCAAGCTCTTGGAGCTTGTTTTAAGCCATACAAGGGTTTCTTCAGTTGATATACTTTGGCAGGTTACTCTTGGACTTCAAATCCAGGTGGCTGATTGACATAAACTTCTTCTTCTAAGAAACCATTTAGGAATACTGAATTGACATCCATTTGGTATACTTGCCATTTATGTTGTCCTGCTATTGCCAATAGATTTCTGACAGTGTCTAACCTTGCTACTCGAGAAAAAGTTTCACCATAGTCAGTACCAGGTTGTTGTGAGAATCCTTTGGCAACAACTCTTGCCTTGTGTTTTTCGATCTTCCCTTTTTCATTGAGTTTAGTTTTGTAAACCCACTTGACACCAATACTTTTCTTGTGACTTGGAAAATCAACAAGATCCCATGTCTTGTTCTTCTCAATGGAGTCAATTTCTTGGTTCATGGCTTGAACCCAATGTGGATCCTTAACTGCTTCTTTAAAAGATGTAGGTTAACATGACATTAATGAAAAAAGATTGTGTTGTTCAAAATCATCCAACTGCTGATGGATTTCTCTCAAACTTTGAGTTCTTTGATTTTGAATTTCATAGGATGAGTGTCTTCTTGAAGTTGAGTTATCCTGAGAATTTTCAGATCATCCTTGTACTTGCAATCTTGGAAGAACAAGTAGAGGTATTTGTTGTCCTAAATTTTTTTTGTTTTCAGAACTTGGCAGCAATGGATTTTGACTGTCCAGTTGTTGATTTTCTTATTCATTCCAAAATTGATTTTCCAGAAATTTTACATCTCTGCTAAGAATTAGTTTCTTGGAGATTGGATTGTAAAGCTTGTAGGCTTTAGATGTTTCACTATATCTAGTAAAGATACATTTCTCACTTCTATCGTCCAGTTTCTTCCTTAATTTGGAAAGTATGTGAGCGTATGTTATGCATCAGAATGTCCTTATATGTGAAACATTTATCTTTGTCCCACTCCATGCTTCTTGAGGGACTTTCATCTTAAGACTTGTGGTTGGAGATCTATTCAGGAGATAAAATGATCATGCTACTCCTTCAGCCCAAAAAATATTTGACAAACATTTCTCTTTGAGAAGTGTTCTTGTCATATTCATTATTGTCTGATTTTTCCTTTCAACCACTCCATTCTGTTGTGGAGTATACCTGGTTGTTGTTTGCATGATAATGCCTTGTGATTTGCAGAAATTTACAAATTCATTAGAGTTGTATTCTCCTCCTCCATCAGACCTGAGTGCTTTTATATATTTGCCACTCTATTTTTCAGCTTCTTCTTTGAATTCCTTGAATTTTGCAAAAGTTTCAGACTTGTGTCTGAGAAAATAGATCCAGATTTTCCTGCTAAAATCATCAATAAACGTTAGAAAGTAAAAGCTACCACCTATTGACTCTGTTTGCATTGGTCCACATAGGTCAGTGTGAACTAGCTCGAGATGTTGTTTGGCTTGATTGGATGACTGTGAAAAACTAGTTCTCTTATGTTTTCCAAGTATGCAAGATTCACATGGGGAATTTTGTTCTTTGAAGATTGGAAGACCTTTGACCATGGAGTGATTCTGAAGAAGACTTAGACTCTTAAAGGGTAGATGTCCAAATCTTGTATGCCAAACCATTGTTTCATTCAGGGTGGATGCACTTTGTGCATATGGTTGAATCAGATTTGCAGTTCTAAGTGTAAGGGGAAACATCCTATTCTAAGTCATGTGGATTTATAAATCAATTTTCTGCTTGAGATTTTATCATATATCTTGCAATATGCTCCCTCAAAGAGTACCTTATAGCCATGTTCAATGAGCTATCCTACACTTAGTAGATTATGTTTCAGATCTGGAACATGATAGACATTGTTTATGTCTTTCTTTTCAATTTGTTTAGTAAGAATAGGTACAATTTCTTTACCTTGAACTTTGAATAAGGAATTATTTCCAAGTGTAATATTAGATGAGATTGAAGAATCAATGCATGAAAGTATATCTTTGTTACATGTCATGTGATTGCTACATCCACTGTCCAACAACGAGAGATCTTTAGGTTGTTCTTCAGTGTTTTGGCATGAGAGAAACATACCTTTTGAGGTTTCTCCCATATGATTTGACACATGTGTTATGCCTGAGAGATTATCTTCTTGCTTCTTCATACATTCAAAATCATAGTTCCCATACTTTTTGCAGTAATAACATTGTATGCTTGATTTTTCATTTGATCTTCTCCCTCAGCCTCTTTGAGGCCGAAAGTTCTGATTCTGGTGTTGTTGTCTCTGACCTTGGAAATTTTGATGTTGCCTCTGTTGTCTGTTACCTCCATTCGAGTGTTGGTCACTTGTAGTACTCCCTCATCCTTGGTGACCTCTGCCTCTTCCTCTGCCTCTCCCTATGCTGAAGGATAATTGAGTTTTGAAGGCATTGGCGATTGACTCATCTGTGAGATGCAGTCTGGTCTCATGTGTCACCACGGAACCAGTGAGTTCATTTGCTGAAAAACGTGACAGTTCCTTGGATTTAAGGATTGTTGTAACAACCATTTTGAATTTCTTTGGTAAACTTCTGAGGACTTTCTCAACAATGCATTGATTAGTGATGGATTCACCAGTCAATCTAATCTAGTTCACAATTCCCATGACTTTGGTCATGAACTGATCCACATTTTCAGACTCTATCATTCTTAAAGTCTCGAATTGTGTTCTCAAGGTCTGCAGTTTGACTGTTTTGACCCTGTCATTGCCTTGGTAGGCTGATTTAAGGATGTCCCAGGCTTTTGAAGTACTAGCGCCTGTGATTTTTGAGAAAATAGAATCATCCACAGAATTTTGAATCGAGAATTTAGTTTTATTTTCTCTGTTCTTCTGAGTTGCCTGAGCAATTCTTTGCTGGTTTGTCATGGTGGCAAGGTCTGCTGGATCTGGTTCCACATATCCAAGATCCATTGGATCCCAACACTCTTGTTCTTGCAAGAAATATTTCATTCGAAGAGACCAGAACTCATAGTTCTTTCCAAGAAGAATCGGACCCTGAGTTGGTCCTAAATTACTAGACGTTGCCATATTTAAAGAATTTAATAAAATAGAAAAAACAATTGGAAAAGTTTTGTGTTTACATGTTTCTTGCACTTAAACCAGGTCTGCTAATTTCTTACAGTGACTTCGGAACTATGTGATTCCAGATTTCGTGAGTTTCATCTTCGCGATTTTTGTCTTCAGGATTCTGACTTTGGGACTTTGTTATACGAGTCCTCCAAACTCTTGTCTCTCCAACTTCCGATCGATGAAATGTCGAAGAGAGATTAACGGCCTTGGATTGGCCCTTAGTCACCATGTAATGTGACCATGTGCCTAAATGTTAAAGCGCTATCGGCTTTTAGCAATTTGGAGAACAACGACGTTTGTGCCAGTTCTTTATCCTCTGAAAGACCACAAAGCTATGACCAAGGGCTTAACCCAAAGTCCTTTTCGCAACTCACACCTTCATGAGTTCTTGGGTTGAACTCTCGTTCCCTCCTGCTGTGATCTCCCGAGACGCAATAAGTCAACGCTGGGTTGACTCCTACCTTGATGCTTTTCGCTATTCGCAACCTCGCAGGTTGAAGCGTCGAGCCTTCACGTTATTATCCCGTGAATCCCCGAGATGCGAGAAATCAACGGAGTGTTGAATCCTTTTTCTAGGTGACGTGCGTCAGCCTATCTATAACGCAGGCCCCACCTTATGGCTCTACCATGTGTTCCCTTGGGCCTCATCTCTCAGCACTTAGCGACTTCTACAGTTGAAAAGAGATCCCTTCAACCTCCGAACCTACGAATACGCGATACATGATGGGGTTCCTGATCCAACGGTCCTCCCGTTCTTTGGATCCAATGACTATCCTTACTCCTCGCGATTTTGCAACTTTGCGACTTCATGAGTTGGGACACCCAACTCTTGGGCTCTCACTCTACAAACCTCCGAGTTCACGAAATCCGAAATGCTGAAACCTCCCTTTGGACTCTTCAACGGTCCAGATCTTCCTGTGATCTGACGGTCCAGATCCTTTCAGGATTTTGCGATTCGTTATTTCGCGAATTTAGAAGTCTTTTCACTAAGTTACCCAAACCGCGAACGCTGAGATGCCGAAATGAGATGGCGCTTGGATCTGCTGCCACTTGTCCTTTGAGATGGATGGTCCATATTCTTTCAGGATTTCATGAATCGAAATTTTGCATTTTGGGGTATGGAGTGAAGTCTCCTTTGCTTGTCCAACTCCTGATTCCTGATTTTGTGATAGAGTCAGATCAATGACTCATGATCTTTCTCAATCCAACGGTCCATAATGACTTGGGATTTCATGGATGGTCCTAATGATTTCATGGACGGTCCTAATGATCTCATGACTTCACAAGTCAAAATTTATCCTGTGCACTCTAGAGGACTAATCCCCATGCACTTTCTCATGGATCTTACGACTGTCGGTCCTATGCGCTAAATCTAACGGCTGAAATTATTTCCCTCTTTATGCACTCTGCTTGTCACTTCTAAACTGGATTTTCACCTCTGATTTCTTCGCAGGACCTATCTTACAGCTGCAACTACTCGCTCTTGGCAGCTTTCGAAAGTTCTTTGTTGTTCTTGTAAAGATTTTCTCCTGAGGAAAAAATTCATGAATCTTTCAAATATTTGAAATAATTTCACGAGTTCTTTAAAGCATTCTGTTCTCTGCAACAATCTTTGACAAATTTGAGAGATTTCTTGAAATTCTTTAAACGATTCTGCCTTCGACAGGAATCTTTCATGAATTTGAATGAATTTATTTGAATTCTTCAAATGTTCCTGCCTCCTGCAACTCTTCTTCATGAATCTTTGATGAAAATGAAAATTTTCACGATTCTTTAGAGTTTCTCCTTTTGCAGTCTTTGCTTGCTCGATCTTTTGAGCATAAATCTCTTTGCTTCCTCGCGTGAGTTTCATGCGACGATATTTTGAGCAAAATGCAGACAACGGATTTCTCTAAAGTCTCTGTGAAGTGTCTCGCATCCTGTGCTCTCGTTCACAGTGTAAGATCTACGTTGTGAGGATCATGTTGCTCTCTAGCCTATGTGAAGAGGCTTACTACTGAAGCTATGATACCATGATAAATTGTGAAGCAAGAAATGTAGAGAGAAAGAATAGAGAAGAAATAATATTCAGTATATTGAGAATGTAAGGAGAAAGTACAATGAGAAGAGTTAATGAAGAAGTTATGTGTAAAGGGAAATAGATGAGCTAAATAGGCTCAAGCAAATCAAGAAAGGAAAGTACAACTGACTAGGACAGCTAGCAGTGTACAGTCAGACTTTTGAGGTTACATTATATTTAACAATGGTCATCTGATGTTTCTTTCTTTATATCATAAGACTTCTCCATCAAATATTTTTTGGGGGTTGTTGTTTCATTTGAAAACCTAAAAGTCTGAAGCTTTTGGCTGTAAATATGAACCATACTATATTCAACCGTTACCCTCATTAGTCGCTAGCAGCAGCAGAGTGCTATGACGAGGCATGCAGTAGCTACTGATAAAGTCGATAATTTCTAGTATCTGAAGGTTCTCCATGACAAAATGATAGGGAAGCAGACTATTCAAGACAAATCATTTCAGATTTGCTATTTGTGGATTAAAGTATTATTTATAAAGCAGAAATAACAGAAAGATCACGAATAGTCTGCGAACATGGTATCTGTAAAAAATAGTTAGTCATTCTTACTCCTCCAGTTTCTCTATTATTAAATAGTCATTCATTCTTACTCCTCCAGTTTCTCTCTTATTAGCCATTGTTTCGACCCAGCATTAACCAAATGCAGGCTTTAATGCACATTGTAATAGAGAGTCTAGAATCTGGATTATTACTAGAGAAACACCAACATTGACAATCATCGGGCATGATCTATTTATAAATAAGAAAGTCATAGGCAGAAACCTAACTGGAATAGAAATAGTGAAACATCCTCAATCTACTTCATATTTCTTCGAAAAACATAACCTACTTTCCCTATAGATGGTGCAAAGGTTTGAATATAGTGTACTTTTGGCTGTATGTTAGAATCTACAACATTATTGTTGTTCTAAGACCTGTGTAAGATGTCGAGAGCACACTGTTCATTTTAGTGATCTATGTAAGATGTCGAAAACACACTTCTTTAAGGGAAGATGTAAGATGTCTAAAACACACTGCTTCAAGGGAAGATGAAATAGAATTCCTCAGCAAGTAAGTAAATTTGAGTGTGTAGGTTTTCACTATTATTCATAATGTTAAGGAATTTTCTAAATTCAAATTGTGTGTAAAGTTTTGAAACATCCAACTTTGAGTGGACACTGCACCCATCATCTGAGACATGAGAAACTTAATGAGTTAGAAAAAAATGTCGAGGTTTTAAATATAGGAGGGGTTACACCTCAACACTCTTTTCCAATTTATTAAACTTCTCATGTCCTTAATAATGGCTGGAGTATCCACCTGAAACATTGCATGTAGGTGGAGTATCCACTAAAAATGTGAGCTTTTCAAATCTTTACACACAATTTGAATCCAAAAAATTCCGTAAAAAAATATGCAAATCTTAATGACTAAACAAAGTTAACGTAAATATCTTTGTATACTTTTTCTTTTTTCAAGTGAAACCTACTTTTTCTTTTTTCCT
>JZKD02S0136131.1:0-12682 GCA_000966675.3 Picea glauca
GAAACCTAATGTGGAAAATCTAAGAATCTTTGGATGTCCAGTTTACTCTCACATTCCCAAGGAAAAAAGGAATAAATTAGAACCCTCAGGAAAGAAGGGGATATTCATGGGATATGAAGAATCATCCAAGGCTTATGGAATCTATATCCTGGAACAACATAAGATTGAATTCAGCAGAGACGTGACCTTCAATGAAAATATGGCTTTCAAGAAATCCATAGAAGAAACTATAGAAGAAGAAGAGTATGAAGAGCCTATTGAAGAAGGCACATGTCTTCCCAAAAATCCAAATGAAGAAAAGGAACAATTTTATCATCTGATGCAACCATGTGAGACCATTGATTCAGACACCATACCTAAGACCAAGAAATGACCATCTTGGCTTGAAGCTACCTTACAAGAAGCAGAAAGACTTAAGGCCCCAGATGGGACTTTTAGAAAAAGTAAGAAGCCCAAAAGACTCTCAAGCTATGCAGTAGTCTCACAAAGCTTCTAGATGAATAACCTACCACTTTGAAGAGGCAGTTCAGAAGAAACAATGGAAAGAAGCTATGATGGAAGAACACCAATCCATCATGAAAGATGATGTATGGGAAATTGTGCCTAGAACTAAAGAAAAATGAGTAGTAACTTTAAAATGGGTATATAAGATCAAACATGCAGCAGACAGAAGCGTAGATAAATATAAAGAAAGTTTTGTAGCTAGAGGCTTCTCCCATAAGGAGGGAGAAAACTATTTTGAAACATTTTCTCCATTTGCTAGATATACTTCCATCAAAGCCATCATATCTCTTGCCACTTCCATGGGATGGAATTTATATCAGATGGATGTAAAAACAACTTTCCTCAATGGAGTAATCAAAGAAGAAGTATATATTGAACAACCTTAAGGGTTTGAAGTACATTCCAGAGACACTCATGTTTGCAGACTAAAGAAAGATTTATATGGACTCAAGCAAGCTCCAAGTGCTTGGTATGCCAGAATCGACAACCATCTAACCAGACTTAGTTTCTCCAAAATTCACACACATCCAAATCTTTACTACAAAGTCGTGAACAATGCGTATGTGATTCTACTACTATATGTTCACAATCTATTCCTAACAGTTGAAGAGTCTCTCATCATCCAGTGCAAAAAGGAACTAGCTTCTGAATTTGCTATGAAAGATCTTGGTCTCATGCATTATTACTTGGGACTAGAAGTATGGCAGAAGCATGGTGAAGTATTCCTTAGACAAGGAAAGTGTGCAATAAATATTCTTCAGAAGTTTGGAATGATGGATTGCAAATCCATGGACACTCCTATGACTACATATATAAGAAAAGTAAGAGACTCGAAGTATGATTTAGTAGATCCATCACTATATTGACAATTGATTGGGTCATTTGTGTATTTGGTAAATACTCGACCAGACATTTGCTTTGTCATGAACACACTAGGCCAGTTCCAGGTGGAACCTAGACATGAGCATTGGATAACTGCAAAGTATGTTCTAAGATGTATTCTTGGAACACTAAACTATGGTTTAAGATATATCGCATCCAGTGATACACAACTTCATGGATTCACTGATTCAGATTGGGCAGGAAGTGTTGAAGACAGAAAGAGTACTTCAGGGATGTGTTTCAGCCTAGGCTCTGCTATGATATATTGGGGTAGCATGAAACATAATTTTCTCGCACTCAACACAGAAGAAGAAGAATATATCGCAGCATGTGAGGCATGTACAGAAGCAATATGGTTGAGAAAGCTAATCTCTGATTTATTTGATGAGGTTACAGATTCCACCATAATACACTGTGACAATCAAAGTTGTATAAGGCTATCAGAACACCGAGTGTTTCATGAATGGTCAAAACATATTGAGATCAAATACTACTTTATTCGAGATAAAGTCCAGGAAGGAGAAGTAAAGCTCCAGTATATCCCCACAAATGAACAAACAATAGATATACTGAGAAATCCTCTGTCCATAATAAAGTTTTCATATTTCCGAGACAAATTGGGGATCGTGGAAATAACTCCCTTAGTTGAAAGGGAAGAAATGAATCTCAAGGTTCGGAAGGAGCACTAACATATTATTGAATTGAGGACAGTCATTTTCAAGTTTGAAAAATGGTCCATATTGGACAGTTCCTTTCCAGTTTGGAAAGTGGTTTGAGATTTATGACGGATAGGCATTTTCCAGTTCAGAAAATGGTCCAGATCGAACGGTCATTTTCATAATGAAAATGGTTCGATGGATTGTTGATGTACCATAGACAGTGATTTCCCATTGTCATTAACATGGGGAATGGTCTAGGGAATTCTCTCTTCTTGAGGGTTACTCAAGAAGACTGGCCTACCTCATCAAACAGTCATTCTTTCGAAGCTCACAGTTGTGAGCAATTTCAAAGAATGGTCTATTTTGGAGGTTGGTGCAGGACAGTCATTTCCTTAGGAAATGGTTCGGACAGTCATTCCTTAGGTAAAATTCATTCTCTCTAGGTTGCACTTTGTTTAGTGTCGGAGGAATGGCCCAGGGTGGGGAATGGTCTAGGTTCATCAATGAGGAACATGCATTCCCTAGGGAAGACTCATTCTCTTTAGGTTTCACTTTGTTTAGTGTCGGAGGAATGGCCTAGGATGGGAAATGGTCCAAGCTTAGAAATCGGGACATTTATTCTTCCTTCATTGCGAAGAATAGTCCAGATATCCCATCATTAATGTTCTACTCTGAGGGAATATGCTCTTTCAGATCTCACAGATGTGAGTGAAAGAATGGCCCAGATGATTCAGTTTATATCATAACAATATTTTTTTTTCAGGTTGATATGAGATGATTGTTATGGAGACTACATGTCTCCAGACAATAGAGATATGTTATTGTGGTTTGAGTAGTTGTGTACTACTATGGATAAACGCAATTGTGTTCTATCAGTTGACATTGTAGCAGTTGTCATGGAGATTATCCAGTAGGATAATAATGACGGTGCTCATGATACTACCAGTTGAATGGTCTGTTTGTGCTCAAGACCATTATCGGTTATACCTCCCTAGATAGGAGGGAGTGTTGATATTATGGTAGCTTCGAGAGGTATCAACCTCCATTGTGACCTTCGAAAAGATTATAATATTCTGGAAGAAAGAAAAGAAGTGAATGTAACCCTAGAAGAGATGTCGGCTGAAGGAGATAATTAATATGAATTAATTAGTACCGAGAATGAGAAGTCGGCCCAGCAAGTCTCCCAGGATTAGTATAAATACAAGGCGCTAGTCTTAATTTGACACACACTTCTCATAATTGCAAAGAGGCACTTGTGCGCATAGTCTTATGCGCAAGTTCTGGAGAAGGTGTTTCTGCCAGTTCTGAAACCCATTGCTTCTATCTTTTTTGGTTGGACTCTCTGATCAACTTTGGTTACTTTTTTCTTAGTGCATTAGCCTTGCTTGACTATTGGATTGCTACCAAGATTCTTCTCTTTGTCAAGGTCAAGGTGCTCAGAGGGTGGCTTCAGCCTATGGTTGGGTGACAATAGTTATATTTTCTATGGTAAAATGAGCACATTCTAACACATACAACATCTGGTGTCTCTACCATTAATGAGATATTTGTGTCAACATCAAGTCCTTCAAGGATGAGGTACTATGTGAAGCTTCCCCACTGGAATTTTTTTATGTTCTTTTAGTAAAACCATACATGTGGAAATGTCACATTGTTTATGAGTCTCAACCCCACAGTGTCATTGTTACTATGGGGGGTTAGTTGTAGAGGGTACCAGATGTAGTTCCAACTACTTCCATTTCATTGATCGCGGAAAAACATTTCCACAAAGTAATCTCTCATACGAAAATTTTATCTTCTTTGCAATCTCGTAAGAAGGTGAACAAAATTTCACTGTCACCACTATATTTTCTCGACCCAAGATATTTCTATCCAGTAGAGGCAGGTCAAAAATATTGTAGCGATGCATAGAGATATTTTTGCTTCAACTATGGGGGTGCCACCACACTTCCAAGTCAAGAAAAGTTATAACATATCCCTTCAGACTTGTATTGGCCACAACTCTTTTCATGTGTGCTTGGGGTTCTAACCATTAGCCCCCGTTGATATAGATCTTCATGGTGAATCTTCACCTAAAACGTCCTCCCACACCTAGACCAATAGAGATCATCCATCAAGATTTGTTGAACGGATCCAAAACCTCCAACAACAGGTTCTAGACATCCTTCAATAGGCTAAATCCAAGTACAAATAAGACATCACCAAGAGGCTCACGAAGGTTCAAATTCAGTAAAAGCTTCCCCACCACTCACGGGAACTTGTCACAATGGGGATCATTTCTTCGTAAGGGGGGATGATTGATCTAGGCCACACACCTATTCCACTCACTCACAACATAGTTTTCCATCTTGGTTATTTTTAATGATTTATTCGAGTCCTTAACTTTAGGGGCTATTTTGAGGCCCTAAGTGACATTTCTTTGGAGTTGATAATTGAAGGCTCTAGATTGGGCCATTCGGAACATGTACTTCTTGTTTAGACCTTTCAGACTAGCTAAGAGTGCCCCAAACAAAGATCATATGAAAAACTAATTTCCTTTGGTATCAAGTAACCACATAAGGCACACAAACCTACGAAGATCATATGCAAAACTAATGTCTTTTGGTATCAACTAACCACATCAGGCACACAAACCTTTTAGGGTTTTTGATGTTTAGGGTTTTATCATTGACATTTTATGTTAAATGGTCTTGTTGGCCTCATTGTAATCATCTTCTTGCGAATGAGTGTAGCAGTCACATCTCTTCTCATAGATAAGTTGCTACCATAAGTTTCCACCATTTTAGCTAGTTCATTTTAGTCTCTAATAGCAAGTTCACATTTTACTCTTATTCTATATTTTTACTGTCTTGCACATTTCATTCTTTAATAAAAATTGAGTATTATTGTATGTGTTTTTGTCATAATTATATGTTTCATTTAGTTCCCTCATAAATCTGGATCTATGTGTGTTATCTATGGCAAAGAAACAAGGTTGATAATTGCCTCGAAGATATGTGAATTCTCGCCTGGAAGATATGTGAATTCCTAACACGCACATGATCATGATTGACTATTATATGTTGGCTTAAATGGATGATATTAAGTAGTGGGTTGTTCAATTATTCTTAGCTCAACAATAAGTTTCCTAGGGTTGGGTGGCAATGACACAACATCGCCTACACTCTAACATTGTGCAAGGTTGAAGGTGTTTGTCTTGGGTTTGGTAAGGACATGTCAATTAGGCATATTCATAGGGGATACATGCCTAATTATGAGGCGATTAGGCTTCTTGAGAGGGGTATGAGAGGGGTATGAGATGAAAAATCTTCACTCTCACCGGATAGAACTAAAATCAATTTCATTTCCAAAGAAAACTAAAATCAATTTTATTTTAACTGTATAATGGAGAAGTTACCTAAATGTCGTCCACGGTTAATATATAATTAATTGTATTAATAAAAATGTTATACGGTGACATTCATGTTTCCATCAACTCTCCTTAAACAAGGAATTCACCTAGTCATTCGATTCATTTGTAACCTTTGGTACAGGGTGAAAGTGAAGAAAAAGGTCTACAAACATTGATTGGGAGTAATCATCAGTATTGCTTCAATTGGCTCTTGGCCTTGACTAATTTGCTTGGCTAATTTGCTTGGGTTCGCTCGAGAAGCAATTCCACGACAATGACAAATCTCTACTCATTTACATGTGCAGCTATACATTGAAAATTATTGCACAACATGTCCAAGCGTGCACCTGGGCAAAATATTGAAACCTAAGTTTGAAAGCGCAATCATGGGTTCAGCAGAATTGTTAGAAATAGCATTCAACAACAACATTACAAAAGGAATAAATTCAAATGACAAAAATACATTGCTTGCATGTTACTATTGCCACAAATATGCAGCAGCATTCAATGCTTGCGATGGCATCCATGAATATGCATGATTGCATTCAATGCTTGTGAATGGAAAGTCAACTCATCTCCTTTCATGTGTCGTGTCTGTGAGTAAACCTTTTCCTTCGTGTCATACTCCGATTTAAGTTGTCATGACTCGTGACCCTCTTTCACTGTGAAGGGCCCTCGTTCCGTTCTTCCATATGAAGTTGTGGGGTTTATTTCTCTTCTTAATACATGTTATTAGATAGATAAAATCAATTGCATGGCACTCATCTCTCTAATGTGATTGCCTCTAAGAATACAGATACAGTAATCGAGTCTTGAACTGTGTTCCTTGCTGCCATGGCACCTTCCTCTTCCACCACCAGCAGCATGCCCACTATGCGGCCTGTATCAATAAGATGAAGTGACTTTCCTTGGAGTTTATTGTTCAATGATAATAATAAAAATGGAAATGGTAGTGACGGAATGCTGTGAATGGGGCATTCTGAATGAAGACGGTGAATATGGTGATGTGGATTGTTGCCTTGACCAGACAGCCATGCGTTACTGCCTCCCATGTGCACCGCGCCGCCTTTAGGGTTTCCAACGGTAAGTTGTATTTATCGAAGAGAATACCAAGGCCCTCAGGGTTTCCAATGGGCTGCTATAATTCAATTTCAGAGCACTAGCGCACGTCATTACCAAATGCCAAGGCTGAAAAGACTACCCAAAACAGGAAGGGATGAACCGATTTAGGCTACAAGAATCTGGGATAGGAATGTGGAAACTTGGGCAACTCTGAAAGAAAAGTACCCGGGATCCGCCACGGAAATGGATAACCTTAACAGAGTCAAATATGTGTCGCATAGAGATTGGGGAATGGTGGACATATTCGAAATAAAAAATGAATTTCATATATTGAAGAAAAACAACTTCACTTCCAACTAACCTACATATGTTGACTAAGTTAAACCCCTAGCTGGGTTTACTTTGAAAGAATAGAATAGAAAATCAGACAATTGATTCAGCGAAGAATGTCTTCGACTACTTGTGTCTCAATTGATAGCACTCCAAGATGATAATATTTTCCGGACTCACTCTTAATATATAATTAAGGTTTTCTTGGAAAATTTAGTGTTCGCTTTACACCGAGGACGATCCCAACAAATATGTCTCCTTTCACCCATCTAGGTGCAAAGAGCTTTACAGTAGGGTTTTGGTATACACTGGTGGGTTTGCTGCTCATGCTTTTTAGTTTCATTCCTCCAATACGTGTATCAGAATCGCTACGTACCTGCTGCGTACTTTCACGGGGATCGAACCCTAGTCCTTTGACTAATATAAAGAAAGCATGGACACCCAAATGATATGATATAGGGCAAATGATATGATATAGAGTTTGAGGAAACGTCGAAGCTCCGAAGTAAATCTCAGTAGTTCACTGTAAAAGGAGTGTGGGCTGTAGATCTGGCGGCCCAGGAGATTTTGTTGATTTGGAGTTCCAGGAGAAAAGAGAAAGCTACATCCAAAAGCGCCGAAACCTGATGAAGAGGGAGGTCTAGCCCGTGGTCATATTGAGAGAAGAGTCTAGCACTCGTAAATTGGTGTTCTCAAAGGCGCCAGAAAACGGTTGTGCTGGTAATTTGAACCTGTGGGTGACATCAAGGGACCTGTGTGAATTTATTCCAGGGTCTATTGGAGGCTCGAAGAGCCAATTTGGCTTAGTGTTTTGAAGATCCTTGACTAGGAGGTCAAGCAGGCTTGAGGAGAGAAGGGGAGGTCTACGTCAAGTACTCCTCTAGAAAAAAATTCATAGACTCCTGTCCATGAGCTTCTGCACTGACTTTCCATGCTTCTGTGGATATCTGCTTCATTTACCCAACTGGCATATTCTATTGGGTGTCATTTACACTTTACCAAATACTAAAAATATGTCTTCCTCCTCATCTTCTTACCAATCCTTTGATCTATGATCTTCTCCATTTGCGATTTTTCTGCCACACGCATCTTCTTCTCCCACTGGATCTCTTTTTGATCATCTTCCCTGTAAGGATACTGAGTTATGCAATCTTCTCATTACCAATGTTAAGTGCCTCAAATGCTCTTATTTAGTTTTACTAAATACCAATATATCATATAGATATACAATCNAAGATTCTTCTCTTTGTCAAGGTCAAGGTGCTCAGAGGGTGGCTTCAGCCTATGGTTGGGTGACAATAGTTATATTTTCTATGGTAAAATGAGCACATTCTAACACATACAACATCTGGTGTCTCTACCATTAATGAGATATTTGTGTCAACATCAAGTCCTTCAAGGATGAGGTACTATGTGAAGCTTCCCCACTGGAATTTTTTTATGTTCTTTTAGTAAAACCATACATGTGGAAATGTCACATTGTTTATGAGTCTCAACCCCACAGTGTCATTGTTACTATGGGGGGTTAGTTGTAGAGGGTACCAGATGTAGTTCCAACTACTTCCATTTCATTGATCGCGGAAAAACATTTCCACAAAGTAATCTCTCATACGAAAATTTTATCTTCTTTGCAATCTCGTAAGAAGGTGAACAAAATTTCACTGTCACCACTATATTTTCTCGACCCAAGATATTTCTATCCAGTAGAGGCAGGTCAAAAATATTGTAGCGATGCATAGAGATATTTTTGCTTCAACTATGGGGGTGCCACCACACTTCCAAGTCAAGAAAAGTTATAACATATCCCTTCAGACTTGTATTGGCCACAACTCTTTTCATGTGTGCTTGGGGTTCTAACCATTAGCCCCCGTTGATATAGATCTTCATGGTGAATCTTCACCTAAAACGTCCTCCCACACCTAGACCAATAGAGATCATCCATCAAGATTTGTTGAACGGATCCAAAACCTCCAACAACAGGTTCTAGACATCCTTCAATAGGCTAAATCCAAGTACAAATAAGACATCACCAAGAGGCTCACGAAGGTTCAAATTCAGTAAAAGCTTCCCCACCACTCACGGGAACTTGTCACAATGGGGATCATTTCTTCGTAAGGGGGGATGATTGATCTAGGCCACACACCTATTCCACTCACTCACAACATAGTTTTCCATCTTGGTTATTTTTAATGATTTATTCGAGTCCTTAACTTTAGGGGCTATTTTGAGGCCCTAAGTGACATTTCTTTGGAGTTGATAATTGAAGGCTCTAGATTGGGCCATTCGGAACATGTACTTCTTGTTTAGACCTTTCAGACTAGCTAAGAGTGCCCCAAACAAAGATCATATGAAAAACTAATTTCCTTTGGTATCAAGTAACCACATAAGGCACACAAACCTACGAAGATCATATGCAAAACTAATGTCTTTTGGTATCAACTAACCACATCAGGCACACAAACCTTTTAGGGTTTTTGATGTTTAGGGTTTTATCATTGACATTTTATGTTAAATGGTCTTGTTGGCCTCATTGTAATCATCTTCTTGCGAATGAGTGTAGCAGTCACATCTCTTCTCATAGATAAGTTGCTACCATAAGTTTCCACCATTTTAGCTAGTTCATTTTAGTCTCTAATAGCAAGTTCACATTTTACTCTTATTCTATATTTTTACTGTCTTGCACATTTCATTCTTTAATAAAAATTGAGTATTATTGTATGTGTTTTTGTCATAATTATATGTTTCATTTAGTTCCCTCATAAATCTGGATCTATGTGTGTTATCTATGGCAAAGAAACAAGGTTGATAATTGCCTCGAAGATATGTGAATTCTCGCCTGGAAGATATGTGAATTCCTAACACGCACATGATCATGATTGACTATTATATGTTGGCTTAAATGGATGATATTAAGTAGTGGGTTGTTCAATTATTCTTAGCTCAACAATAAGTTTCCTAGGGTTGGGTGGCAATGACACAACATCGCCTACACTCTAACATTGTGCAAGGTTGAAGGTGTTTGTCTTGGGTTTGGTAAGGACATGTCAATTAGGCATATTCATAGGGGATACATGCCTAATTATGAGGCGATTAGGCTTCTTGAGAGGGGTATGAGAGGGGTATGAGATGAAAAATCTTCACTCTCACCGGATAGAACTAAAATCAATTTCATTTCCAAAGAAAACTAAAATCAATTTTATTTTAACTGTATAATGGAGAAGTTACCTAAATGTCGTCCACGGTTAATATATAATTAATTGTATTAATAAAAATGTTATACGGTGACATTCATGTTTCCATCAACTCTCCTTAAACAAGGAATTCACCTAGTCATTCGATTCATTTGTAACCTTTGGTACAGGGTGAAAGTGAAGAAAAAGGTCTACAAACATTGATTGGGAGTAATCATCAGTATTGCTTCAATTGGCTCTTGGCCTTGACTAATTTGCTTGGCTAATTTGCTTGGGTTCGCTCGAGAAGCAATTCCACGACAATGACAAATCTCTACTCATTTACATGTGCAGCTATACATTGAAAATTATTGCACAACATGTCCAAGCGTGCACCTGGGCAAAATATTGAAACCTAAGTTTGAAAGCGCAACCATGGGTTCAGCAGAATTGTTAGAAATAGCATTCAACAACAACATTACAAAAGGAATAAATTCAAATGACAAAAATACATTGCTTTGTCAGTCAATGCATGTTACTATTGCCACAAATATGCAGCAGCATTCAATGCTTGCGATGGCATCCATGAATATGCATGATTGCATTCAATGCTTGTGAATGAAAAGTCAGCTCATCTCCTTTCATGTGTCATGTCTGTGAGTAAACCTTTTCCTTCGTGTCATACTCCGATTTAAGTTGTCATGACTCGTGACTCTCTTTCACTGTGAAGGGCCCTCGTTCCGTTCTTCCATATGAAGTTGTGGGGTTTATTTCTTTTCTTAATACATGTTATTAGATAGATAAAATCAATTGCATGGCACTCATCTCTCTAATGTGATTGCCTCTAAGAATACAGATACAGTAATCGAGTCTTGAACTGTGTTCCTTGCTGCCATGGCACCTTCCTCTTCCACCACCAGCAGCATGCCCACTATGCGGCCTGTATCAATAAGATGAAGTGACTTTCCTTGGAGTTTATTGTTCAATGATAATAATAAAAATGGAAATGGTAGTGACGGAATGCTGTGAATGGGGCATTCTGAATGAAGACGGTGAATATGGTGATGTGGATTGTTGCCTTGACCAGACAGCCATGCGTTACTGCCTCCCATGTGCACCGCGCCGCCTTTAGGGTTTCCAACGGTAAGTTGTATTTATCGAAGAGAATACCAAGGCCCTCAGGGTTTCCAATGGGCTGCTATAATTCAATTTCAGAGCACTAGCGCACGTCATTACCAAATGCCAAGGCTGAAAAGACTACCCAAAACAGGAAGGGATGAACCGATTTAGGCTACAAGAATCTGGGATAGGAATGTGGAAACTTGGGCAACTCTGAAAGAAAAGTACCCGGGATCCGCCACGGAAATGGATAACCTTAACAGAGTCAAATATGTGTCGCATAGAGATTGGGGAATGGTGGACATATTCGAAATAAAAAATGAATTTCATATATTGAAGAAAAACAACTTCACTTCCAACTAACCTACATATGTTGACTAAGTTAAACCCCTAGCTGGGTTTACTTTGAAAGAATAGAATAGAAAATCAGACAATTGATTCAGCGAAGAATGTCTTCGACTACTTGTGTCTCAATTGATAGCACTCCAAGATGATAATATTTTCCGGACTCACTCTTAATATATAATTAAGGTTTTCTTGGAAAATTTAGTGTTCGCTTTACACCGAGGACGATCCCAACAAATATGTCTCCTTTCACCCATCTAGGTGCAAAGAGCTTTACAGTAGGGTTTTGGTATACACTGGTGGGTTTGCTGCTCATGCTTTTTAGTTTCATTCCTCCAATACGTGTATCAGAATCGCTACGTACCTGCTGCGTACTTTCACGGGGATCGAACCCTAGTCCTTTGACTAATATAAAGAAAGCATGGACACCCAAATGATATGATATAGGGCAAATGATATGATATAGAGTTTGAGGAAACGTCGAAGCTCCGAAGTAAATCTCAGTAGTTCACTGTAAAAGGAGTGTGGGCTGTAGATCTGGCGGCCCAGGAGATTTTGTTGATTTGGAGTTCCAGGAGAAAAGAGAAAGCTACATCCAAAAGCGCCGAAACCTGATGAAGAGGGAGGTCTAGCCCGTGGTCATATTGAGAGAAGAGTCTAGCACTCGTAAATTGGTGTTCTCAAAGGCGCCAGAAAACGGTTGTGCTGGTAATTTGAACCTGTGGGTGACATCAAGGGACCTGTGTGAATTTATTCCAGGGTCTATTGGAGGCTCGAAGAGCCAATTTGGCTTAGTGTTTTGAAGATCCTTGACTAGGAGGTCAAGCAGGCTTGAGGAGAGAAGGGGAGGTCTACGTCAAGTACTCCTCTAGAAAAAAATTCATAGACTCCTGTCCATGAGCTTCTGCACTGACTTTCCATGCTTCTGTGGATATCTGCTTCATTTACCCAACTGGCATATTCTATTGGGTGTCATTTACACTTTACCAAATACTAAAAATATGTCTTCCTCCTCATCTTCTTACCAATCCTTTGATCTATGATCTTCTCCATTTGCGATTTTTCTGCCACACGCATCTTCTTCTCCCACTGGATCTCTTTTTGATCATCTTCCCTGTAAGGATACTGAGTTATGCAATCTTCTCATTACCAATGTTAAGTGCCTCAAATGCTCTTATTTAGTTTTACTAAATACCAATATATCATATAGATATACAATC
>JZKD02S0136186.1:3464-16394 GCA_000966675.3 Picea glauca
GGCTATCAGAACCTCAACGTTCTGTCACACCCTCCTGGTATGAAGCCTCAAAGACCCTCAACCTGAAATCAAACACACTCCCTGCAATGGCATGATAAAAACACACTCACATACAGCATATACATGGAACACACACAAACATCCATTCAACAGAGATCATGTACAGGAAAAACTGTTATTTGTATTTAAATAATGGCAAATGCCTGTATATTTTACAATGGTGTTCCTGAGCTCTTCCTTGGCTCTTCAACTCAACCATTCTTTTTTTTTTTTAAATGAGATCTCAGATCTTTTTTACCTGAGGTGCTCATCGAGCGCTTCCCTCCAGGACTTACCTACTCTAATTAATTTACAATCAATGGCTGTCTAGTCTGCTATCCAGAACTAGATCTCATCCGATCTACAATAAATGCCTATCTTATCTACAGCCTGCGCAAAGGCATGGCTCTCCTGGCTCACCAGCCTAAGACATTAAATTACATTTAATTTCAAATTCAAAATGAGGCTGCGCCTCCCTTCAGCTTTTGAAATGCATGCGCGCCCACGTGGCTGGCTGGCTGGCTGGCTGCATGGAGAGATGCTCCTGCATCATACTCCACAGCTACAAAAATCATGAGCTCCTACTCATGAGCTTCCCCTGTAGTTGTTGGAATCCTCCTGGGTCCCAAACAGGTCTTTGGAGCTTTTCATGTGCTCCATTCTGCTACTGCTGCTGCTGCTTCCGCTGCGCTGCTGCTACTTCTCTCCTTCTGTCCAGCTGCTCCCCACTAGCAGTATCTACTGACTTCAACATTAGCTCCATGATCTCCATGATCACTTCAACATCAACTGCTCATGAGCTCCGCCAGGAGAGCCATGCCTTTGCGCAGGCTGTAGATCTCATCCAGCTGCTCTAGTGGCTGGTTTTGTTGTTGCAGTCTCCTCAGCCGCAAAAATTTTTGGCCATTGGGAAGATCACTGCTATCTCCCACGCCTTTCTCATCAAATTCCAACTTCATCTGTTGGATGTGCACGCCCTGCATTTTTACTCTTTTCTCCAGGGCTTCAATTTGATCACACAGATCATCCAAACATATGCTGTCTGTGTCTTCTTCTTTTGCTTCTGCAACCTCCCCTGTTGCATTGTTTTCAGCTTCAGTGCTGAAAATGATGAGCCATTCCTCAGAATGCTCATCTTCCTCGTTTGCTCCTGCTTGAGCTTTTACTGTCAGTCCCATTTCTACAACGCTCCTCTGTTCAGCTACCCGGCTGAAATTGTTGAGTTGTTCCTTAGAACAATCATTTTCTTCACCTGCTTGGGCAGCTTTCAAAGTCTTCTCCAATTCTTCTTCTTCTTTGACAGTCATCCTCAACTGTGACTGTTTCCCTGCTGCATCCGCATCATAAAATCCTGCCTCTTCCTGGGCAGATGGAAGGAATATGTAAATTCCCCCAATCTTCACACGGCTCCTCAAATATTCTGTAGTCAGCTGCACCTGCTGATCCCCTTGTGAGCTCATCTGCTCGGTCAGTTCCTCTGGCTGAATCTGATTCACTAGTTCATCCCTTCCCACCTGGCAATATGGGATGCTTCCACCACTTCCCTAGCAGATTATGAGATCAACCGATTTCATCTTCATCAGCACCCTCTGTTGAATTGAATTCTTCATGAGGCCTTCAGATGGTCTCAATTGTTCATCTCTGCCCACCTGGCAGTTTAACACNTGTCACACCCTCCTGGTATGAAGCCTCAAAGACCCTCAACCTGAAATCAAACACACTCCCTGCAATGGCATGATAAAAACACACTCACATACAACATATACATGGAACACACACAAACATCCATTCAACACAGATCATGTACAGGAAAAACTGTTATTTGTATTTAAATAATGGCAAATGCCTGTATATTTTACAATGGTGTTCCTGAGCTCTTCCTTGGCTCTTCAACTCAACCATTCTTTTTTTTTTTTAAATGAGATCTCAGATCTTTTTTACCTGAGGTGCTCATCGAGCGCTTCCCTCCAGGACTTACCTACTCTAATTAATTTACAATCAATGGCTGTCTAGTCTGCTATCTAGAACTAGATCTCAGTCGATCTACAATAAATGCCTATCTTATCTACAGCCTGCGCAAAGGCATGGCTCTTTTGGCTCACCAGCCTAAGACATTAAATTACATTGAATTTCAAATTCAAAATGAGGCTGCGCCTCCCTTCAGCTTTTGAAATGCATGCGCGCCCACGTGGCTGGCTGGCTGGCTGGCTGTATGGAGAGATGCTCCTGCATCATACTCCACAGCTACAAAAATCATGAGCTCCTGCTCATGAGATTCCCCTGTAGTTGTTAGAATCCTCCTGGGTCCCAAACAGGTCTTTGGAGCTTTCCATGTGCTCCATTCTGCTGTTGCTGCTGCTGCTTCCGCTGCGCTGCTGTTACTACTCTCCTTCTGTCCAGCTGCTCCTTACTAGCAGTATCTACTGACTTCAACATTAGATCCATGATCTCCATGATCACTTCAACATCAGCTGCTCATGAGCTCCGCCAGGAGAGCCATGCCTTTGCGCAGGCTGTAGATCTCATCCAACTGCTCTAGTGGCTGGTTTTGTTGTTGCAGTCTCCTCAGCTGCAAAATTTTTTGGCCATTGGGAAGATCATTGTTATCTCCCACGCCTTTCTCATCAACTTCCAACTTCATTTGTTGGATGTGCACCCCCTGCATTTTTACTCTTTCCTCTAGGGCTTCAATTTGATCCCACAGATCAGCCAAACATATGCTGTCTGTGTCTTCTTCTTTTCCTTCTGCAACCTCCCCTGTTGCATTGTTTTCAGCTTCAGTGCTAAAAATGATGAGCCATTCCTCAGAATTCTCATCTTCCTCGTTTGATCCTACTTGAGATTTTACTGTCAGTCCCATTTCTACAACGCTCCTCTGTTCAGCTACTCGGTTGAAATTGTTGAGTTGTTCCTTAGAACAATCATTTTCTTCACCTACTTGGGAAGCTTTCAAAGTCTTCTCCAATTCTTCTTCTTCTTTGACAATCATCCTCAACTGTGATTGTTTCCCTGCTGCATCCGCATCATAAAATACTGCCTCTTCCTGGGCAGATGGAAGGAATATGTAAATTCCCCCAATCTTCACACAGCTCCTCAAATCTTCTGTAGTCAGCTGCACCTGCTGATCCCCTTGCGAGCTCATCTGCTTGGTCAGTTCCTCTGGCTGAATCTGATTCACTAGTTCATCCCTTCCCACCTGGAAATATGGGATACTTCCACCGCTTCCCTGGCAGATTATGAGATCAACCGATTTCATCTTCATCAGCACCCTCTGTTGAATTGAATTCTTCATGAGGCCTTCAGATGGTCTCAATTGTTCATCTTTGCCCACCTGGCAGTTTAACACACCTCCGCTGCCCTCCTGGCAGCCTTTGATGCTTTCACTGCCCTCCTGGCAGTCTTCGAGATCTTCATCTGATATCCTTTCATTGCCCAGCTGGCAACGCAAAGTTTCCTCATTGTCCTCCTGACAATCCATGAGATCTTCAGCCGATCTCATTTCTGTTTCCTTGCCCAACTGGAAATTTGAAATTCCCTGACTATCCTCACGACAGTCTTTGAGACCCTCAACTGATCTCAATCTGTTCCCCTCTTGGGAAACCGAAATTTCTTCTTTTCTGCCCAACCGACAGTGCTTAAGATCATCAGTCGATCCCAATTCATCCCAATCATCATCATCATCATCATCATCAATACCTTTTCCAGTCTCGGGTTCACATACCTCAACCACCCTCTTATCCTGCCCCATCAGCAATTCAAGCCTCTCTATCTCTGCTCTGATGTCAACGATCTCTTTATCCATCTTTGCAAGCTTTTCTGCCTTGATTTTCTTCCCGCGGCCTTCAGTAGCCATCTTTCTACCTCTATCTGCCTTCGTGGCAGATCTGTTGCTGTCACTCCTCATCATGAGTTCAACCAGCTTCATCTTTGTAGTCCTGCAAACTGTCTATGGATTGCTGCCTACCTGCAAGCAAGTCCTCACAGAGTCCTCCAGTGCCCTATCTTCTTCCGCTCCTCTGTCTACAAAAATACAAACATATTCCCCCCTCTGATACCACTTAATGTGTATCAGGGTGCTTTCTTCTCCTCTACCTCTTCCTGCCTGAAATATACAAGCAATAATTTCCAGCTCTGATACCACTTAATGTGTATCAGGGCACTTTCTTCTCCTCTACCTCTTCCTACCTGAAATATACAAGCAAGAATTTCCAGCTCTGATACCACTTGATGCAGTTGTTTGCAACCCTCACAGTCCAACCGCTCTCACCAGGACCTTCTTTTACCCAGGCCCGAAGAGTCAAATAACTCTTTCAACTCCTCTCGGGAGTTCTCACTACCCATAGTAACTCCTTCCACGATCTTCCCTTCACTTATCGGGAAATCAAGCTTCACGATATCGCGAAAATCGCGGTACTGTTCTCTTGCAAATCAAAACCCCAAACCCCAAACTCCGATGGCACGTGCGCTATCTCCTCGCCACGTCACTTCCTCTCTCCTTTCTATCGGGAATCACGGGATCACGATTTCACCGTTCACAATTCCTTTGCATTGAAAATCCTGAATGTTGAATCCCAACCTCCCGGGATCTGATGCCACCTGTCCTTATAATGATGGACGGCTCCGATTAAATTGGGAAATCGCCGATCGCGATTTCAAAGAGTATGAAACTCTTGCCTCCGGGAAACCTGATATGCCAAATCCCGATGACACCTGTCCTTGCTGCCGACGCTTGGACCCACACACTTGTGGAAGTCAGGAAATCACCGATCGAGAGTTCGCGATCTCTGTTGCACTGTTCACAGAAACTTCCAAGACTCGAACCCCGACTCTCCGAGACTCGCACCACCTATCCCTCTAACGATAAACGTCTCCCATTAAATCAGGAAATTGCTAATCGCGATTTCGACGAGTGTAAACTCTTACCTTCCCAAACGCCGAAGACTGAATCCCGATGGCCCTAGTTCTCTTCCCTGGTGCCTAAGGACTAATTCCCGAACACTTCTCCACGATCTGACGGTCAGCGGGTTCTCGCAAATCTCCCCAAAAAGGCTTGGCGGTCGATTCCTCCTCCATGAGGAATTCTTCCGCTCCAAAGCTCCGTCCTGGACGTGGAAATCCAACGGTGCAGATCTTCTTTCTCCGTCGATTCGATGGTTGTTGTGCTCCCTCGAGATTCCTGTGCTTTCTTCCCAGACTTGGAAGAATTCTTCGTCCCAAAGGCTTGGGCCTTTGCGTTTCTTCTCCTCTGTGGACCCTCAACTTGAGTCTCACTGATACGCGTAAAAGCGCTGCCCTTCCTGAGCTTCTGTCCTCGAATCCTCAACGGATTCCTTGACTCCTGCGCTCCCGCAGAGTCTCTACGCACACACGGTGCTGTCTCTCCTGAGCTTCAGCGAATACTCAGACCCCTTGGGGGATTTTATCTTCCTTCTCCCTCTGATGTAGAATATGGATGCCTCTTGCTATCCTTTTGCTCAAGCGACCTTCTCACTGAGTCTTCTGGGTATCCAGTAACCCGTGAAATCTCCCTCAGTGGACGCTTCCTTCAGCTTCAGGCCTCAAAGAGTTCCCTTCACCTCGTGTCTGTCTAAAACCTTCCTCAACGCCCTCCTGGCGGAGTTTCTTCTCCCACAGAACATTCAGTAGTTCTGGGTTCCTATGCACCTTTTGCACCTGCTCAATGCCCTCCTGGCAGAGCCCTCAGAATTCTCAGCGATTCTGGTCTTCCTGTCTGAACTCACAATGGATTTCTTCTCTAACGCAATCCGTGCGTATGCTCAATGCCCTCCTGGCAGAGCTCCTTAGAATCCTCAACGATTCTGGTATTCCCTTAAGAACTCACAACAGAGTTCTTTCTCTCTGTGCACCACTGTACACGCGCTCAATGCCCACTTGGCAGAGCTTCTCACAGAATCCTCAGTGATTCTATTAGCAACTATGTCTCAGCTACATAGCCTTGCCTCTTGAGGTGTTCAACAACCTCAAAGGTCTTCTTCCTGAGTTATTGACTTCAATTTGTGCCTCAACACGTCTCTATCTGACTCCTCACGAGTTTAGAGGTGCATCCTCTGTGCACGGCTATCAGAACCTCAACGTTCTATCACACCCTCCCGGTATGAAGCCTCAAAGACCCTCAACCTGAAATCAAACACACTCCCTGCAATGGCATGATAAAAACACACCCACATACAACATATACATGGAACACACACATACATCCATTCAACAGAGATCATGTACAGGAAAAACTATTATTTGTATTTAAATAATGGCAAATGCCTGTATATTTTACAATGGTGTTCCTGAGCTCTCCCTTGGCTCTTCAACTCAACCATTCTTTTTTTTTTTTAAATGAGATCTCAGATCTCTTTTACCTGAGGTGCTCATCGAGCGCTTCCCTCCAGGACTTACCTACTCTAATTCATTTACAATCAATGGCTGTCTAGTCTGCTATCCAGAACTAGATCTCATCCGATCTACAATAAATGCCTATCTTATCTACAGCCTGCGCAAAGGCATGGCTCTCATGGCTCACCAGCCTAAGACATTAAATTACATTGAATTTCAAATTCAAAATGAGGCTGCGCCTCCCTTCAGCTTTTGAAATGCATGCGCACCCACGTGGCTGGCTGACTGGCTGGCTGCATGGAGAGATGCTCCTGCATCAACATGAAAACAAATCAATAAATTGGCGAATCCACTGGGGACAAACAAAAGGTTGGTTTCACAAAATAGATATTGCAAAGATTTTTTTTCAAGGTGATTCTTTTTAGGATCATATATTATTGGAAAACTAGAAGTTGTCTAGTCAAATATTGGAAAAATTAATGGAAGATTGTTTTAAGATGAAAGGGGTTCTTGAAAACCTTGTTCAAGGAGCATAAAATGGCCTTGAAGACATGTTATTCAAGTTTTAGGCACATGTCAATTATGCCAGCTTCTACAAAACCAAAGAACCATCCAATATTTGGGAGGATGATCTCCTTGTTGACTCCATCATTAAAGCTCCATATTTTGAAGAAATATGCCTTGGCGAATCCACCAAAAATATTATGGAATTTAAAGAACATCTATATGATGACTCCTTTGAGGAGTTTCTTTCATGTTGTGATGATATTTTTCCTTCCCCACCAATCCCAACAAAAAATTTTCAAGTTCTGGTAAAGGGAGAAGGTGCCCAAAGAAAGAAACAATTGCACATAATTCCACTCAATTTGCAAGGCAAAATTCACCCCTTGCCAAATATTTCCATGGATAAGTTTCCCATGTTCTTCNTGTCACACCCTCCTGGTATGAAGCCTCAAAGACCCTCAACCTGAAATCAAACACACTCCCTGCAATGGCATGATAAAAACACACTCACATACAACATATACATGGAACACACACAGACATCCATTCAACACAGATCATGTACAGGAAAAATTGTTATTTGTATTTAAATAATGGCAAATGTTTGTATATTTTACAATGGTGTTCCTGAGCTCTTCCTTGTCTCTTCAACTCAACCATTCTTTTTTTTTTTTAAATGAGATCTCAGATCTGTTTTAACTGAGGTGCTCATCGAGCGCTTCCCTCCAGGACTTACCTACTCTAATTAATTTACAATCAATGGATGTCTAGTCTGCTATCCAGAACTAGATCTCAGTCGATCTACAATAAATGCCTATCTTATCTACAGCCTGCGAAAAGGCATGGCTCTCCTGGCTCACCAGCCTAAGACATTAAATTACATTGAATTTCAAATTCAAAATGAGGCTGCGCCTCCCTTCAGCTTTTGAAATGCATGCGCGCCCACGTGGCCGGCTGGCTGGCTGGCTGCATGGAGAGATGCTCCTGCATCATACTCCACAGCTACAAAAATCATGAGCTCCTGCTCATGAGCTTCCCCTGTAGTTGTTGGAATCCTCCTGGGTCCCAAACAGGTCTTTGGAGCTTTCCATGTGCTCCATTCTGCTGCTGTTGCTGCTGCTGCTGCTTCCGCTACGCTGCTACTACTGCTCTCCTTCTGTCCAGCTGCTCCTCACTAGCAGTATCTACTGACTTCAACATTAGCTCCATGATCTCCATGATCACTTCAACATTAACTGCTCATGAGCTCCGCTAGGAGAGCCATGCCTTTGCGCAGGCTGTAGATCTCATCCAGCTGCTCTAGTGGTTGGTTTTGTTGTTGCAGTCTCCTCAGCTGCAACAATTTTTGGCCATTGGGAAGATCACTGTTATCTCTCACGCCTTTCTCATCAACTTCCAACTTCATCTGTTGGATGTGCACGCCCTGCATTTTTACTCTTTCCTCCAGGGCTTCAATTTGATCCCACAGATCAGCCAAACATATGATGTCTGTGTCTTCTTCTTTTGCTTCTGCAACCTCCCCTGTTGCATTGTTTTCAGCTTCAGTGCTGAAAATGATGAGCCATTCCTCAGAATGCTCATCTTCCTCGTTTGCTCCTGCTTGAGCTTTTACTGTCAGTCCCATTTCTACAACGCTCCTCTGTTCAGCTACCCGGCTGAAATTGTTGAGTTGTTCCTTAGAACAATCATTTTCTTCACCTGCTTGGGCAGCTTTCAAAGTCTTCTCCAATTCTTCTTCTTCTTTGACAGTCATCCTCAACTGTGACTGTTTCCTTGCTGCATCCGCATCATAAAATCCTGCCTCTTCCTGGGCAGATGGAAGGAATATGTAAATTCCCCCAATCTTCACACGGCTCCTCAAATCTTCTGTAGTCAGCTGCACCTGCTGATCCCCTTGCGAGCTCATCTACTCGGTCAGTTCCTCTGGCTGAATCTGATTCACTAGTTCATCCCTTCCCACCTGAAAATATGGGATGCTTCCACCACTTCCCTGGAAGATTATGAGATCAACCGATTTCATCTTCATCAGCACCCTCTGTTGAATTGAATTCTTCATGAGGCCTTCAGATGGTCTCAATTGTTCATCTCTGCCCACCTGGCAGTTTAACACACCTCCGCTGCCCTCCTGGAAGTGTTTGATGCTTTCACTACCCTCCTGGAAGTCTTCGAGATCTTCATATGATATCCTTTCATTTCCCAGCTGGCAACGCAAAGTTTCCTCATTGTTCTCCTGACAATCCATGAGATCTTCAGCTGATCTCATTTCTATTTCCTTGCCCAACTGGCAATTTGAAATTCCATGACTGTCCTCACGACAGTCTTTGAGACCCTCAACTGATCTCAATCTGTTGCCCTCTTGGGTAACTGAAATTTCTTCTTTTCTGCCCAAACGACAGTGCTTGAGATCATCAGTCGATCCCAATTCATCCCAATCATCATCATCATCATCATCATCAAGAACTTTTCCAATCTCGGGTTCACATACCTCAACCACCCTCTTATCCTGCCCCATCAGCAGTTCAAGCCTCTCTATCTCTGCTCTGATGTCAACGAGCTCTTTATCCATATCTGCAAGCTTTTCTTCCTTGATTTTCTTCCCGTGGCCTTCAGTAGCCATCTTGCTACCTCTATCTGCCTTCGTGGAAGATCTGCTACTGTCACTCCTCATCATGAGTTCAACCAGCTTCATCTTTGTAGTCCTGCAGACTGTCTATGGATTGCTGCCTACCTGCAAGCAAGTCCTCACAGAGTCCTCCAGTGCCCTGTCTTCTTCCACTCCTCTGTCTACAAAAATACAAACAGATTCCCCCCTCTGATACCACTTAATGTGTATCAGGGTGCTTTCTTCTCCTCTACCTCTTCCTGCCTGAAATATACAAGCAAGAATTTCCAGCTCTGATACCACTTAATGTGTATCAGGGCACTTTCTTCTCCTCTACCTCTTCCTACCTGAAATATACAAGCAATAATTTCCAGCTCTGATACCACTTGATGCAGTTGTTCGCAACCCTCACGGTCCAACCGCTCTCACCAGGACCTTCTTTTACCCAGGCCCGAAGAGTCAAAGAACTCTTCCAACTCCTCTCGGGAGTTCTCACTACCCACAGTAACTCCTTCCACGATCTTCCCTTCGCTTATCGGGAAATCGAGCTTCACGATATCGCGAAAATCGCGGTACTGTTCTCTTGAAAATCAAAACCCCGAACCCCGAACTCCGATGGCACATGCGCTATCTCCTCGCCATGTCACTTCCTCTCTCCTTTCTATCGGGAATCACGGGATCACGATTTCACCATTCACAATTCCTTTGCCATTGAAAATCCCGAATGCTGAATCCCGACCTCCCGGGATCTGATGCCACCTGTTCTTATAATGATGGATGACTCCGATTAAATTGGGAAATCGCCGATCGCGATTTCAAAGAGTATGAAACTCTTGCCTCCGGGAAACCTGATATGCCGAATCCCGATGACACCTGTCCTTTCTGCTGATGCTTGGACCCACACACTTGTGGAAATCGGGAAATCACCGATCGGGAGTTCACGATCTTTGTTGCACTGTTCACAGGAACTTCCAAGTCCCGAACCCCGACTCTCCGAGACTCGCACCACCTATCCCTCTAGCGATCAATGGCTCCCATTAAATCGAGAAATTGCTAATCGCGATTTCGACGAGTGTAAACTCTTACCTTCCCAAACGCCGAAGAACGAATCTCGATGGCCCCAGTTCTCTTCCCTGGTGCCTAAGGACTAATTCCCTCACACTTCTCCACGATCTGACGGTCAGCGGGTTCTCGCAAATCTCCCCGAAAAGGCCTGGCGGTCGATTCCTCCTCCGTGAGGAATTCTTCCGCTCCAAAGCTCCGTCCTGGACGTGGAATTCCAACGGTGCAGATCTTATTCCTCCATCGATTCGACGGTTGTTGTGATCCCTCGAGCTTCCTGTGATTTCTTCCCAGAATTGGAAGAATTCTTCATCCCAAAGGCTTGGGCCTTTGCGTTTCTTCTCCTCTGCGGACCCTCAACTTGAGTCTCACTGATACGCGTAAAAGCGATGCCCTTCCTGAGCTTCTGTCCTCGAATCCTCAATGGATTCCTTGACTCCTGCACTCCCGCAGAGTCTCTACGCACACATGGTGCTGTCTCTCCTGAGATTCAGCGAATACTCAGACCCCTTGGGGGATTTTATCTTCCTTCTCCCTCTGATGGAGAATATGGATGCCTCTTGCTATCCTTTTGCTCAAGCGACCTTCTCACTGAGTCTTCTGGGTATCTAGTAACCTGTGAAAGCTCCCTCAGTTGACGCTTCCTTCAGCTTCAGGCCTCAAAGAGTTCCCTTCACCTCGTGTCTGTCTAAAACCTTCCTCAACGCCCTCCTGGTGGAGTTTCTTCTCCCATAGAACATTCAGTAGTTCTGGGTTCCTATGCACCTTTTGCACCTGCTCAATGCCCTCCTGGCAGAGCCCTCAGAATTCTCAGTGATTCTAGTCTTCCTGTCTGAACTCACAATGGAGTTCTTCTCTAACGCAATCCGTGTGTATGCTCAATGCCCTCCTGGCAGAGCTCCTTAGAATCCTCAGCGATTCTGGTATTCCCTTAAGAAATCACAACAGAGTTCTTTCTCTCTGTGCACCACTATACACGCGCTCAATGCCCACTTGGCAGAGCTTCTCACAGAATCCTCAGTGATTCTATTAGCAACTATGTCTCAGCTACACAGCCTTGCCTCTTGAGGTTTTCAACAACCTCAAAGGTCTTCTTCCTGAGTTATTGACTTCAGTTTGTGCCTCAACACGTCTCTATCTGACTCCTCACGAGTTTAGAGGTGCATCCTCTGTGCACGGCTATCAGAACCTCAACGTTCTATCACAGCCTCCCGGTATGAAGCCTCAAAGACCCTCAACCTGAAATCAAACACACTCCTTGCAATGGCATGATAAAAACACACCCACATACATCATATAAATGGAACACACACATACATCCATTCAACAGAGATCATGTACAGGAAAAACTGTTATTTGTATTTAAATAATGGCAAATTCTTGTATATTTTACAATGGTGTTCCTGAGATCTCCCTTGGCTCTTCAACTCAACCATTCTTTTTTTTTTTTAAATGAGATCTCAGATCTCTTTTACCTGAGATGCTCATCGAGCGCTTCCCTCCAGGACTTACCTACTCTAATTCATTTACAATCAATGACTCTCTAGTCTGCTATCCAGAACTAGATCTCAGCTGATCTACAATAAATGCCTATCTTATCTACAGCCTGCGCAAAGGCATGGCTCTCCTGGCTCACCATCCTAAGACATTAAATTACATTGAATTTCAAATTCAAAATGAGGCTGCGCCTCCCTTCAGCTTTTGAAATGCATGCGCGCCCACGTGGCTGGCTGGCTGGCTGGCTGCATGGAGAGATGCTCCTGCATCAACATGAAAACAAATCAATAAATTGGCGAATCCACTGGGGACAAACAAAAGGTTGGTTTCAAAAAATATATATTGCAAAGATTTTTTTTCAAGGTGATTCTTTTTAGGATCATATATTATTGGAAAACTAGAAGTTGTCTAGTCAAATATTGGAAAAATTAATGGAAGATTGTTTTAAGATGAAAGGGGTTCTTGAAAACCTTGTTCAAGGAGCATAAAATGGCCTTGAAGACATGTTATTCAAGTTTTAGGCACATGTCAATTATGCCAGCTTCTACAAAACCAAAGAACCATCCAATATTTGGGAGGATGATCTCCTTGTTGACTCCATCATTAAAGCTCCATATTTTGAAGAAATATGCCTTGGCGAATCCACCAAAAATATTATGGAATTTAAAGAACATCTATATGATGACTCCTTTGAGGAGTTTCTTTCATGTTGTGATGATATTTTTCCTTCCCCACCAATCCCAACAAAAAATTTTCAAGTTCTGGTAAAGGGAGAAGGTGCCCAAAGAAAGAAACAATTGCACATAATTCCACTCAATTTGCAAGGCAAAATTCACCCCTTGCCAAATATTTCCATGGATAAGTTTCCCATGTTCTTC
>JZKD02S0136197.1:0-18615 GCA_000966675.3 Picea glauca
AAATTATTTAAATAATAAAGTGAAGTGATGAGTGTACTATAAGTCAAAGTGGATACAAAAGAAATTATTTAAATAATAAAATTAATGGAGAAATTACTAAGTGGACAAGTGGTTATAAGTGGGTTAGCCCTAAAATAAGGAAAGTGGTTTAAGATGGTTAGAAGGTAACCCCTTGAGGAAGCTACATAGAAGTATAAATAAGAGGCAAGGGTCTCTCATTTTAATTAAAATTGAGAATATTGAATATCTATAAGTGACTCAGGTAACCAAAGGATATCTAAGGCGAATTTCAGAGGTAAGGTGAAGTAAAGAAGGCCGAAATTCAAGGGAGGATAAATTCATTTGATGATGCTTTCTAAGATATGTTGTTTACAGGTCATCTCACCATTTTCGCAATAACCTTTTTTCTAGAATGATTCAGATCATGAAATATGGAGGTCATTGAGGAAACATATCCAAGTAGCATTGATAAACATTTAAGCTTATGGGTCTTTGTATTTTTGGAGTTACACTCCATGGAAAACAAGGTTTGTGGCTAGTCCTGAAACTAATCTAAAATGAGTGTTTTGGGTAAAAACGTCATAACTTATTCATAACAGATCCAAATTCAATAAGACTAAATATATTGGTTAGAGTACATTCTGTAGTATTATGTGTACCCTTTTCAGATCCATACAAAACAATTTCATGCAAGGAACGCTCTACAAGTTCACTCTCTAGAATAATCCATAATTCAAAAAGGTATTCCATTTTTTCTATAACTCCTTTTCTGAGAGGTTCCAAGTAGTGAAACCCGGAGGAATTGCTTAAAATAATCTGAAGAACATTGTGTACTATTTTCAAATCTTTATTCATTACAGGTACTATGTTATCTTGCAAAAGAGAGAAGTTGAGAGCTGCAAGAACACTTTGTAAATGATTTTTATGAAAGAATATAAAAGAGGAGATTTGCTTCACATGTATGATTTTTCTTATCTCTGAGTTATTTGGGTAATGTCATATTATCTATTTCCTGTGTGTGTATTTCAAGGTTAAATGAATGAACCTGTAATGTTCTATAAGTTTCAATTGTTTCTCTTCTGAAATCCTGCTGCAAGGAGTGCACAGTGGCCACGTAAAGAGTGTGAAGGCAGAGTCATTACAGACTCAATAGCTCAGGAGAGATAGAGTGAATTGTGTAGATTGAGTTTAAGGAGTGAAATTATACTCGTTCGAGTATAAAATATGGAAGGAAGACCCGTGCAAGGTGTGCACTGGGCCAACACTTAGAAAAGAGTTGAAAAGGTTCATAAGAGAGTAAGTGCAAGGAGTGCGCGGGAGATTTTTTTTAAGTCTCAAGCTCAAGAGAAGTAGCACAAAGTGTACGCCCACTCCAAGGTTGGAAAATCTCAGGAAGGGTAATGATATTTAACTATCAAAAGAAAGAATTCGTTTTGTTTGGAGGACGAGTGGACGAGATCTGTTAGAAAGGCACCGAAGGTTTTCAAAACCATCAAATCTAGAGGAGGTGCGTGGGTGTTAACCCTTGAAGTCCTTCGGAATTCCCGAATTTGGAAGTTTTAGGGTATGTACAATGGAGGAGATGAAATTCCCGAAGTTCCAAGATCTGAAGTCATTCTGGGCCATCAAGCATGAGTACACATGTCTGCATATCAATTGTGGTCTAGAAGTCCAACTATCCAGAAGATATAAGGTGTTGTTACAAGAACATAAGAAATACCCGAAGCTCCAAAGACTAGAGAAGTTCTTGACCATTGGCATTAGGGCCACGTGTCGGAATATTGCCAATTTTTAGGAAGTCTGGTTGAACAGAGGCATAAATTATTAAAGTTAGATAAATTCCAAAGGCCATAGTATATCTCGACTGTACAGTGAGAGGGACGTGTGGATCGTAGATCAAGTCCTTCACTAATTCGACATTACGGAGGTTTTGAAGAGTTGTGTCGTGAAAAGCCCTGAAGTTCAGAGCACGAAGTAAACAAAGACCATTGATTTGAGGTGGATGACAACTTTCTAATCTTCTAATTTGGATTTTGTGCATGCAGAGGAATTATGTGTTGGAGCGGGTAAAAATCCTGAAGCCCAGAGTTCTGAAATAACTATGAGACATAGATCTTGGCGCATACTAAGAACCGTTGATATCCGTCATTGTTCGAGTGGTCGGGAATTCAAAAATTGAGAGGAGTGTGGGTGTTGTTGCTGGAACTCCTGAAGTTCGGAGCTCCGAAGTTTTGTAGTTCCCTCCATTCAAAGGTTTATCACACAGTTTTGGACCAAAGTCATGAGGATTCCTCTGCTGAAGTGACAAGACCATCGCGAATGTGAATTTGTGCATAGGGTGAATGTAAAAGGCCCGTGGTACTTATTTTTAAGGGTTCATAGAGGACCTATGAGCTAATTTATCTCCTTATTATGAATGATCCTATACCGGGAGGTCACTTTAGCCCCAAGAGGTGGTGGGGGTTTGCGTCAAGTGGCATCAGAGAAAAAACAGTTTGTCTGCAGACAATAGGAAAATGAGAAGGTCTGTTCAATATCATCAAGTGATATGGGGGGTAGGAAAATAGTCTCTGTGAAAAGAATATTTGGAATCATGCTGTTAACAAGACACAGAGAGAGACCTGTAGTCAATGCAGCCATGGAAGAGGAAATGAGATAACTTTGTGCAAGGTTGGATTCCATGGAGATGAATCTCAAGAAGGGTTGTGAGATTTAACTCTCAAAAGAAGGGTACCAAGATTTAACTCTCGAAAGAAATAATTCCTTTTGTTTGGAGGATGAGCAGATGAGATTCATTCGTAAGGAGCTGAAGGTTTTCACAATTGTCAAATATGGAGGAGGTACATGGGTGTTAACCCTTGAAGTCCTTTGAACTTCGCGAATTCAAAAGTTGTAGGGTGTGTACTGTGGAGGACATGAACTTCCCGAAGTTCTGGGATACAAAGTCAATCTGGGTCGTCAGTCGTGAGTACACATGTCTACAGATCAATCATGGTCTAAAATTTTGGGTATCCAGAAGATTTAAGGTGTTGTTGCAAGAGAACAATAAATTCTCGAAGCTATGAAACCTGGATAAGATCCTAACCATTGGCATTAGGGCTATGTGTCAGAATATTGCCAGTTATTCGGAAGTCCGACAGTCCGGGAGAATGGAGGCGTAAATTATTAAATTTCGATACCTCCTAAAGGCTGGAGTATATCTTGACCATCCATTGAGAGAGATGTGTGGATCATATATCCAGTCCTTCACCAATTTGACACTTCAGAGGTTTTGAAGAGTTGTGTCATGAAAAGCTCTGAAGTCTACAACACAGAGTAAACAAAGACCATTGCTCTGAGGCAGCCAACAACCGTCCGATATGCTAATTTGATTTTTACACATTCAGAGGAATTGCGTGTTGGAGAGGGTAAAACACCCAAATCCCGGAGTCCCAAAATAACTATGAGTCATATATCTCGGTGCGTACTAAGAACCGTTGATATATGTCATTGTTTGACTGGTCGTGAATTCGACATTTGGGAGGAGTGTAGGTGTTTTTTCTAGAACTCCCAAAGATCGGATATCTGAAGTTCCATATTTCCATCTATTCAAAGGTTTATCCCACATTTTTGGCCCGAACTCACTAGGATTCCTCCACTGAAGTGACAAGACCCTCACAAATATGAATTTTCTTGTAGGGTGAAGGAAAAAGGCCCGTGGTACATATTTTTGAGGGTTCAGAGAGGACTCAAGAGATAATTCATCTACGCAGTGTGAAATATCCTAGAGAAAGAGGCCATGCGATCCCCAGGAGGTGGTGGGGGTTTGCGTCAGAATCTCAAATGGTCATTGTAGATCTGGTAGAGCCAAAACTAGTGCAGTTCCTATATTTTCCGTCAATGTCTCAAAGGATTTCTACTACTTTCTTCCCCATTGAAAAACTTGTTTTACACTTGGTAATCCATGCAGAGGAGCTATTATAAAAGAAAAATTAGCAATGAATTTCCTCTAGATGTGTACCGTTCCTAAGAATATCCTGACTTCTATGGAAGTGGTTGGTTTGGGTCATTTCACAATAACTTCTACTTTTTTAGTATCTATCTTTAATTGACCATTCCCTACATTGTAACCCAAATATACCATAGACATTTTTTCCAACTCACATTTAGACATCTTGATATACATATTCTCCTTCTAGGAAGAGGATATGTCTTCTTTACCGTAATTCTAGGAAGAGGATATGTCTTCTTTACTGTAATATTGTTCAGTGCTCAAAATCTAATACACATAGTCCACATACCATATTTCTTTGGAACTAATACAATAGGAGATCGACATGGAGAGGAAATGGGCCTTATGATTCGTTTATTGTGAAACTCCTAGACATGCTTCTTTATCTCTACATTCTCTATCATTGATGACCTATACATACCAATATTAGGAAGAGGAGCACCATACTGCAAGTATATTTCAGGTTCAACCTCCCTCTAAGGAGGCTACCCGATAGGTTCTTGAAATAACTCATCATAGTTATATATGATTTTGACCAAACCCTATTTATGCTCTATATCACAATGTGATAAATCATCTAATATATATTCTTATTTTTGTTTCACTATTATGAGAAAAACATATTTAATTGCACTCACGAGTCTCTTCATTTTACCTATGCTCACTAAAGAAATATTAGTTTTAATACGATGAGATCTGATAATAAATTCAATCCCATCCTTAAAAAGGTGATATTTATTCTTTTCACGATAAAATATAGCTTTTCTGTCAAATAGATATGGACTACAAAAGACAGTTCCACAAATGTCAAGAGGCACAACATATAACTCAACCTCATCAATGAACTTGGATGTAATTGCAAATATGGTGTTACACTACTTGGTTACCTACAACTTAGCATCTTCACACACCCAACCTAATGTATATTATTGTTTTATGAGGCTTTGTCTTTAAACCGAGATTATTAATGATTACTTCGGATACTAAGTTAACTTGAGATCCATTTTCAAACAAAGTATCTATCTTTGTATTCTTTACTATAACCCTGACATGAAAAATATTGCTTCTTTTCTTTTGATCAATACCAATTTCCAATTTAGCAGATTGAACTAAAGAATTAGATTTGATAATAGATATATATTTTCTTCTTGTTTCCATGATCCTAGATTCATCTCCCAAATCCGATCCCAAATCCTGTCGAGCTGATGCAACGATATTTTTTTCCCCTTATCCCAAAACTTCTTTGGTCATAACTTTGGATGCAACTTCCAACAATGTGCTTCCTTATGCCCTCTTATCTTATAGTGAGAACATGTATTTTTTCTTTGGATTTCTTTACAACAACTGACTTCTTACTCTTCCATTTCCCTTTTAGTTTATATATGAAATTGTGTGGATTCTTATCTTCAATCACATGATTCCCCTTACTAGCCTCCAGATGAGTAGCTTGTGCTGACACTTCATCAACTTTAGTAGGATTAAACATCAAGATAGTCTGTCGAAGATATGAGTGCATGCCACCAATATAATTTAGAAGAGTTTGTTTATATACATGGAAATGTTTCCCTTTTCATTTTCGAATATGTTTCCATTCCATAATTCCAGTTTTCACATAAGACAATGGATAAAATTGTTTTCTAATTGCAACAGTAAATTCATCTCAAGAAGAAATTACTTTACCTTAATCTCCCACCATATCAAGGTTGTGCTGGTCATATGAAGAGTATCCAATTGTGTCTTTTTAGTTTCATCCACAATCTTTTGTACCCTACAATATACCTCTATATTCTTGATCCAATTGTCCAAATTTTCTACATTCAATTCTCCATCTTAAATTGGCAATTAGAACTTGACATCCAATTTTAATAAAGGAAAATTATGAGGATGAGAAGACTTGTTAGTGGCCTTCTTCTTATGTGAAGAATGTTCACTTGTAGATGATGAAGATGGAGAGGATGGTTTTGAAGGTCCTCCGCCTTCACCTCCTCCTTCATTTTTAATTGATTCACCTTTCTCCGATGTATCTTCTTCATTGGCCTTCTTTCGACCCTCATACATTTATTTTACCATGAATTTCATTATGTTAAAATCCTTCAAGAAATAATATTCAAAGTCATAAGGACCCAATTTTCTTGGTGAAATCATCTCTCTTCCTCAAGTAAATCTTCTCGAAAAAATCTCGGGATTATAAATTACAAGATTTCCTTGAACAAGCTTGAATCTGGACCTTGTAAGAATTCACTTGCAAACACTTGTCAAACCTTTCTTTGATACCAACTTGATCCGGAAAATCCTTAGATGCTAATTATTATTTAATTCACATAAACATCTAACTTGATCTCGAAATAGTAAAGATGGTTTAACTTATTTCAAAATATATAGAAATTTACTTATCTATCAAAATCCACTTCAATGACAAATATTTTGAAAAATAATTGAGAGAAAATAGAACAACAATACCAAAATCACATACACAAGTTTGTTAATAAAGGTCACCCAACTTGGGATATGTCTTTGGGTCCACTTCCAATTGAGACCAGTTTATTAATGCTCAAATGCTTGTGTTTTACAACGACCAATTTATACATTGTTCAAGGCCGAAAACATAGTTCACCATCAAATTCCTTGCAAAATTTCGAGAAAAATGAATATAAACTTCATATATTTCCATTAAGGAACTCCTTGGAACACATTTCGATGGAATCCCAAAGTCTTAATAGCCTTCAACATGAACTTTGATACCAAATATCTACTCTATTATGTGTACCCTATCTTGATCCACGTGTTGGTTAAATATGACGCGAACCCTTATTGATGTCCAATCCTTTGGAAAACCTTAAATGCAATATTGTTGGGACCCCCATTATAGGAGGCGCCCTCGGCATAAAAATGAGGGAATTAGGATAATATATAGTAGGTCACTGGGTCAAACCTTTTTGACCACGCCATATGTTATGGAATTTGTTTGAGTCACTTGTTAAATATAGTTGTAGCATTATCCAAAGTTTAAACCTGTTGGAACATAGCTATGGGTTATTGGCATATGTTAATGCCATGGTAGAATGATGGTTATATTGGATAGCATATGAAGCAAGGGTTGGGGGCTTATTCCTTGGCCTTTCTTCCACCCAAACTAAACCAATAAATAAACTTAAATATATTTTATTCCACATACGGTTAAGTCGTAACCATGTGGTATAATGGTAAACCGTTGGATTAGCAGGGAGAAGACCGAGGTTCGATCCTCCACGCTCACAACCATATTTTGTTTGACCTTATCCTAATAAGGCCAATGGGACATTTTCAGGTAGCAAACTCCCATTGGTTCATTTGTCCAAATCATTGCCACGTGTCAATTTACAATTGGTCCATTGAAACTACATGATCGCCATATCACCTACCCAGTGGGTCGTACGATGTACCACATGGCACTTTCTGGTGTTTCCATGTCACAATCTTATAGGACATAAATTCATTCCACGTGTCACCCTTCCAGTGGTGACACGTGTCACCTTGACTTTGTCTTTTTGCCCTATTGACCTGAACTTTGACTGACCATTACTTTTGCATATGAACTCCGTTTCAGGTGATTTTTGCACCATTGGAAAGATATTGAAAATCTCTACGCAATGAAGATATTTTCGAGAGAATTTTAGATGATCAAATTTTGATCATTTCTAGATCCTCCTTAGCCTCTACGAGTATTCCAGATCCTCCTGAATCATGTACCTCCTTAAAACCTATTACCAACTACCTCAACCAATTCATAAGAATATAAAATGAGGCCTAATGTTGAAGAAGGGAAAACTATCAAATTGGCAGCTTCATGATGGAGCAACTATAAGCAATCATGAATCTAAGATTTTATGGGTCACCTTCTTGTCCCATAAACCTTAGTTTATGAGTTATGTATTCTTCCATTGGATTTGAGGTTTAAACTTCCCATTTTTCTCATTCCTTTGATTGATAAGGAGTCAGAGTCTAGAAGTTGAAGTTGTTGTAAGTGGCCTAAGATCAGAGGAACCCAAATGATGGTTACAAAATGTGATAACAATGAAATATGAGGTACAATTGAATCTACATTGATTTATGAGAGACCAAGAATATGACCCTTAAGAAATACGTTTTTTCTCTGAGTTGCAGGTGGTGCACTGAACTAGGGCATACTTTCCCGTGACAAAATTAGGCCCAACATTCAAGGGGAAAGTGCTAAAACTAGCTTAACAAGGAATATGGAAGGGGCCATTTTTGTAGTTGTAGCAAGAAGGCGACGACTAGCTTGAAAAGTGTTGGAGTAGCTTGTGCAATGGCTCTTTAGGAATACTTCTCTGATACCGTGTTGAACTTTTAATGCTTAACTCAAGAACATGTAGTTTGTTTTTAATTTAGCATGAACTTGAACCATAAAAAATGCAAAAATACAATATACAATAGCTGCAGTAACCACGATCACAAGAAGAATAACGATGCACAAGACACAAGAAGTTATCTTGGGAAAACCCTTCTCAAACAAGGGAAAAGTCCAACAATTATTTTCTATAGAGTCAAGAGAAGATCACACTTTCACCACAAACCCTAGTGCACACAAGAGGGTGCTCCATGACCGATAAAGCTTGAGAATAATATAAGTGCACACTTCAACCATACAAGTAGGCGTTGAGATAATGAATGAGTGAGTTAGTGAGTGATCCACAATGGGGATCTAACTCTCCAATAAATACATGACTTAACACAACAATAAGTGTGTCTATTGGAACAATAGGGCTGACTTGTACAACTCAATAATATAATTAATCATTTACACAATATTAATTATCTTTACATGGTGGGGCCAACTTGTACCCTTCACAATATAGCAAGGGATCCAAACATCCTCTAGTGCTCTGCCACTAGGGACAAGTCCACATGTGCTCAACCATAGGGATGTCACTCTCAACAGATTGACTCATCTAAATCCATGTGAGTGCGATCTGGAGAACCAAATCAAGTCAACTTAACTAAGTCCATAGGAGTCTGACATGAGACCATCTCAAGTAATCTCAAATCAGTCCAGAGGATCACGAAAAGAGACCGCACATTATCTCAAATCAGTCCAGAGGAGTATGATTCACCCATCGCATGGGCGTCCTCACATATCATCTCAACTCAGTCCAGAGGAGTATGAATCACCCATCACATGGGCATCCTTACAAATTATCTCAACTCAGTCCAAAGGAGTACGATCTGAAAAAAGTCTCATGAAGTTGCAATCACCAACATAGAAAACTACCAAATTGATAGCTTCATGATGGAGCAGCTATAAACAATCATGAATCTAATATTTTATGAGTCACCTTCTTGTCCCATAAACCCTAATCCTATATTCTTCCATTGGATTTGAGGGTTAAACTTCCCATTTTTCTCAATTCTTTGTTTGCTAAGGAGTCAGAGTCGAGAAGTTGAAGTTGTCTTAAGTGGCCTAGGATCAAAGGAACCCAAATTATGGTTACGAAAGGTGATAGTAACAAAATATGAGGTACACTTGTAATCTACATTGATTTAGGAGCGACCAAGCATATGACCGTTAAGAAAGAAGTTTTTGCAAAACTTGCTCCATGTGATAATGAGATTATTAATCTCGGTGATGATATTATTCATGTGGTACAATAAATAGGTGATGTACCCATGTGAGTTTTCAAAGATTGCATAAAAAACATACAAAATGTGTTATATGTTCTTGTCTTAAAGACCAAATTGTTTTCTATTAGTAAAATTACCATGAAAACTATACTATCGTGTTTAAAAAAAATGAGTTTGATCGAATATCATAACAACATCATTGCTAAAGGTTTGAGATATATATGGCATGTTCTAAAGGTTTGAGATATTTTTGACATGTTCTAGTTAAAAAAAATCAATTATGACATAAAAGATATGGCCATCTTAATTATTTTTATTGGAAGTTTCTTCATAAATATAATTCGATGAATGGATTTCCTAACATTGAGGAAGATAATGTTAGGAAGATAAAGGTGTATATAAACTCTGTTTGGTAGGAAAGCAACATCAATGATAACAACACAATTAGGAAAACTCGGGTACTTGAATTAATTCACTGTGATGATTGTGGTCTAATGAGAACCTAACCCCTTCGAGGTACTAAGTACTTTGTAACATTCATCTAATGATTTTTGAAGAAAAAATGTGGATATATTTTTTGAAGAACAAATATGATGTATTTTCCTTTTTTAAGCAATTCAAAACTTAAAACTTAGTGAGCACATTAAAGTTTGGTTGATGGGAATATTTTTTATTAGGTTTTATTGGTGTTTTCAATTTCTCAAAATCTTTCTCAATTTCATTTTTGAATATAATGATAACAGAGATTAAAATAGCGCAGCCATAAGCTGTGGCTGATCAACGCGGATAGGATATTAGTGGAAGGGGTAATGGAAGGGGCCGTTGTGGCTTGGAAGGGGTGGATGGTACCTGCTAAAAAGATGTAGATAAAAAAAACCTAATTGCAGTAAAATAAATCAAAACATAGTAAACAAACTGAAAAATCAAATCACAATAAATAAATTAAAAAATCAAAGCATACTAAAATATTAAACATTCTATAATACATAAATTTAAAACATATATAGTTTTAGTGAGTCTAATAGTTAAGAACATGTATTTTCTCTTAAAAGATTATAAAACTTTATCAAACCAAAATGTAATTATTATTGTTAAAATTTTAAAATAATATTAATATTTTCCAATAAAAATATCAAAATTACATATTTTTTATTATAACAAATTGAAAACATAATGAAACCCTAACAATATTTTCCACTAAATATATTATTTATTATAATAGCAAAATGAAATCATAATTAAAAACCTAACAATTTAAACTCAATTAAAGAAAAATTTAAATACAATTTAAACAAAATAAAAACACAATTAAAATGAAAAAAAATATATCAATTAAAACAAAATAGACACAATGTAAACAAAATGAAAACAAGGGAATGGAAAATTGGGATTACTGAATTGTATACATTAAAGATATTTTTTTTTATATTGGTGTTGGTTTTGATAGTCGTAATGTTGGTTTTGATAGTCGTACTATTGTCTATTGTTTTACCTTGGTGCTAGTTTTGATACCCTGCTATTGTATATTCCTATTCCTGAGTGGCCATTGCAATTAACATCATTATTTCAAAGTTGGTTGTTCTTAGCCATTTTATCCATCGGCTAAATTCAGGTCGTTAGAAATTCTATTTTTTTTTTATAGCAAATTGAAAACATAATGAAACCCTAACAGTTTAGAACATATTGAATCCTGTCCTACAAATGTATAACATTTTTCAAACCCCTTCTATACCTCGAAGTCGTGGTCCTTCACATGAGAAGTACTTGAGAATCGGGTAAGAACTAAAAAGTTTGTAATATTTTGTATCCTCTTCCCGCGGGTTTGGATTCCTCTCCATGTTACTAAAATATCCAGTCTATCAAGTGCTAAAATATTTAGTCTATCCAGTTTTTGTATTTCTTGAGGAAGTTATGAATAATAAATCTGATTCATTGATTTTAAAGGAGGACTAAGAATATGCCAGCATCTTCAATGCACAGCCATCAAATTAGGATTTAAGAGTAAAAGATCATTAATTGTACCCATTACCAATAGATGTAAACCTATTAGCATAATCACAAAATACAAAATCTTAAATTTTTTTTATGAAGCACATTCCATTTTTGGAAGACAATGCATTTTATTTCATTTTTGAATATAACCATGATAGAGATTAAATCACAAAACACAAAATCTTAAAATAAATCATGAAGCACATTCCATTTTTGGAATACAATGCAGTTTTGTTTTTGAAGAAAAGATGAGTAATGTATAAAATTTAAAGAACAAAGAACTAAATAATCTTAAATCTTAAAAGAAGTAGAAACGCATGTTAAAATTGGTCATGAAGTACATTCCATTTTTGGAAGATACTACATTTTTTTAAAAATAGATGAAAAATATCTATATTTACGTTTATAGGCTTTTTCCTATTGGAATTGATGGTTTAATGAACCTTTTAATTACAAATTCTAATCTGATGGCCAACAATTAAAGATGTTGGCATATTCTTTTTCTTATATTCAAATCAATAAATACAATTTAATGTTCATAATTTCCTTGCATTTAGTAATATGTACGTTTCTTTGTTTACTTTTTGACATGTATAGATCGGATAGCACGGATAGCAGTGATCTAGCATGAGTTTCAACTAGCACGAAGGTGGTAGCTGGAAGCAGTGAATAAGCTAGGCATAGTTTCAACTAGCACGAGAGTGGTTAAGCTGGACGCAGCGAGGGCGTCTAGCAGCTAAGATCAGGAGTTGAAGATAGCATTTAGGAGTATTCGATCTCCAAAAGTTGGGCGTGAAGGCCTGCTCTAGGTTCAATGCACGCAATTGGGATTTTTAATTAAGTGTGACTACAATATGGAAACCAACCATGCAGCAAAAGGAAATACTCGAATATATTTACAGAAATGGCATGCAGTCGCCCATTGTGGATGATATAGAGAGAATCACTGCAGTTCTTTAAACTATGGAAGAATCGAAGGAAAAAACGTGTTTTATTGGTTTCAAAACTTTAACGCCAGAGAGAGAGAAACACAAGAGGGCATTAGAATCCTCAGTCATTCACTGGAGAGGAGGGTATGCGATAAATATAAACAAGCAGTCATAGAAGAATTTTATTTTTTGTTTTTTGTTTGCTTCTAATTGTTTTGGTGACTTTCAGCTTTGAGAGGTACAACGCTCTCCATCCAAAAACTGGTAAGCATCACGTACAGTTACTACAAATATAATAATGATACAAATATAATAATGATGTGATTTTCTGTTGAGATTAGTGAAAATTTCATAACCATACTAACATGTTCTGTATAACATACAGATTGGAATTGGAGATCAACTAGATTGGGAAGGAAGGGTAATAGTGAAGGAAGATTCAGATGTATCTAACAAGGACTCGGGTAATAACTCCTTGGAGCTGTTAGAGTTGTTTCCAATGAAACCCGACGACTGTGGGCTTGGACTTGGATGGTTTCGAAACACACAATCGTTTTGCTGATGAGTGATGGGCAGCCAATATTGGAAGAATTCTCTTGGCAGGAAACTGCCTCAGGGCACCTTGATAAATCGCTGAAATATCGATATAGGAGAACAATGTTTTCGGTCTTTTATATATTCATTTCATTCAAACTTTTATTTTAATGGCATTCATTGAAGCCATTATCATATTTAGTTATAGTTTTAATTTCAATGATTATATTTAGTTATATTTTTAATTTCAGTGGGTTTTAGTAGATGAATTAATCAATGATTTTGAGGTTTAGTTCAATATCAATCTTTTTTTTTTTTCATGTCTGGCTGAATCAACAACTAGCTGGTTATCCAACTGCTACCACTATAACCTCCAGGTGTGCCCACGATGAGCTTTAAGTAACACACATTGTAAGTCGGGGGGAGTTGAACTCGAAACCTCATAGAACTTCATTTTTATGCTTGCAAAGCCAGATATATTTCATGGTGTCAGACAATTATGGATTGTTTGTGATTTGATAGAGAACTCATGGCTATTACTCACTTCTCAACAAACCCTTGCCTTACCAGAAGAAGGAAAAGTAAATTCATTTCCAATATAGTTTTATGTTTGGTTAATTAACATTTTGGTGTGATTTATTTATTTTTGAAATTTTGATTATTTAAGGTTTTTAAATGTCAAAGCTTTTAATAATAAAGTTATATTATCAATGATATATTACTTTCCAAAAATTTAGATTCGAATTTACATAATCATGTAGATTCAAATTTCTACCAGTATTCAAATTCATTCATTGTACAGTAAAAAAATAATGTTGTAGAAATTCCTAACAATAAAAAAATTCGAATTTTGTATTAGAAATATATATTATAGTTTCATATCCTACCCTCGGGATAGAGTGAGGTTAGGAGTAGAATAGTTCTTAAGGAAAAATTGAGAGAATTGGGACTATGTTGCAGTCTATTTTTTTGTAAACATTTGTATAGATAGACAGAGATAATAGAAAAACAATTTTTCCTATATATAGTGTGTTTATGTATTTCATGAATGAATGTTGTGGATGTATGATAAGTTTTATTTGCAGTAGGAGATAGATTTATTTTATCCTCGTGAAGTTGTTATCTCGTTTTGGGTTCTTTAGGCTGTGCGAGGAGTGCACGAAAGAACGTTGGAAGTTCTGTAGCCAGCGCAAGGAGTGCGCATCTGAACTCTGTGGGTTCAGAAATAACAATATAAGGAGGAACCTTAAGGTTATTGAATACCTTAGAGGGGAAACTGTGTAGAAGAACCACGAGACAGAGTCACCGAGAACTCTGTAGGTATCAGCAAGGTGTGCATTGAGCAGGAGGAACGCCAGGAGGGTGAGAATAATTTATTTTCAAGAAATCCTTCGGATCCGAGTCTGATGAAATCCCTGAAACGCAAGAATTGTGTGGCAGTTGGACTTACTTTAAGTCCTAAAGATAAGAAGAGATAGTGAAAGGAGTGCACAAAGAGAACTCTGTTTCGAGTTCCACGAAGGGAGTGTTAGAAGGAAGACACGCACAGAGTTACTGAATACTTTGTCGGCTCAACAAGGAGTGCTTGAGTATAAGTTTCCAAGAGGGCACTTATATACCTTCAAGGAGGGAAATGATGATACCGAGTTGTTGAATACTCTGGAGGAAGACCTGTGCAAGGAGTGCACCAGGCTAACACTTAGACGAAGTGTTGGAAAGAGAACCACTTGAAGGCTAGTCAGAGCACAAGGAGTGTGCAAGAGTGGACTTGTTCCAAGTCCCGAAGCTCAGGAGGAATAGTGCAAAGTTGCACGCAGAGCGCAAGTGTATGCCAGGGCCGAGGATAATTTACATTGCCAAAGCTCAGGAGATGCAACATCTTTAGAACGCAGGTGAGACTCAAGACATCGGCCTCACAACAGAAGAATCAAAGGCTGCAACCTTTGAAAATTAGGAATTCTTCCAAGTCGGGAGAAATTACAAGCTCAGGAGGAGGAGCGAAAAAAACCATTAGATCAGATGCAAATGAAGAGATTTGGAGCGTTGAATCTCACGTCCAGACACCCAGAAGAACGCGTAGGAGGAGAACAGATCTCAGCCATCAGATCTGAGCACGTGGACTAACAACTGTTGTCTCTAGAGGAACATGCGCAAGGTTTAACGCTTTGGAGTTGCACATGAGTGTGGGCTTTGCGAAGCCGCGAAGTCCTGAAATCATTGGAACCATCCATCGATATAGGGTACGTGGCAAGAGATCAACATTTCGCTAACTCACAGAGCATAAACGTCAAAGGGTAGAGTCGTGAGGATTTGCGAAATCCGAGTTCCGACTTGATCGCAATCATTGATCGAAAGAAGATCGTGGATCGTAGATCTGGTCTTGTCGTGAGTTTGCAATTCGGGAAATCAGAGGTAAGAGTTCTGCGAACTCACGAAATCCGAGTTCACGATTTGATCTGAGTCTTCGAATCGAGGAGAGATCTAGACCATTGATTCATTTCGAGGGAAGGAGGTATCATAACTTCGAATAATGTGAAATCCTGATCCGCGAAAAGGAGATCAGGACTATTGGATCACGGGGATTGTGGACCATTGATCTGGCAAGCGGAACTCGCAAGTTCGTGTTTTGGAAGGACGAGCATGTGTACTCCGCGAAACGTGAAATCACGAAGCGCTTAGAAGTTTTGGCCCTAGGTCATAGCGATGGGTCATATGGATGGAGGATAAGGGAGGAGCTAGCACACGCTAGGCCCTTGTCGGGATTTTGGAGGTCGGGGTGACTCACATGCAAAGACCCAATTCGCGAAATTTCGAAGCGCCTTTAGGTAAGGCCTGTGGTCACCGTTAGTGATCGCATGGGAGAGAATTCGTGCCCAATGCTTGTTCGCACGAACGTAGTTTTCACATAAGGACCTGTGGATTTATTTCATGGAGGTTCCAGCAGGGACCTGAAAGAGCTAATCCAACTCACTTTTATGAAAATCCAGTGACCGAGAGGTCAACAAATCCTACTGAGGTAGGGGAGCTGCATCAGGATCACACTTCCTTTCACTCATCACATGTAGTATGAAAATGCATAATTTTAGTAGAAAGTTTTAATTTTAATTATGGATTTGACATTTATATTTATTTAGAGATGTAATTCTTTATTAATGAGAGATTAGTTATATATATATGGTAAATAAGGGATTCAAGATTTAGTGATAAGAGTGTACTTGCTTATTAATAAAATAGATTTGTATTTAAGTATAAGTGTACTTGCTTATTAATAAAATAGATTTGTATTTAAGTATAAGTGTCAAACCCATATGAAACTATAATATATAATTCTAATAAAAAATTCTGAATTTTTTTTATTGTTAGGAATTTTTACAACATTAATTATTTTTTAGTGTTAAGAATGTGTACAGTGAATGAATTTGAATACTGGTAGAAATTTGAATCTCCGTGATTAAGTAAATTCGAATCTAAATTTTCTAGAACTAATATATCATTGATAATATAACTTTATTATTAAAAGTTTTGATATTTAAAAAACCTTAAATAATCAAAATTTCAAAAATAAATAAATCAAACCAAAATTTTAATTAACCAAAAATAAAACTATATTGGAAATGAATCTACCTTTCCTTCATCGGGTAAGGCAAGGGTTTGCTGAGAAGTGAGCAATAGCCATGAGTTGCCTATCAAACAAGACAATCCACAATTGAGTGACACCATGAAATATATCTGGCTTTGCAAGCATGCCACCCATTTGTCTTCGCTTTTAAGAATCGACAGCTACAAAGATATAGATAGGTGGGGTACTGGAGACTCCTGGCAGTCAATTCCCGGAGCTCCTTCAATGGTTCTGGCTCGCTAGGGTACACGCTTGTTTCCAATATCTGTTACATTTACAATTTTCATAGCCAATACCCATACAATCCACCAATACGCAAGCATTAACTTAATCATTAATGGCCCTAATATATTTATTTAAAAGGACTCGGACGCCAGTGGAGATGAGAATAATTTGAATAGAGGGCATAGCTATGAAACAGACTTTTGTGGTCTATTTCCTGATGAATGGAAACCTTACTATGCTCCTCTACTTGGGTTGAGTCCACTTTCACCTTGTTGTAGCTCGATGTTGAACATTTGTGCTTCTTATTTCCTCACAACTGCAGCACAACAAAAAAAACAGATTCAATAACACTTAAAATTAGAAATAACAAATGCAACACAACAAAAAACAGATTCAATAACAACTAAAATTGGAAAAAAAATAAACCCAAAATAACAATCCCATCTTATTTTTGCTGTATGCATTTGGTCTGCAACTCAGATGTATAACAGCGAGGCATCCAATCACCCCAAATTCCAACAATCTGAACGAAACATTGTTCTCCTATATCGATATTTCAGCGATTTATCAAGGTGCCCTAAGGCAGTTTCCTGCCAAGAGACTTCTTCCAATATTGGCTGCCCATCACTCATCAGCAAAACGATTGTGTGTTTCGAAACCGTCCAAGTCCACAGTCGTCGGGTTTCCGAGGAAACAACTCCAACAGCTCCAAGGAGTTATTACCCGAGTCCTTGTTAGATACATCTGAATCTTCCTTCAATATTACCCTTCCTTCCCTCTCTAGTTGATCTCCAATTCCAATCTGTATGTTATACAGAACATGTGAGTATGGTTATGAAATTTTCATTAATCTCAACAGAAAATCACATCATTATTATATTTGTACTAACGGTACGTGACGCTTACTAGTTTTTGGATGGAGAGCGTTATACCCCTCGAAGAAGCAAACAAGAAACAAAGAATAAAATTCTATGACTGCTTGTTTATATTTATCGCATACCCTCCTTTCCACTGAATGGCTGTGATGATTCTAATGCCCGCTTGCGTTTCTCTCTCTCTGGCGTTAAAGTTTTGAAACCAATAAACACTTTTTTTCCTTCGACTCTGTTGGTGACGTGGATCTCCAGAGCCATTAATCTCCCCTGCCATAAATTTTGTTATTAACTCTCCAACTGCCGCATTAAATTCTTCCCTCCTTCTACATTCTGCTGTGTATCTAGACGCTTCTGCTAATTAGCGTGTGTGTGAAGCTTCTCCCGTCTTCAGAACTAAACTCTGTTTTGTAAATGCAGCTGTAGCTGAGTACTCTATTTTTCTGGAACTAATGTATGCTGCTTTGCTCTGTTTTCTGGAGCGCTTGATGGATGCTCTGTTTTGTAATGGATATACTCTGTTTTAATTGCCGAAAATATAAACTGTTTGGGCTGTTTTCTCTGTTTTATCTGTTGGCATTTGGCAAAGTAGATGCGTGAGCTCCAGCAGAGTGGTATCAGAGCTATACGAACTCAATCCGCGTGCTAAGGTTTTGGATATGCTGGACACTACGGCAAGAGCAGACACGGCCTCCATGCGTTCATTCCCCAAGGACGCCATCCCGTACCTCACGCAGGAGCATTTCTGAATCACTTGCTCCACCAAAACAGGGGAAATCTTCACAGAGATTCGCGAGAGATCTGAGCATTTTCTGAAGACCTGGGTTCGAGTGG
>JZKD02S0136197.1:18625-50278 GCA_000966675.3 Picea glauca
TAACTGTACGTGATGCTTACCAGTTTTTGGATGGAGAGCGTTGTACCTCTCAAAGCTGAAAGTCACCAAAACAATTAGAAGCAAACAAAAAACAAAAAATAAAATTCTTCTATGACTGCTTGTTTATATTTATCGCATACCCTCCTCTCCAGTGAATGACTGAGGATTCTAATGCCCTCTTGTGTTTCTCTCTCTCTGGCGTTAAAGTTTTGAAACCAATAAAACACGTTTTTTCCTTCGATTCTTCCATAGTTTAAAGAACTGCAGTGATTCTCTCTATATCATCCACAATGGGCGACTGCATGCCATTTCTGTAAATATATTCGAGTATTTCCTTTTGCTGCATGGTTGGTTTCCATATTGTAGTCACACTTAATTAAAAATCCCAATTGCGTGCATTGAACCTAGAGCAGGCCTTCACGCCCAACTTTTGGAGATCGAATACTCCTAAATGCTATCTTCAACTCCTGATCTTAGCTGCTAGACGCCCTCGCTGCGTCCAGCTTAACCACTCTCGTGCTAGTTGAAACTATGCCTAGCTTATTCACTGCTTCCAGCTACCACCTTCGTGCTAGTTGAAACTCATGCTAGATCACTGCTATCCGTGCTATCCGATCTATACATGTCAAAAAGTAAACAAAGAAACGTACATATTACTAAATGCAAGGAAATTATGAACATTAAATTGTATTTATTGATTTGAATATAAGAAAAAGAATATGCCAACATCTTTAATTGTTGGCCATCAGATTAGAATTTGTAATTAAAAGGTTCATTAAACCATCAATTCCAATAGGAAAAAGCCTATAAACGTAAATATAGATATTTTTCATCTATTTTTAAAAAAATGTAGTATCTTCCAAAAATGGAATGTACTTCATGACCAATTTTAACATGCGTTTCTACTTCTTTTAAGATTTAAGATTATTTAGTTCTTTGTTCTTTAAATTTTATACATTACTCATCTTTTCTTCAAAAACAAAACTGCATTGTATTCCAAAAATGGAATGTGCTTCATGATTTATTTTAAGATTTTGTGTTTTGTGATTTAATCTCTATCATGGTTATATTCAAAAATGAAATAAAATGCATTGTCTTCCAAAAATGGAATGTGCTTCATAAAAAAAATTTAAGATTTTGTATTTTGTGATTATGCTAATAGGTTTACATCTATTGGTAATGGGTACAATTAATGATCTTTTACTCTTAAATCCTAATTTGATGGCTGTGCATTGAAGATGCTGGCATATTCTTAGTCCTCCTTTAAAATCAATGAATCAGATTTATTATTCATAACTTCCTCAAGAAATACAAAAACTGGATAGACTAAATATTTTAGCACTTGATAGACTGGATATTTTAGTAACATGGAGAGGAATCCAAACCCGCGGGAAGAGGATACAAAATATTACAAACTTTTTAGTTCTTACCCGATTCTCAAGTACTTCTCATGTGAAGGACCACGACTTCGAGGTATAGAAGGGGTTTGAAAAATGTTATACATTTGTAGGACAGGATTCAATATGTTCTAAACTGTTAGGGTTTCATTATGTTTTCAATTTGCTATAAAAAAAAAATAGAATTTCTAACGACCTGAATTTAGCCGATGGATAAAATGGCTAAGAACAACCAACTTTGAAATAATGATGTTAATTGCAATGGCCACTCAGGAATAGGAATATACAATAGCAGGGTATCAAAACTAGCACCAAGGTAAAACAATAGACAATAGTACGACTATCAAAACCAACATTACGACTATCAAAACCAACACCAATATAAAAAAAAATATCTTTAATGTATACAATTCAGTAATCCCAATTTTCCATTCCCTTGTTTTCATTTTGTTTACATTGTGTCTATTTTGTTTTAATTGATATATTTTTTTTCATTTTAATTGTGTTTTTATTTTGTTTAAATTGTATTTAAATTTTTCTTTAATTGAGTTTAAATTGTTAGGTTTTTAATTATGATTTCATTTTGCTATTATAATAAATAATATATTTAGTGGAAAATATTGTTAGGGTTTCATTATGTTTTCAATTTGTTATAATAAAAAATATGTAATTTTGATATTTTTATTGGAAAATATTAATATTATTTTAAAATTTTAACAATAATAATTACATTTTGGTTTGATAAAGTTTTATAATCTTTTAAGAGAAAATACATGTTCTTAACTATTAGACTCACTAAAACTATATATGTTTTAAATTTATGTATTATAGAATGTTTAATATTTTAGTATGCTTTGATTTTTTAATTTATTTATTGTGATTTGATTTTTCAGTTTGTTTACTATGTTTTGATTTATTTTACTGCAATTAGGTTTTTTTTATCTACATCTTTTTAGCAGGTACCATCCACCCCTTCCAAGCCACAACGGCCCCTTCCATTACCCCTTCCACTAATATCCTATCCGCGTTGATCAGCCACAGCTTATGGCTGCGCTATTTTAATCTCTGTTATCATTATATTCAAAAATGAAATTGAGAAAGATTTTGAGAAATTGAAAACACCAATAAAACCTAATAAAAAATATTCCCATCAACCAAACTTTAATGTGCTCACTAAGTTTTAAGTTTTGAATTGCTTAAAAAAGGAAAATACATCATATTTGTTCTTCAAAAAATATATCCACATTTTTTCTTCAAAAATCATTAGATGAATGTTACAAAGTACTTAGTACCTCGAAGGGGTTAGGTTCTCATTAGACCACAATCATCACAGTGAATTAATTCAAGTACCCGAGTTTTCCTAATTGTGTTGTTATCATTGATGTTGCTTTCCTACCAAACAGAGTTTATATACACCTTTATCTTCCTAACATTATCTTCCTCAATGTTAGGAAATCCATTCATCGAATTATATTTATGAAGAAACTTCCAATAAAAATAATTAAGATGGCCATATCTTTTATGTCATAATTGATTTTTTTTAACTAGAACATGTCAAAAATATCTCAAACCTTTAGAACATGCCATATATATCTCAAACCTTTAGCAATGATGTTGTTATGATATTCGATCAAACTCATTTTTTTTAAACACGATAGTATAGTTTTCATGGTAATTTTACTAATAGAAAACAATTTGGTCTTTAAGACAAGAACATATAACACATTTTGTATGTTTTTTATGCAATCTTTGAAAACTCACATGGGTACATCACCTATTTATTGTACCACATGAATAATATCATCACCGAGATTAATAATCTCATTATCACATGGAGCAAGTTTTGCAAAAACTTCTTTCTTAACGGTCATATGCTTGGTCGCTCCTAAATCAATGTAGATTACAAGTGTACCTCATATTTTGTTACTATCACCTTTCGTAACCATAATTTGGGTTCCTTTGATCCTAGGCCACTTAAGACAACTTCAACTTCTCGACTCTGACTCCTTAGCAAACAAAGAATTGAGAAAAATGGGAAGTTTAACCCTCAAATCCAATGGAAGAATATAGGATTAGGGTTTATGGGACAAGAAGGTGACTCATAAAATATTAGATTCATGATTGTTTATAGCTGCTCCATCATGAAGCTATCAATTTGGTAGTTTTCTATGTTGGTGATTGCAACTTCATGAGACTTTTTTCAGATCGTACTCCTTTGGACTGAGTTGAGATAATTTGTAAGGATGCCCATGTGATGGGTGATTCATACTCCTCTGGACTGAGTTGAGATGATATGTGAGGACGCCCATGCGATGGGTGAATCATACTCCTCTGGACTGATTTGAGATAATGTGCGGTCTCTTTTCGTGATCCTCTGGACTGATTTGAGATTACTTGAGATGGTCTCATGTCAGACTCCTATGGACTTAGTTAAGTTGACTTGATTTGGTTCTCCAGATCGCACTCACATGGATTTAGATGAGTCAATCTGTTGAGAGTGACATCCCTATGGTTGAGCACATGTGGACTTGTCCCTAGTGGCAGAGCACTAGAGGATGTTTGGATCCCTTGCTATATTGTGAAGGGTACAAGTTGGCCCCACCATGTAAAGATAATTAATATTGTGTAAATGATTAATTATATTATTGAGTTGTACAAGTCAGCCCTATTGTTCCAATAGACACACTTATTGTTGTGTTAAGTCATGTATTTATTGGAGAGTTAGATCCCCATTGTGGATCACTCACTAACTCACTCATTCATTATCTCAACGCCTACTTGTATGGTTGAAGTGTGCACTTATATTATTCTCAAGCTTTATCGGTCATGGAGCACCCTCTTGTGTGCACTAGGGTTTGTGGTGAAAGTGTGATCTTCTCTTGACTCTATAGAAAATAATTGTTGGACTTTTCCCTTGTTTGAGAAGGGTTTTCCCAAGATAACTTCTTGTGTCTTGTGCATCGTTATTCTTCTTGTGATCGTGGTTACTGCAGCTATTGTATATTGTATTTTTGCATTTTTTATGGTTCAAGTTCATGCTAAATTAAAAACAAACTACATGTTCTTGAGTTAAGCATTAAAAGTTCAACACGGTATCAGAGAAGTATTCCTAAAGAGCCATTGCACAAGCTACTCCAACACTTTTCAAGCTAGTCGTCGCCTTCTTGCTACAACTACAAAAATGGCCCCTTCCATATTCCTTGTTAAGCTAGTTTTAGCACTTTCCCCTTGAATGTTGGGCCTAATTTTGTCACGGGAAAGTATGCCCTAGTTCAGTGCACCACCTGCAACTCAGAGAAAAAACGTATTTCTTAAGGGTCATATTCTTGGTCTCTCATAAATCAATGTAGATTCAATTGTACCTCATATTTCATTGTTATCACATTTTGTAACCATCATTTGGGTTCCTCTGATCTTAGGCCACTTACAACAACTTCAACTTCTAGACTCTGACTCCTTATCAATCAAAGGAATGAGAAAAATGGGAAGTTTAAACCTCAAATCCAATGGAAGAATACATAACTCATAAACTAAGGTTTATGGGACAAGAAGGTGACCCATAAAATCTTAGATTCATGATTGCTTATAGTTGCTCCATCATGAAGCTGCCAATTTGATAGTTTTCCCTTCTTCAACATTAGGCCTCATTTTATATTCTTATGAATTGGTTGAGGTAGTTGGTAATAGGTTTTAAGGAGGTACATGATTCAGGAGGATCTGGAATACTCGTAGAGGCTAAGGAGGATCTAGAAATGATCAAAATTTGATCATCTAAAATTCTCTCGAAAATATCTTCATTGCGTAGAGATTTTCAATATCTTTCCAATGGTGCAAAAATCACCTGAAACGGAGTTCATATGCAAAAGTAATGGTCAGTCAAAGTTCAGGTCAATAGGGCAAAAAGACAAAGTCAAGGTGACACGTGTCACCACTGGAAGGGTGACACGTGGAATGAATTTATGTCCTATAAGATTGTGACATGGAAACACCAGAAAGTGCCATGTGGTACATCGTACGACCCACTGGGTAGGTGATATGGCGATCATGTAGTTTCAATGGACCAATTGTAAATTGACACGTGGCAATGATTTGGACAAATGAACCAATGGGAGTTTGCTACCTGAAAATGTCCCATTGGCCTTATTAGGATAAGGTCAAACAAAATATGGTTGTGAGCGTGGAGGATCGAACCTCGGTCTTCTCCCTGCTAATCCAACGGTTTACCATTATACCACATGGTTACGACTTAACCGTATGTGGAATAAAATATATTTAAGTTTATTTATTGGTTTAGTTTGGGTGGAAGAAAGGCCAAGGAATAAGCCCCCAACCCTTGCTTCATATGCTATCCAATATAACCATCATTCTACCATGGCATTAACATATGCCAATAACCCATAGCTATGTTCCAACAGGTTTAAACTTTGGATAATGCTACAACTATATTTAACAAGTGACTCAAACAAATTCCATAACATATGGCGTGGTCAAAAAGGTTTGACCCAGTGACCTACTATATATTATCCTAATTCCCTCATTTTTATGCCGAGGGCGCCTCCTATAATGGGGGTCCCAACAATATTGCATTTAAGGTTTTCCAAAGGATTGGACATCAATAAGGGTTCGCGTCATATTTAACCAACACGTGGATCAAGATAGGGTACACATAATAGAGTAGATATTTGGTATCAAAGTTCATGTTGAAGGCTATTAAGACTTTGGGATTCCATCGAAATGTGTTCCAAGGAGTTCCTTAATGGAAATATATGAAGTTTATATTCATTTTTCTCGAAATTTTGCAAGGAATTTGATGGTGAACTATGTTTTCGGCCTTGAACAATGTATAAATTGGTCGTTGTAAAACACAAGCATTTGAGCATTAATAAACTGGTCTCAATTGGAAGTGGACCCAAAGACATATCCCAAGTTGGGTGACCTTTATTAACAAACTTGTGTATGTGATTTTGGTATTGTTGTTCTATTTTCTCTCAATTATTTTTCAAAATATTTGTCATTGAAGTGGATTTTGATAGATAAGTAAATTTCTATATATTTTGAAATAAGTTAAACCATCTTTACTATTTCGAGATCAAGTTAGATGTTTATGTGAATTAAATAATAATTAGCATCTAAGGATTTTCCGGATCAAGTTGGTATCAAAGAAAGGTTTGACAAGTGTTTGCAAGTGAATTCTTACAAGGTCCAGATTCAAGCTTGTTCAAGGAAATCTTGTAATTTATAATCCCGAGATTTTTTCGAGAAGATTTACTTGAGGAAGAGAGATGATTTCACCAAGAAAATTGGGTCCTTATGACTTTGAATATTATTTCTTGAAGGATTTTAACATAATGAAATTCATGGTAAAATAAATGTATGAGGGTCGAAAGAAGGCCAATGAAGAAGATACATCGGAGAAAGGTGAATCAATTAAAAATGAAGGAGGAGGTGAAGGCGGAGGACCTTCAAAACCATCCTCTCCATCTTCATCATCTACAAGTGAACATTCTTCACATAAGAAGAAGGCCACTAACAAGTCTTCTCATCCTCATAATTTTCCTTTATTAAAATTGGATGTCAAGTTCTAATTGCCAATTTAAGATGGAGAATTGAATGTAGAAAATTTGGACAATTGGATCAAGAATATAGAGGTATATTGTAGGGTACAAAAGATTGTGGATGAAACTAAAAAGACACAATTGGATACTCTTCATATGACCAGCACAACCTTGATATGGTGGGAGATTAAGGTAAAGTAATTTCTTCTTGAGATGAATTTACTGTTGCAATTAGAAAACAATTTTATCCATTGTCTTATGTGAAAACTGGAATTATGGAATGGAAACATATTCGAAAATGAAAAGGGAAACATTTCCATGTATATAAACAAACTCTTCTAAATTATATTGGTGGCATGCACTCATATCTTCGACAGACTATCTTGATGTTTAATCCTACTAAAGTTGATGAAGTGTCAGCACAAGCTACTCATCTGGAGGCTAGTAAGGGGAATCATGTGATTGAAGATAAGAATCCACACAATTTCATATATAAACTAAAAGGGAAATGGAAGAGTAAGAAGTCAGTTGTTGTAAAGAAATCCAAAGAAAAAATACATGTTCTCACTATAAGATAAGAGGGCATAAGGAAGCACATTGTTGGAAGTTGCATCCAAAGTTATGACCAAAGAAGTTTTGGGATAAGGGGAAAAAAATATCGTTGCATCAGCTCGACAGGATTTGGGATCGGATTTGGGAGATGAATCTAGGATCATGGAAACAAGAAGAAAATATATATCTATTATCAAATCTAATTCTTTAGTTCAATCTGCTAAATTGGAAATTGGTATTGATCAAAAGAAAAGAAGCAATATTTTTCATGTCAGGGTTATAGTAAAGAATACAAAGATAGATACTTTGTTTGAAAATGGATCTCAAGTTAACTTAGTATCCGAAGTAATCATTAATAATCTCGGTTTAAAGACAAAGCCTCATAAAACAATAATATACATTAGGTTGGGTGTGTGAAGATGCTAAGTTGTAGGTAACCAAGTAGTGTAACACCATATTTGCAATTACATCCAAGTTCATTGATGAGGTTGAGTTATATGTTGTGCCTCTTGACATTTGTGGAACTGTCTTTTGTAGTCCATATCTATTTGACAGAAAAGCTATATTTTATCGTGAAAAGAATAAATATCACCTTTTTAAGGATGGGATTGAATTTATTATCAGATCTCATCGTATTAAAACTAATATTTCTTTAGTGAGCATAGGTAAAATGAAGAGACTCGTGAGTGCAATTAAATATGTTTTTCTCATAATAGTGAAACAAAAATAAGAATATATATTAGATGATTTATCACATTGTGATATAGAGCATAAATAGGGTTTGGTCAAAATCATATATAACTATGATGAGTTATTTCAAGAACCTATCGGGTAGCCTCCTTAGAGGGAGGTTGAACCTGAAATATACTTGCAGTATGGTGCTCCTCTTCCTAATATTGGTATGTATAGGTCATCAATGATAGAGAATGTAGAGATAAAGAAGCATGTCTAGGAGTTTCACAATAAACGAATCATAAGGCCCATTTCCTCTCCATGTCGATCTCCTATTGTATTAGTTCCAAAGAAATATGGTATGTGGACTATGTGTATTAGATTTTGAGCACTGAACAATATTACAGTAAAGAAGACATATCCTCTTCCTAGAATTACGGTAAAGAAGACATATCCTCTTCCTAGAAGGAGAATATGTATATCAAGATGTCTAAATGTGAGTTGGAAAAAATGTCTATGGTATATTTGGGTTACAATGTAGGGAATGGTCAATTAAAGATAGATACTAAAAAAGTAGAAGTTATTGTGAAATGACCCAAACCAACCACTTCCATAGAAGTCAGGATATTCTTAGGAACGGTACACATCTAGAGGAAATTCATTGCTAATTTTTCTTTTATAATAGCTCCTCTGCATGGATTACCAAGTGTAAAACAAGTTTTTCAATGGGGAAGAAAGTAGTAGAAATCCTTTGAGACATTGACGGAAAATATAGGAACTGCACTAGTTTTGGCTCTACCAGATCTACAATGACCATTTGAGATTCTGACGCAAACCCCCACCACCTCCTGGGGATCGCATGGCCTCTTTCTCTAGGATATTTCACACTGCGTAGATGAATTATCTCTTGAGTCCTCTCTGAACCCTCAAAAATATGTACCACGGGCCTTTTTCCTTCACCCTACAAGAAAATTCATATTTGTGAGGGTCTTGTCACTTCAGTGGAGGAATCCTAGTGAGTTCGGGCCAAAAATGTGGGATAAACCTTTGAATAGATGGAAATATGGAACTTCAGATATCCGATCTTTGGGAGTTCTAGAAAAAACACCTACACTCCTCCCAAATGTCGAATTCACGACCAGTCAAACAATGACATATATCAACGGTTCTTAGTACGCACCGAGATATATGACTCATAGTTATTTTGGGACTCCGGGATTTGGGTGTTTTACCCTCTCCAACACGCAATTCCTCTGAATGTGTAAAAATCAAATTAGCATATCGGACGGTTGTTGGCTGCCTCAGAGCAATGGTCTTTGTTTACTCTGTGTTGTAGACTTCAGAGCTTTTCATGACACAACTCTTCAAAACCTCTGAAGTGTCAAATTGGTGAAGGACTGGATATATGATCCACACATCTCTCTCAATGGATGGTCAAGATATACTCCAGCCTTTAGGAGGTATCGAAATTTAATAATTTACGCCTCCATTCTCCCGGACTGTCGGACTTCCGAATAACTGGCAATATTCTGACACATAGCCCTAATGCCAATGGTTAGGATCTTATCCAGGTTTCATAGCTTCGAGAATTTATTGTTCTCTTGCAACAACACCTTAAATCTTCTGGATACCCAAAATTTTAGACCATGATTGATCTGTAGACATGTGTACTCACGACTGACGACCCAGATTGACTTTGTATCCCAGAACTTCGGGAAGTTCATGTCCTCCACAGTACACACCCTACAACTTTTGAATTCGCGAAGTTCAAAGGACTTCAAGGGTTAACACCCATGTACCTCCTCCATATTTGACAATTGTGAAAACCTTCAGCTCCTTACGAATGAATCTCATCTGCTCATCCTCCAAACAAAAGGAATTATTTCTTTCGAGAGTTAAATCTTGGTACCCTTCTTTTGAGAGTTAAATCTCACAACCCTTCTTGAGATTCATCTCCATGGAATCCAACCTTGCACAAAGTTATCTCATTTCCTCTTCCATGGCTGCATTGACTACAGGTCTCTCTCTGTGTCTTGTTAACAGCATGATTCCAAATATTCTTTTCACAGAGACTATTTTCCTACCCCCCATATCACTTGATGATATTGAACAGACCTTCTCATTTTCCTATTGTCTGCAGACAAACTGTTTTTTCTCTGATGCCACTTGACGCAAACCCCCACCACCTCTTGGGGCTAAAGTGACCTCCCGGTATAGGATCATTCATAATAAGGAGATAAATTAGCTCATAGGTCCTCTATGAACCCTTAAAAATAAGTACCACGGGCCTTTTACATTCACCCTATGCACAAATTCACATTCGCGATGGTCTTGTCACTTCAGCAGAGGAATCCTCATGACTTTGGTCCAAAACTGTGTGATAAACCTTTGAATGGAGGGAACTACAAAACTTCGGAGCTCCGAACTTCAGGAGTTCCAGCAACAACACCCACACTCCTCTCAATTTTTGAATTCCCGACCACTCGAACAATGACGGATATCAACGGTTCTTAGTATGCGCCAAGATCTATGTCTCATAGTTATTTCAGAACTCTGGGCTTCAGGATTTTTACCCGCTCCAACACATAATTCCTCTGCATGCACAAAATCCAAATTAGAAGATTAGAAAGTTGTCATCCACCTCAAATCAATGGTCTTTGTTTACTTCGTGCTCTGAACTTCAGGGCTTTTCACGACACAACTCTTCAAAACCTCCGTAATGTCGAATTAGTGAAGGACTTGATCTACGATCCACACGTCCCTCTCACTGTACAGTCGAGATATACTATGGCCTTTGGAATTTATCTAACTTTAATAATTTATGCCTCTGTTCAACCAGACTTCCTAAAAATTGGCAATATTCCGACACGTGGCCCTAATGCCAATGGTCAAGAACTTCTCTAGTCTTTGGAGCTTCGGGTATTTCTTATGTTCTTGTAACAACACCTTATATCTTCTGGATAGTTGGACTTCTAGACCACAATTGATATGCAGACATGTGTACTCATGCTTGATGGCCCAGAATGACTTCAGATCTTGGAACTTCGGGAATTTCATCTCCTCCATTGTACATACCCTAAAACTTCCAAATTCGGGAATTCCGAAGGACTTCAAGGGTTAACACCCACGCACCTCCTCTAGATTTGATGGTTTTGAAAACCTTCGGTGCCTTTCTAACAGATCTCGTCCACTCGTCCTCCAAACAAAACGAATTCTTTCTTTTGATAGTTAAATATCATTACCCTTCCTGAGATTTTCCAACCTTGGAGTGGGCGTACACTTTGTGCTACTTCTCTTGAGCTTGAGACTTAAAAAAAATCTCCCGCGCACTCCTTGCACTTACTCTCTTATGAACCTTTTCAACTCTTTTCTAAGTGTTGGCCCAGTGCACACCTTGCACGGGTCTTCCTTCCATATTTTATACTCGAACGAGTATAATTTCACTCCTTAAACTCAATCTACACAATTCACTCTATCTCTCCTGAGCTATTGAGTCTGTAATGACTCTGCCTTCACACTCTTTACGTGGCCACTGTGCACTCCTTGCAGCAGGATTTCAGAAGAGAAACAATTGAAACTTATAGAACATTACAGGTTCATTCATTTAACCTTGAAATACACACACAGGAAATAGATAATATGACATTACCCAAATAACTCAGAGATAAGAAAAATCATACATGTGAAGCAAATCTCCTCTTTTATATTCTTTCATAAAAATCATTTACAAAGTGTTCTTGCAGCTCTCAACTTCTCTCTTTTGCAAGATAACATAGTACCTGTAATGAATAAAGATTTGAAAATAGTACACAATGTTCTTCAGATTATTTTAAGCAATTCCTCCGGGTTTCACTACTTGGAACCTCTCAGAAAAGGAGTTATAGAAAAAATGGAATACCTTTTTGAATTATGGATTATTCTAGAGAGTGAACTTGTAGAGCGTTCCTTGCATGAAATTGTTTTGTATGGATCTGAAAAGGGTACACATAATACTACAGAATGTACTCTAACCAATATATTTAGTCTTATTGAATTTGGATCTGTTATGAATAAGTTATGACGTTTTTACCCAAAACACTCATTTTAGATTAGTTTCAGGACTAGCCACAAACCTTGTTTTCCATGGAGTGTAACTCCAAAAATACAAAGACCCATAAGCTTAAATGTTTATCAATGCTACTTGGATATGTTTCCTCAATGACCTCCATATTTCATGATCTGAATCATTCTAGAAAAAAGGTTATTGCGAAAATGGTGAGATGACCTGTAAACAACATATCTTAGAAAGCATCATCAAATGAATTTATCCTCCCTTGAATTTCGGCCTTCTTTACTTCACCTTACCTCTGAAATTCGCCTTAGATATCCTTTGGTTACCTGAGTCACTTATAGATATTCAATATTCTCAATTTTAATTAAAATGAGAGACCCTTGCCTCTTATTTATACTTCTATGTAGCTTCCTCAAGGGGTTACCTTCTAACCATCTTAAACCACTTTCCTTATTTTAGGGCTAACCCACTTATAACCACTTGTCCACTTAGTAATTTCTCCATTAATTTTATTATTTAAATAATTTCTTTTGTATCCACTTTGACTTATAGTACACTCATCACTTCACTTTATTATTTAAATAATTTCTTCTTTGCAACCACTTTGACTACTTTGACCTTTGCTAGTGATAGCTTCCCAACAATGCAAAAATTGACTTAAACAGAGTTCCTATGAAAATGTTATGGCTTGTCAAAGTTCAGGTCAACAAGGAAAAAATTCAAAGTCACGATTTCATGTGTCACCACTAGAAGGGTGACACGTGGAATGACCATAAAACATATACGATGCTCATGTGGAAATACCATAGAGCACCATGTGGCACATAGTACAACTAAATGGGAAGGTGATATGGTTATCGTACATTTTCAGTGGATCAAATGTAAATTGACACATGGTAATGATTTGCACACATGGACCAATGAGAGTATACCACATGGAAACCTCCCATTGGCTTTGGATAAGGTCAACCAAACATTGTTGTTATCCTAAAGGATCAAACCCAAGTCTCATCCCTGCTAATCCAATGATTTACCATTATACCACATGGTTACATATTAACCGTATGTGACATAAGATATATTTGAGTTTGTTTATTGGTTTAGTTTGGGTGGAATAAGGGCTGAGGGATAAGCCCCCAACCCTTGGTTCATATACTATCCAATATAATAATCATTCGACTACAGTATTAACATATGCCAATAAGCCATACTTATATTCGCATGGTTTTAAACTTTGGATAATGCCATGAATATATTTTGCGTGTGGTTCAACAAAATGCCATAATATATGGCGTGGTTGATGGGGTTTGACACCACGACACACCATATATTATGCTAAATCCCTCACCATTATACCAAGGGTGCCTCCTATTACAAGGGAGCCATGAATACTACATTTAAGGTTTTCCAAAGGATCGGAAAAAGTTAGGGTTCACGCCCTATTTAACCAGCACGTGGACCGAGATAGGGTACACATAACAGAGTATGGATTTGTCTCAGAGTTCATGTCAAAGGTTATCAAGACTTTGGGATTGCACTGAAGTGCCTGCAAAGGGTTTCCTTAACATAAATATATGAAGTTTAAACTCATTTTTCTCAAAATTTCATAAGGAACTCAATGGTGCACTATGTTTCCGAGTTTGAACAATGTGTAAAAAGCTCATAGTAAAATACAAGAATTTGAGAATTAATAAAGAAGTCTTCATTGGAAGCAGAGTAATGACTGCAAGTGATTATATAAGTGCATGTGGGAATTAGTGGCATAATGGTGTCAAATAATTTTATAACATATTCCCCCAGCGATCTTTGGATAAGAAAAATACCTGCAACAAAAACCAAAGTGCCAGATGATGCTTTTCCCTAGGGTATACATACCAATGCTCAAGTGTGAAAAATCATGGCCACCAAATCAAGTACATTGTGGATCCATGAAGTATAAAAATTACATAAATCATGGCCAAGAATAATATACAAAGTGGATCCATGTAAAATATAAATCATAGCCATGACAAAATATAAAGTCGATATATGTCTCAATGCACATCAGGAGAACAACTTCAACTGTAAGGTCTACAAACCGATTCTCCAAAAAAAATGGTATATAGGTAGGTGATATTCTCTATGTAACTTGGGAAGCAACATAAAGAAGGAATGTTAAGCCCTATACAAATCCCCATGTTAAGACCTAAATGAATTCTTAGATATTGATTTATTACATTTATATTGTTATATTAGTGTTGTCAACTAAACCATTTAATCGTAATTGTGCACTTTGTCTTATATGTACCAAGGAGGCCTAGTTTTAGAATCATCTCATCATGTACATTTGTTCTATTGTAAAAGGAGGTCTCCCCCCAAAAAAGGCGTATCTTTCATTCTTATATTTAATTCTCAAGGCATGAAGTTACTTTTCTTTCTATTTTTAGGTTATTTTGGTTTTTGTTGCCTAACATTTGGTTTTGAAGCACACAATCCTAGAGTTTTTCTCCTGCAAATGAGTCATCTTCGAATTTTCACTTTAAAAACATTTTGGTGATGTTTCAGAAATTGAAATTATTAGGGGACTATGGATACATATCTAAGTAATTTTGGTAAAAATATTAGGTTTTGGTTCACTATAAATTTTGACATATAGCATTTGGAATTTAGGATTTTTGAGTAGTCCTCAAATTAGTCTCAAATGAGTTATCTTGGAATTTTTTCTATAATGGTTTTTTGGTAAAGTTTCGGTCTATGAAATTTTCAATCTTTTTAGGAGACATATTCAAGTACTTGTGGTAAACAATTAAGGTTTTTTTCACTATAAATTCTAATATATAACATGTGAAACTTAATGTTCTGTAATAGTCCTAAAACGTTTCTCAAACGAGTCTTCTTTGAATTTTCGCTATAACTATTTTTTGGTGAAGTTTCAAATTATCAAATTCTTAGGAATATCATAATGAAAACCTAAGTTCCTTTTGTATAAATATAAATTTCTAATTCACTATAATTTTGAAAATACAAGTTTTTAAATTTAAGGTTTTTGACTAGTCCTAAAACTAATCTCAAATGGGTGTTCTAAACCTAGAAAAATCCAAATTGAGTGCCACTAGTTCCTTTGGAAAGAACATATAACATGGAATTTTTGGTAAAATGTTTAGAAGTAGACTGGAAAAATTGGACATGTGGAAAGTTGTACAATTTCTCTCTCTTGAAAGGAAGAAAAACAAGAAGCATTGAGAAAGTTGCCATAGCTTTTTTTACACCTCAAAATTTAGTTGAACCTATGGCATTATAGAGAAGACATATCTGGCTACCAAAAACCAAAATTTCAAAGAAATAGGTGTACAAAATACATATTTATTTAATTTTCAAGATCATCTTACATAACTGTATCCAAATTAGGATTTCAAAGGTTTGTAAATTACAATTGACATAAATTTGATTGGAAGATATATTTTGGGGAGTGTGCTAAAAGTTTAGATAAACATTATTTTTATCACACATGGAAAAGCATGCTCCAAAAAATACTACACCGATTAAACCCCCAAATATCTCAACCATGAATCATGAAGAAAGTGAAGAGATACATAACCAACTATCCAAATTGGAGAACAAGTTTAAGGAAATGGATGATACTATGTTGAAAAAGACTGATTTGTTATATGTGCAAGAATTACTTAAAGGGGAAATGGATCAAAAGATGGAATGATTACAAAATTCCATGGAACAAAATATGGAGCAATTACCAAATTCCATAACAACCATGATCTTACATACCCTATATGAGAGGTTCCTTGAAGATGATATAGGGACACGCGAAAATCATGAAAATAGGGAGGAAAATGTGGAGAAAATAAGGATTGAGTCCAAGAATCATAATTATTCATCACTCCATTATCTGCATCAATAGGGATTCAACTTGGCACCAACGAAATACTTAATTCCCAATATTTTGATCCACATCTACAAATGGAATGAAATGGATTACATATGTATAGAAAATAAATACATAGAGATACAATAAAACTTGACTTCTATTAATAAAGAGAATATGTTGAAACTGTAAAAATGTAGACTGAAACAAACATGCTCGAATTGTGGTAACTTATCTTTGAGAAGAGATGTGACGGATACGCTCATTCACAAGAAGAAAAAACTACAATGAGTCTCCAAAGGAATTTTTAACATAAATCATAAATGAGAAAACCCTAAACATCCAAAAACCTAACCCTAGGAGATGAAGCATCAAAATTCATGTGGGCCCCGATGGGGTAAGTTGGTACATCAACTTCCTGGGGTCGTAACTTTTACATACAATTTCCATTTTAGGTGCACAATATCTCGTTGGAAACAACTATTTGAGGACTACACATGTTGTTGTCACACTCTAGCTAAAGCCTCTTGTGTGATTGTGCCACGCCCAAAAAATGTTGTTCTGGGCCTCCAAACAGCCATGGAAGTTCAGGACCCAAAAAACTAGGAAAAAATGTCAAAATGAAAATTGTTATTTGAGCCAGTGGAATACGTGGGTGTCCATTGATATCTAACTAGATTAGTTATCCCCCCTTAGGAAGTAGTGGTCTCCATTTCTTTGAGTGACCCCATCATATGGAGAAACTTTTGTTGAACTTCGCCCTAGGTGCGCCACTTTCCTTCATGCAAGAGTTTCCCTTCTTTGACAACCCGATAAAGTGGGATCCTCTGTTGTCGAGTGCCCTTGTTCTGAGTGTCCCTAATTTGATCAATGTATTTATGATCCATGCAGTCAGGGTTGAGCTTGTCGGTGTCAACTGCTCTATAATCTCTTATGTGTCCAATAATGGTGGGAAGTATGGCCAAAGGAGGCCCACATTGAACAAGGGATGTAGGCCAAGGAAGGGGAGAATACTTAGCTCAAAAGAATTGTCACCCACAACCTTGGTGATGGTGTAAGGTCCATAGAGAAGTGGATGAATATTTTGATGGGGTCTTGTAAGGTGCTCTTTTAGCAAATGCAACTAAACCTTGTCTCCCACCTGAAACTTGTGCGACACCCGGTGTTGATCATAGCACTTTTTCGACTTAGCATTGCCTTTTTGCAAAATATCATGGACCTATTTTTAGATGTGTTGAATTATTTCAATAAACTTGGTGGCTTTGTTGTCCTCAGATTGAGAATGGGATTATTCTTCTTGTGTGGATGCAAGAGGTAGTGCAACATCAATGGAAACCAATGGTTGAACTCCCAACCCCACCTGAAAGGAACTGTGGTCAGTCAAGCTATGAAGAGATCTATTTTAGTTGTGTTGAACATAGGGGAGACTCTCATCCCATGTGCAAAGATGTTTGGAGTTATACATGCACATGATATGCATGATCATTTTTTTGATGACCTATGTCTAGCCATCAGTTTGGGCATGGAAGGAAATGGATTTAGTGAGCTTGGTGTCCAACAGTGACCATAGGATGGACTAGAATGTGATGAGGAACTTGTTTTCTTGATCTGATATGATGGTATGCGATATACCGAAGTGTACCCATGCATGTTTAAAGAAGAGCTTGGCAGTGGCCTCTACTATGATATTCTTCTTACAGGCTATGAAGATGGCCATCTTAGAAAACCAATAAACCACCAAAAAAATACAGCCATTTCCCTGCTTGGTTGAAGGAAGGCCCAACATGTATTCCATCGAGGTGGATTCCCATGGTCTGTTGGGAGTAGGAAGAGAGGTGTACAGGCCTTGATTCTTAATGGCTAGTTTGGAAATGGCATACACAGTGCAGGACTTGATACACTTGTTGACGTCATGTCAACATTTTAGCCAGTAGAAATGATTTTGTAGTACTGCCATGGACTTTTCCATTCTAAAATGTCCTCCCATCCTATCGTAGTGAGCTTATCAAATCATATTTTCACACTCGCTTGAAGGAACATAGAGGTGGCCCAGATGGCATAACAAACCGTCCTAAATATGAAATCCAGTGACAATCACACTTGTGTCTAGCATATGGTAAGTGGTAGTGAAGTCAATATTGCTCTTGTAGAGTTGGGGCCACTCATATGCCTCGTTTCCACAGGAGTGGAGCATAGTAGTTAAGTGTTGCAATTGGAGGTCGATTGAAGCAGTAAGTGACACGATTGGTGCTCCATGTATTATGTTTAATGTTGAGATGGAATTTCTCCAAGTATGTGGACCACTTTTGATGGAGGTCGTTCTATAATTTTCCTTGCGTCTACATGAAATAGAAAGGATTGTGTTCAGTGTGGATGAATGTCTCCTTCCTGAGAATGTAGTTCTTCCATTGTCGGTAGGATTTTACGATGGAATACATTTCTTTGTCATAGGTGGGGTGATTTCGGATGACATATGTTAGTGTCTCACTATGATATGCCAATAGATGATCATGCTGAGTGAGGATTGTGCCAACGACATAGTTTTAAGCATCGATGTCAATTTCAAAAGGTTATTTCAGATCGGGTAAGTAGAGTGTTGGAGCTGAGCACAAGCGATGTTTCAAATCATTGAATGATTTTTTTTGTGACTCCCCCCACACGAAATTTTCCTTTCCACCACTCTTGGTCACTTGGTTGAGGGCCCATGCAATATGGGAGAAGCCCAACATGAACCTGTGATAGAATTTGCAATTCCTAAGAAACTTTCAATCTCACTTAGTGTGGTCGGTGATGGCCAGTCACAAATGACTTGGATATTGGTTGGATCCACATGCACACCATTCTCATCAACAATGTATCCTAGGTATTGGATCATCTTCATGTTGAAGGATCTGATTTCCAGGTTAGAATACAACTTGTGTTTCCACAGAGTGTGAAATAACCATTGAATATGTTGCAAGTGTTCTATGCAATTATTTTGAATATGAGTATGTCATCCAGATATAACACCACAAGAGAATCAGTCAAGGGATACAATATATCATCCATCAACCTCATGAAATTTGTTAGAGCATTTTTCAAACCAAATGGCATGACTAGTCATTCGAAAATACCTTCTATGGACTTGAAAGTAGTCTTGCATACATCAGCTTCTTCTATTGAGACTTGGTGGCAGCCAGACTTCATGTCAATCTTGCTAAAAAACTTGGCTCCCTTGAGCTGGTAAAGACAGTCGTCAATTCAGGAAATTGGGTACCAGTTCCTAACTATGATTTTGTTTAGGGCCTTATAATCAATGCAAAGTCACCAAGTCGCATCTTTCTTTTATACAAGTACAATTTGACTCCGGCAGAGTGAGGAGATGGGTCAGATGTTCTCCTTCGAAGCATCTCTTGGATTTGTCGCTTAATTTCCTCATTTTCCATCAGAGAGCGGTGATAGACTGGCCCATTGGGTAGAGCTGCATCAGGGGTTAGATCAATTGAATGATTGGTGTAACAGTGTCGCAACACCCCAGTGGGTGAGTAGAATATTTTTTTGTATTTTTACATGATCTTGTAAACCTTCTTATGTTGTGTGGAGAGGCCATGGATGTGATTGCAACCTTATTTTCACTTTGAGAGAAAATAATGAAGAATAAAAATTTATCATTCTCAAAAATGTCCTTCCTGCATTGTTTAGCAGAGATCAAAGAAATAGTGGTAGGTGGAGCTACCTCTGGTATCTTGTACAATTTTCTACCCAAAGTAATAATAACACTACAAGTTCTAGACTCGTATACAACATGTTGTTTCCACAGATATGGTTGGCCTAAAAGAACATCACAAAATTCAAGGTGGAACTATCACACAATACCTCATCCTTGAAGGGAAGGATGTCATAGGGCAGGTGACAATGTTTGCTGACACAAAGATCTCTTCCTTGGTATAACCACGCGATGGTGTAGGGTTGTGAGTGTGGTGTCATTAGTAGGTTCAATTACTTAACAACCTCTACTGAGATCAGGTTCTTTTGACTTTCTATATCGACAATGAAATGTAGTGGGGTGAACCCTTCACCCACATCTACAAGTGAAAAATGTGTTCACCTTCCTCTAGTTCACTTGGTTGGACCTTGGTGGTTGCAACAATGGCACTAGATTCTGTGTCAATAATCTGCTTCTCTTTTTATGGATATGATTCAGATTCAAAACTTTCCTTTGAATCTGAGGCTTTAGTCTCAGCCACCAATTATTGCTTCGAGTGACATTCATCAGTCTTATGTGAAGGGATTTTATGGAATTCACACCACTTCCTAGTGTCTTTCTTCATCTTCTCATTACCCTTATTTTTTTACGGCTTGTAATGGTTTTCCTGAGGGGGTCCATCATTAATCTATCCTTTGATCTATGGGTTAGGGTTGCATTTTCCCTACTTCTATTGTGAGTAATTTTCATATCCAAACTCCCGCTTCTTCGATTTAAATTTCTTCTTGATTTTGACAGCATGTAGATATGTACCACCCATTGATGAGATGTCCAAAAACTTCATTTTTTTTATGATGTATCTATGCAGAGATATGTGGTACTTGACCACCAAATTTTGTTCGAATTCCTTGATATCCATCTTGGTGTGCAAGGTATGGAATATATTTGTAAAATCTGGTATTGTGTGGTCCCTTTCCTATCAGAGTGTGTTCCATCTCGTCTACTAGTCATCATAGCTTCCAACAAGGTAGTATTGTTCCTTAATAGAATCCATGAAAGAATCCCAAGTGGGGGCGACAACAAATATTTCATATTCCTCTATGGACCTTTGCTCACATTAAGTTTCCCAGCAATCCTTGATATGGGGGACAACCTTAAGGAGTGCAAAGGTAATGTTTTCGCTATCGGAAAAACTATAGAGCGAAAAATACCCTTCTAGCAGGTTCAACCATTTATCTACAGCATTTGCATCTATCTAGAATTCAAATAAATGGACATCAAAATTGAATTGTACCTTGAATGGGGGGCATGGCTGCTTGATGAAGATGCATCGCTTGTTGGAAGTTGTCAAAGGATCTGTGCAAAGTTATCCATCATATCATTCCTTTGTCATGCGAGGGCTTCCTCGAGCAACAATTTAAAAGGATCTCCTCCTCCATTTTCTCTCTTTTCTTCCACCATGAGAAGTTTTTGTGATCGGAGAGGATGGTCTTTCAAGGGCTCAACCACTTCGAGTCTCAACTCCTTGTACCCTAACCTCGTTGGGGACATGCACAAAAAAACTAATAAAGAGTAGACCACTTTGATACCACTAATATGGATAAATAAATGGAACAAAATGGAATACAAATGTATAGAAAATAAATACACAGAGATACAATAAAACTTGACTCACATTAATAAAGAGAATATTTTGAAACTGTAAAAATATAGAGTGAAAGAAACTTGCTTGAATTGCGGTAGCTTATCTCTAAGAGGAGATGTGATGGCTACGCTCATTCATAAGTAGATGGTTACAATGAGGATCCAAAGTAATTTTACACATAAATAATAAAGGATAAAACCCTAAACATCCAAAAAGCTAACCCTATGAGATGAAGTGCCAAAAGTCATGTGGGCCCCGACGGGGTTAGTTGGTACATCAACTTCTCGAGGTCATAACGTTTTCATACGATCTTCGTTTTAGGCGCACGATATCTTGTTGGAAAGAAATATATGAGGACTACACATGTTTTCATCACACTTTGGGTAAAACCAACAGTGTGACCATGTCACTCCCTAAAAATGTTGTTTAGGGCCTTAAAAGGACCTCAGAAGTTTACAACTCGAAAAACTAGGAAAATTTGCCAAAATGAAAATTGTTCTTTGGGCCAGTGGAATAGGTGGGTGGCCATTGATATCCACCTGGATCATATTGATATGGGTAAATTTTATGGTAAATATCCTATAACACAAATATTTATTATAGAGAAATTATTTGATCTACACCAAGTTCCAACTTTACAAAATGTAACTTTCACATCCTTGTATTTATAACAAGATCAATTATTTGGTACCAATGGATTTATGAATGAAAAAATGATTTTATTTTCTCTTGTGTAGTATACCTAAGGGGTTAATATGCAGTACCTCCCTAGGTACACCATATTACCATCCTCCTATATGAAAATATAATATATAACCAAGTCACGCGGATAAAAGAATAAACACAAGATACATTGTAGAGATAACCCTTGAGGTAGAGTAACACCATCTATTATTCATTATGGAAGGAATGCACTCCCAAGAAATCCTTGAATGTTACAATAAGAATATTATTTACCATGATTCATTACATTGTTTTCACTTCTTTATATAATACTACATACCTTCTAAGAACAATCAAGAGAAGGAACCTTCTAGTAAGACTTTTTCATATTTATTATGTTCACAATATTACATGGAACTTATTTACAAGAAATTACCTCCATTCATAAAAATACATAACCAAATTAATATTTCCATTGGGTACCTCCTTAGGTAGCCCATATTACCCCCCTAGGTATACTACATTCCACCCCCCTTCGCATGTTTCATCCTTGAAACATAGGAATAAACCATACAATATGATCAGCTAAGAAATGTATCCAACTGGTATGAAGTACAAGCCTACATTCATCCTAATGCAATATGAACATGATGTCGAATTGTTTCCTTTCTACCCTCATCTTGACACTTATTGTTCCATTGGTGCCATGGGTTTGTTTCTCGACTTTGATATTGTCTTGTAGTTTTGGTAGTCCTCCATGTACCTCTTGATTGGTTTCTTTTCTAGTGCCATGTTGGTACATAATAAGTTTTTTGATGCTCATGCATGTGTATTGATGACGATTGTTTCTCTATGTGTTGTGGATGGTGATATACATCAACCTTATCTCTCAATTATTCTTTCTTGGAATCTTAAACATGTGGTTCATTCAACCCCATATTCTTCATATGATGTGTCATTAGGTACTGCAATTTTTTTCCCGACAAGGATTTTATCATGTGCCTCCTTAGGCCCTTCTTATAGTGTAATTTTATTTTTGTCATACCGATTATTCAAAAACGTTTTTTCATATCAACATTAAATATATCAACTCATTCCATCCAAGGATATTCAATATTAACATCCACATCATGCATATCTATGGCATTAAAATCAAAATGAAACACATATTTATCCACGATGAGTTTTAAATCTTTGAAAATTTGCATAGTCTCACCCTCAACTTGTGTGCTTTGGATATGTTTTGCAAGAAGTTGCAATCTATTAGCCAAATAGACATTGATGAAATTATGTTGGAAACTAGGGTTAGTAAAGGTGAAGACCTTTGTTTGTCACCACATCCATGAACATGTAATATAGAGTTTCCATATGAAATTAAACCCTTGGTGCTTTGTTTTGCATTCTTATCAACATGAGAGCATCTATCTAAAATTATTTGTTCAAAGGATTCATTTGAAATTTCCATCAGCTTTTCATGGTTAAACAAAATCCACCATAGGAAAGAATCATCTTTGAAACTTACATTAAATTTCCACTTATTTCCCCATATTGAAATCGTTTATTTTTTGTATTATTCAATAGTAAGACCATCATATTTTTCTATAAAATACCACATAGTTCTAGAACAAAAACAATTCAATAAAAACTAGGGTTTATAAAAATAACTTACTTTGTAATGGAGTTCCTTGCAGTTGATGAATTAAAAAGGGGATAATTGTAGCTATACTTATTTTATTATCTATTATGACAATAATTATGAAATGCCACAATCAATATGAATCTAATGGAGTTGGTTTCACTGAAATCTAAGCACTCTAAAAAATGATATCCGATCTACAAATCATGTAGCCATCCATGGAAAAACCCTAAAAAAGAGTTGATATTAAACATTTATTGGACTCTATTTCGTAGGATTTGTTTATTTTTAAATTGGGTGTTTTTCCAATAGGAACTCAAATATCCAACTAGTTTCTAAAAAAAATTCTTAGAAAGTTTCAAAATTGAATCAGAAGTGTGTCACCCCATTTTCCTTTGAAAAATATGCAAAAAGAAAAAGAAAATCTTTCTTCTTTGGCCCAAGAAAGATCTATGATATCAAATGTTATATACTCAATAAATGATTGATACATTAACAATATTGTTCATCATGCCTCAATATATTGCTTACACTTCTTTATATAATACTACTCACCTCCTAAGAATAATCTAGATAAGGAACCTTTTAGTAGGTGGAACCTTCTAGTAAACCTTCCCACATTCATTTTGTTCACACTATTACATGGGCCTTATTTACTAGAAATTTCGTCCATACATAAAAATACATAAACATATTAATATTCTCATTGGGTACCTCCCTAGGTACCCCATATTATCCCCCTATGACTATTACATCCTGGCTCACTTTTACAGATGAATTGATAGAACATTATAGGGATATTAAGATCAATACATTCAATTAATAAATATCCAGTGAAGAGGCCTAATAACAAAGCACATTCATCAATTCCAAAAACTAAGTCTCAAGATAAAGAAAATTCAAGAAGATAATTTTTTATATCTCTTTAAGGGCACATTAAAGGAGAGAATTCAACAGGTTGTCCCTAAAAGTGGGGGAAATTTACTATAAATACAGGATACATTTTTGCATTAGTAGTGAAACAAAGGAAGAGATCAATTCTAAGGTGCAGAAAAGTGAGCGGAGGTGCACTAAATGAGATGGGGTGTCCTTTTGGGATCTAAAGGTGTGTAAGATAAGTGTAATGGATTTTATTGAGGCCTTTCTTGTTCTCAAGGTGTGTTATGAAGGACTGGAGGTCTATTATGCTATTGCATGCACTATTTTTAGGTTGTTTCTAGCAGTAGATGTAATCATTAATGGATGTTTTCGTCAGTGATTACATTATGGGAATGATGCTAGGAGGATCACTAGGGAATAAAGGATACATGTGACTATGTTTTGAAGGATTGTTTTTGGAATGAAGCAAGTAGGTGATTTTGGTTGCTACTTCTTCTTTAGCCTCTTTTTGCTTCCATTTTTCATCCTCATCTTCTTTTATTTTCTTGTTTTCCTCTAATTCAACAACTTCTACCACTTTCCTTTTCCTCTCTTCCTCTATTGTATCAACTATTTCCACTTTCGAGTTTGTTGTCCTTGTTGCTACCTCAATTTTTGTTGTTGATTCCTCTGAGGCATTATTTTGGGCTTCTCAAACTCGTTTTTTGTCTATTATCCTACCCAATGAATTGCTCCTCCTTTTGAAGATCACATCATGGTATTTCCTTACACAACAATGTATTTCCTCTTCTTCCCAAATTTCAGTTGTATAGTCCCACATGTACGTGGAGTTGATGCAGTAACCATTAATGAAGTCCAGAGGATCATGCCTTCGGAATATTTCCTTTCTAAAGTGGAAATATGCTAATGTGTTTACTTCATATGGAATATTATTGACATATTCAAATGTATAGGAACCAACTGAAAGCGAGAGAGGAGGCCAAATAGCTTTCTTTTATCTATATAGTGATACACCAACACTATGCATGATAGTCTAGTAGGTGATCTCCTATATCACCAACCTGTTTAGAATGAATTTTAGAAGTAAGTGTGGGGATTTGGTGGCTCTGTATATCCTGAGGTGTCGGTCCCCTATCATTTTGACTATAGCCTACACTTTGTTGTAATACATGGTGCTACCAAGGAGCCGAGAATTTATCCTAGATTTTATGATACTCGGTATGATATTTGTGCTCCCATAATATCTTACAGTAGATGTGGATCAATGGATCATTGGGATTCCAAATCCAACCCATATGTGGGAATGAGTGGCATATGCAAATTACGTCTAGAATATACGAGGACATAGGGAATCTTGTGAACTCCCCTTGAATGATGATCTTTGTTACTTTGTGTGCTTCTTCCAAATATGACAATAAAATGTTTTCCAAGTGTTGATGTTTGTAACCTTACAGTAGGAGGAACCTTCGAGTAAGACTTTATCATATTTATTATGTTCAAAATATTACATGGAACTTATTTACAAGAAATGGCCTCCATTCATAAAAATACATAACCAAATTTATATTCCCATTGGCTACCTCCTTAGGTATCCCATATTACCCCCCTAGGTATACTACATTCCAGCCCCCTTCACATGTTTCATCCTTGAAACATAGGAAGAAACCATACAATATGATCAGCTAAGAAATGTATCCAACTGGTATGAAGTACAAGCATACATTCCTCCTAATGGAATATGAACATGATGTCGAATTGTTTCCTTTCTACCCTCATCTTGAATCTTATTGTTCCATTGGTTCCATGGGCTTGTTTCTCGACTTTGATATTGTCTTGTAGTTTTGGTATGGTATTCCTCCATGTATCTCTTGATTCATTTCCTTTCTAGTGCCATGTTGGTACATAATAAGTTTGTTGATGCTCATGCTCGTGTCTTGATGACGATTGTTTCTCTATGTGGTGTGGATGGTGATGTACATCAAACTTATCTCTCAATTATGATTTCTTGGACTCTTAAACATGTGGTTCATTCAACCCCAGATTTTTCATATGATGTGTCGTTAGGTACTGCAATCTCTTTCCCTACAAGGATTTCATCATGTGCCTCCTTGGGCCCTTCTTGTAGTGTAATTTTGTTTTTTTCATATGGATTATTCAAAAACGTTTTTTTAATATCAACATTAAATATATCAACTCATTCCATCCAATGATATCCAAGATTAAAATCCACATCATGCATATCGATGGCGTGAAAATAAAAATGAAACACATATTTATCCATGATGAGATTTAAATCTTTGAAAATTTGCATAGTCTCACCCTCAACTTGTGTGCTTTGGATATGTTTTGCAGGAAGTTGCAATATGTTAGCCAAATGGACATTGATGAAATTATGTTGGAAACTAGGGTTAGTAAAGGTGACGACCTTTTCTTTGTCACCACATCCATGAACATGTAATATAGAGTTTCCATGTGAAATTAAACCCTTGGTGCTCTATTTCATATTCTTATCAGCATGAGAGCATCTATCTAAAATTATTTGTTCAAAGGATTCATTTGAAATTTCCATCATCTTGTCATGGTTAAACAAAATCCACCATAGGAAAGCATCATCTTTGAAACTTACATTAAATTTCCACTCATTTCACCATATCGACTTCCTTTATTTTTTGTATTATTCAATAGTAAAACCATCATATTTTTCTATAAAATACCACATAGTTCTAGGACAAAAAACTTTCAATAAAAAATAGGGTATATAAAAATAACTTACTTTGTAATGGAGTTCCTTGCAGTTGTTGAATTAAAATGGGGATAATTGAACCTATACTTATTTGATTAGCTATTATGACAATAATTATGAAATTCCACAATCAAAATGAATCTAATGGAATTGGATTCACTAAAATCTAAGCACTCTAGAAAACAATCCTTCAAAACTTAGTCACATTGTATGTGGAATGAAGCATGTAGGTGATTTTGGTTGCTACTTATTCCTTAGCCTCTTTCTGTTTCTGTTGTTCATCCTCCTCTTCTTTTCTTTTCTTGTTTTCCTCTAATTCAACAACTTCTGCCACTTTCTTTTTCCTCTATTCCTCTATTGTATCAACTACTACCACTTCAGAGTTTGTTTTCCTTGTTTATACCTCTATTGTTGTTGATTATTCCTCTGAGGCATTATTTTGGGCTTCTCAAACTCAGTGCTCATCTATTATCCTACACAATGGATTGCCCCTCCTTTTGAAGATCACATCGTGGTATTTCCTTACACGACGATGTATTTCCTCTTCTTCCCAAATTTTAGTTATATAGTCCCACCTGTACCTTTATGATATAGGTGGATATCATTGTCCACACACCTTTTCCAACTCGCTCAAAACAATTTTCTAGCAATTTTGGCAATTTACTATTTTTAGCAGTTTTTAACTTCTGAGGCCATTTTGAGGGCCGAAATGAAGGTTTTTTGAGATCGAGCTTCCCAATGTTTCCAATGGCTCTGATTGAGCCCCTAAAATGAATCTCCTCGATGATACCTTTCTATTGGGCTATCGTACGCCTAAAATAGAGATCATATGCAAAAGTTACGACCCCAAGAAGTCGATGTACTAACTTACCCAAATGGGGCCCACATGACTTTTGATGCTTCACATCCTAGGGTTAGGTTTTTGGATGTCTAGGGTTTTTGACATTCTTGTTTATTGTAAAAAGGCCTTAAGAGACTCATTGTAATCAAATTCTTGTGAATGACTGCAGATGTCACATCTCTTCTCATAGATAAACTGCCACCATTCCAGCAAGCTTGTTTTCCGCTACATTTTACAGTTTCAACTTATTTCCTTATTGAATAGAAAACCAGTTTTACTATATCTCTGTTATTCTATGTTAAGAATATTTTAGTAATCTCTATTCATTTAATTATTCTCATAAAATATGGATCAGTGGTATCAAAGCAGTCTACTCCTTGTCATCTAAATTCATGTCCCCAACAAGGTGAGGGTACAAATAATTGGGTCTCGAGCTTGTTTATCTTAAGAAAAAAATCTCTCGCATGCCCAAGCGACCTCTCATGGAAGGAGAAAATAAATATGACAGGAAGGGAGATCCTTTCAAAATGTTTCTTGAGGAAGACCTCACGCAACAGAGGAATGAGATGATGGATAGTTTCATGCAAATCCTTCAGCAGCTACCAAGAGGCGATGCATCTTCCTCGAGCGGAGGCACCGCCCCCTTCAAGGTACAAATCAACTTTGATATTCCTATATTTGAAGGTCAGATATACGCAGATGTTGTATACAAGTGGTTGAATCTACTAGAAGGGTATTTTTTTGTCCATAACTTTTCGAATAGAGAAAAGATTACTCTTTCACTCATCGAAGTTGTTCCCCATGTCAAAGATTGGTGGGAAACTTTCTATGAGAAAAACGAAATGGAGTAACCCTCATTATTTACAATCGCAACCACCTAGGAATCATTTAGGGATGTTATTAAGGAACAATACTACCTTGTTGGAAGTTATGATGACTTGTATACAAAATGGACCACAATGCGGCAAGAAAGAGACCAAGTAGTGCCAGAGTTCACAAATATCTTCCATACCTTTCACACCAAGATGGGTATCAAAGATTCAGAACGACATCTGGTTCTCAAGTATTGTGGTGCTCTGCATAGATACATCTAGATCGAAATGGAATTTCTGGACATCTCATCCTTGGGCGTGGCCTATCGATATGATGTCAAAATCGAGCAGAAGCTCAAACAAAAGATGCGACAATTTGGGCCTGGGAACCCCTCATAGAAAAATCCAAGAAGGGGTGGCCCCAACCCACAAAACAAAGGACAGATAAAATATGGATAGTATTAGGAAAACCATTCCAAGCCACAAGTAAATAAAGACACCGAAAAGACAAAGAAAGATACCGAGAAGTGGTGCGACTTCCAAAAGATCCCCTGGCATAACACTGATGATTGTCACTCAAATCAGTCACTAGTGGCTGAAGTGAAAACCTCTAAATCATATGCAGGTTCTGAATTCGAGTCAGAACTAGAAAGGGGAAGACAGATCAATGACGTGGAATCCAGTGCCACTGTTGCTACCACCAAGTGCCATCCTGGTGAACCAGATGATCCATAAGAAGGAAAGTGCCTCTCCCATTCACAAATGTGGGTAAAAGGCACCCCACTGCACTTCATCGTTGATAGTGGTAGCCAGAAGAACCTCATCTCAGTAGAGGTCATCAATGAGTTGGCCCTGCCGACAATGTCGCACCCACAACCCTACACCATTGGATGGCTCCAACAAGGAAGTGATCTTTGCATCAACCAACTATGTTGACTATCATACGGCATCAATCCCTTCAAAGATGAGGTATTGTGTGATGTTTCTCCTCTTGAAGTTTGTAATGTTCTTTTGGGCCAACCTTATTTATGGAAACATCATGATGTATATGAGTTTAGGCCTCATAGTGTTATTATTACTTTGAACAGGAAATTGTACAGGATACCCGAGGTAGTCCCTCCTAGTTCTATTTCCTTGATCTATGCCAAGAAATGAAAGAATTTCATCTCTCAGACAGGGAGATTTGTAGTCTTCATGATTCTCTCTCAAAGTGAGCGAAAGATTGCAGCCACATCTAGGGCCTCCACGGCTGATCTCTCCACGCAACAAAAGAAAGTGGATAAGTTCATGGAAGAATACTCATATATCTTCTCCTCTCCTACTAGGGTACCTCTGCACTGCTAGGTCAAGCATCTCATCGATCTGACCCCAGGAACATCATTATCTAATGGGCCAGTCTACCATCCCTCTCTATTAGAAAATGAGGAGATAAAGAGGCATATAAAAGAACTGCTCCACAAGGGGCACATACGTCCCACCTAATCTCCTTGTGGGATCCCAATCGTGTTGGCACAAAAGAAAAACGAGACTTGGTGACTCTGCATTGATTACCGGGCCCTAAATAAAATCACAAACTGAAACCGGTACCTGATTCCCTGAATCGACGACCTCCTTGATAAGCTCATGGGGGCCAAATACTTCGGTAAGATTGATCTGAAGTCTGGCTACCACCAAGTCCCAATAGAACAGACAGATGTATGGAAGACCACCTTCAAGTCAAAAGAAGGTCTTTTTGAATGGTTGGTCATGCCCTTTGATTTGACAAATGCTCCAGCAACTTTTATAAATATGATGGATGTTATCCTCCGAACTTTCACCAATAATTTTGTAGTGGTGTATCTGGATGACATCCTCATCTACAACAAGACTTGGGTGGAACACTTGTATCATATTCAACAGGTTATGCAAAGCCTGCAACAACACAAACTATATGCAAACTTGGAAAAATTCTCCTTCGGCATGGACAGGGTCCATTACTTAGGACACATCGTTGTTCGATATGGTGTGCATGTGGATCCAGCTAAGACCCAGTTCATCCATGACTAGCCATCCCCAACCACACTCATTGAACTTCGGAGCTTCTTGGGCCTCACCAATTTCTATCGCAGGTTCATTTTGGGATTCTCTCATATTACATGGGCCCTCAGCTAAGTAACGAGGGGTGGCGGTAAGAAAATATTTATGTGGGGAATGTCCCAACAAAAAGCCTTCGATGACTTGAAGAAGTGTTTGTGCTCATCCCTGGTACCTTCATTCCTGGACCTACAACATCCCTTTGAGATCAAGACAGATGCTTCAGACTATGTTGTGGGCGTCGTTCTCACTCAACACGGCCACTCAGTGGCATATCATAGTGCAAGATACCAGATATATAAAATATGCAGAACAGAAACGAAATGCTAGAAATAACAGAATAACAGTAAAATATCCAGCATAATCTTCACAATGCACAGAAATGATTCACGAAATAGCAACATAAATAGCACTTTGAATTCAGATAGCAATGTTCACAGGCCTCTTCGAGGGGGAAACCTCCAATCGAGAAGCACTCTATTAAAATAATATCCAAGCTAGGGTTCTCATACCCTCGACTCCTATTTATACTAAAAAGAAGCATCTAGAGGAAGATCCTTCTAGAAGCGGAAGCTTCTATTAGGTCTTCT
>JZKD02S0136197.1:80418-91489 GCA_000966675.3 Picea glauca
TATATATCACACACAGATATATCATGTATGATTATCGGGGCTCTTCCATATCATGGCATCCATCAATTGTAAGAATGTACGCTAGGGAACCCATACCATATGTGGCCATGGTGTATCGTATCTACTTGCATCAACAGCCAATGCGTATTGTATTCCACTTGGATCAATGTCAAAATCAACAGATGACATTAAAACTAACTTATCGATCCTATCCAAAATGGTCCACCAATAAAAAATAAATCCAGTTTTGTATTAAACATTTATAGCATCTATACCGCTAAACAGAAGCGACCATTGTGGAGGCAAAAGGTATGGGCGAACCTCCATTGGCTCTGCAAGACAGATTTTCAATCATGTAGCCACTCATCGTGCTCCCTACTAGGATGGAGTTCGTCTTGTTTCCACTATATGTTCAACAACAGATGGGAATAATGCCACCACAAAGGGCATCAACGTCAATGGGCCATGAGTAATGTTTTACAGTTCGAGGTTGGGCGTTGTCATGTTGGCCTCTGTGCTTGCTACAGGTCGACAAATTTTTATTTTATTTTAAAAATTAAAATATTGATAACATATTGTATATGGTAAAAATAAGATACAATAATATTGTATATTGTACATATTGTATTATAAGATTAAATTCAAATTAATCTAAGATAAAATAAGATAACTATTATAAAATGGAATAGTATAAATTTGAATTTAATTTGGCTTAAGATAAGATAATTATTAAAAAATAAAATGATATAAATTCAAATTCAATCTACTTTAAGATAAGATAAATATTATAAAATGGGATAGTATCATGTATCATTTTAAATTTCAATAATAAATAAGATGAGAAATGGATGATTAATATGTTGTATAGTAAAGAGAAATGATAGAAGACATAATATGTTGGGGTTTGGGATGTATATTGCATTCTTTTACTCATTACTTTGTTATGTTATCATTTCTAAGTAAGAAAAAAATCTAAACAATTTACATTTTTTATTTTTTCTAGTTTACCAGGACAATTTTTGTTGAAGTTACAATTTTTAATTATTGAAATTATTGTTTTTAATTTTGAAATGGATTCAAGTCAAAAATGTCAATTTTTCTTCTCCACTGGGAAAAAGGTTAATGCAAATAAATAACATATCTAAGCAATTTGTTATATGCACATTTTGGCTTCTGTAAATCTCTCTTCCATATATGCGCATTTTGGCTTCCGTAAATGCGCATTTATGAAAGCCAAAATGTGCATATACGGAAGGAAAAATGTGCATATACGGAAGAGAGCTTCCGTATATGTGCATTTACGGAAGGAAAAAATACGCATTTACGGAAAACAAAACTGCGCATTTATGGAATCTCTCTTCGGTATTTGTACATTTTGCCTTCTGTATATGCGCATTTACGGAAGCCAAAATGCGCATATACGGAAGCTCTCTTTCATATATAGAGCTGAACCGTATATGCACATTTTGGCTTCCATACATGCACATTTACGGAAGCCAAAATGCGCATATACGGAAGATAGCTTCCGTAAATGCGCATTTTGTCTTCCGTAAATGCGCATTTTGGCTTCTGTATATATGCATTTTTTCCTTCCATAAATTCGCATATATGAAAGCTCTCTTCCATATATGCGCATATACATATACAGAAGCCAAAATACGCATATACAAAAACTCTCTTCAGTATATGCGCATATACATATACGGAAGCCAAAATGCACATATACGAAAGCTCTCTTTCGTATATGCCCATTTTGGCTTCCATATATGTGCATTTACTAATGCACATATACGGAAGTCAAAATGCGCATATATAAAAGAGAGCTTCTGCATATGCACATTTTGGCTTCTGTATATGCACATTTACGGAAGCCAAAATGTGCATATACGGAAGCTCTACATACGGTAGAGAGATTTTGTTTATGCACATTATGGCTTCCGTAATGAAAAATGTGCATATACAGAAGCTCTCTTCCGCATATGCGCATTTTGGCTTCTGTAAATGCGCATTTACGTAAGCCAAAATGTGCATATACAGAAGGAAAAATGTGCATATACGGAAGAGAGCTTTCGTATATGTGCATTTACGAAAGGAAAAAATGCGCATTTGTGGAAGCTCTCTTCGGTATATGTACATTTTTCCTTCCGTATATGCACATTTACGAAAGCCAAAATGTGCATATACAGATGCTCTCTTCCATATATAGAGCTTCCATATATGCGCATTTTGGCTTCGGTACATGCACATTTACGGAAGCCAAAATGTGCATATACAGAAGATAGAATGTGCATATACGGAAGATAGCTTCCATAAATGCACATTTTGGCTTCCGTATATGCGCATTTTTTCCTTCCGTAAATGTGCATATGCAGAAGCTCTCTTTCATATATGAGCATTTTCTCTTCCGTATATGCGCATTTTTCAGACCCTTAATCTTTGTCACCTGCTTTCAATAATTCTTGGACAACAAGCACATTAATCATAGTCTTATACAAAAACTCTCTTCCGTATATGCGCATTTTGGCTTCCGTAAATGCGCATTTTGGCTTACGTATATGCACATTTTTTCCTTTCGTAAATGCGCATATACAGAAGCTCTCTTCCGTATATGTGCATTTTTTCTTCCGTATATGCGCATTTATGGAAGCCATTTTGTCTTCCATATATGCGCATTTACGGAAGCCATTTTGTCTTCCATATATGCACATTTTGGCTTCCATATATGCACATTTACGGAAGCCAAAATGCGCATATACGGAAGATAGAATATGCATATACAGAATATAGCTTCTGTAAATGCACATTTTGTCTTCTGTATATGCAGATTGTTTCCTTATGTAAATGCGCATATACGAAATCTCTCTTTCGTATATGTGCATTTTGTCTTCCGTATATGCGCATTTACGGAAGCCATAATGCGCATATACAAAAGCTCTCTTCTGTATATAGAGATTTCGTATATGCACATTTTGGATTCCATAAATGTGCATATACAGAATCCAAAATGCACATATACGGAAGCTCTATTCCGTATATGTGCAATTTGGCTTCCGTATATGTGCAATTTGGCTTCCGTATATGCACATTTTTTCCTTCCATAAATGCGCATATACAGAATCAAAAATGCGCATATACAGAAGAGAGATTTCGTATATGCGCATTTTGGCTTCCGTATATGTGCATTTACGGAAGACAAAATGCACATATACAGAAGATCTCTTCCATATATAGAGCTTTCGTATATGCACATTGTAAGGAACATTTTTATGCATATGCATATATAGAGCTTTCGTACTACCCGACTACCCAGGTACTAGAGAATATCTTCCCGAGTGTTGTTCTCGGTGGCACTATAGCAGTCAGGTAGTCGATTGGTTTATCTATGGAGGGATTCATGATGCCTAGGTCGATCCATATACAGGTGTTGTCTGATGTGCTACCACTCGAAGGGGTACCAAAAGGGGTTACAAGGGTGGCCAACAGATGCGCGTTTAAAAACCACTTGTATTTACTTCGTGTATGACTCCCCAACCATGGTTTTATCCACGTAATGATAGATCTTTGCAGCTTAAAGACAATGGAATACATTGCTACCCTAAAAAAAATTACCCCACAAGTCTTACCCTGGAAAGAGCTCTGATACCACTTGCAATATTACCGATATAATATAATATGCAAAACATAAATATTTGGAAGGTTCACCTACGGTAACCTTGTTACGACTTATCCTTCCTCTAAATGATAAGGTTCAGTGAAATTCTCATGACATCGTCGATGATGAACCACCCTCGTTGATGCGATCCAAACACTTCATCGGACCATTCAATCGGTAGGAGCGACGGGTGGTGTGTACAAAGGGCATGGATGCAGTCAACATGAGATGATGAAACATGCTTACTAAGAATTCCTCATTGAAGACCACTAATTTCAATGGTCTATCCCCATCATGATGCAATAATTTCTTGATCCTCTCGAACCAGGGAGAAAAACTCGTTGACTGCATCAATGTAGCGCGCGTGCAGCCCAGAACATCTAAGGGCATCAAATACCTATCATTGCCTCAAACTTCCATGACCTAAACGACCATAGTCCCTCTAAGACATTGGCTGCGAAGGGGAACCTCCATGTAGCTAGTTAGCAGGCTGAGGTCTCGTTCATTATCATAATTAACCAGAAAAATCACTCAACCAACTAAGAACAACCATGCACCACCACCCATAGAATCAAGAAATATCTCTCAATCTGTCAATCCTTACTATGTCTGGACCTGGTAAGTTTTCCCGTGTTGAGTCAAATTAAGCCGTAGGATCCACTCCTAGTGGTGCCTTTCCATCAATTCCTTTAAGTTTCATCCTTGCGACCATACTCCCCCCGGAACCCAAACACTCTGATTTCTCATAAGGTGCTCGCGGAGTCCTTAGAGAAACATTCGTTGATCCCTAGTTGGCATCGTTTATGGTTGAGACTAGGATGGTATATGATCATCTTCAAGCCCCCAACTTTCGTTCTTGATTAATGAAAACATCCTTGGCAAATGATTTTGCAGTGGTTCATCTTTCATAAATCCAAGAATTTCACCTCTGACAATGAAATATGAATGCCCCTGGCAGTCCCTATTAATCATTACTCTAGTCCCGAAGTATAACACAATAGGACCAAACTCCTATCGCTTTATTCCATGCTAATGTATTCAGAGCATAATCTTGCTTTGAGAACTCTATTTTTTTCAAAGTAACAACATTAGAACTGCAACCCAGCCAATTAAGGCCAGGAGCATGCCGCCGACAAAAGGGACGAAAGGGCAGGTGCACACCAAATAGTCAGACTGACCTTTACGACCCAAGATCCTTTGAGAACTATTGAAAGGAATGCACAATTGTCCTTTAGGAGTCAATTTGAAGGAATTTTGTCTCAAGGAGTGTGCAAGGTCAATACCTAGTTAAGTATCAAAGGAATCATCTTGAGAAGTTCATAGTGTTGAGGAGGAACAAATCCAAGGGAGATAACTTGGAGCATTTTATGCAAAGATTGCATATTGTCCGCAAGGAGAGTGTGACAAAGTCTTTTGATTCAGGAGCTCAGGAGGAGTAGCTCAAGCATAACTGCAAAGGAGTGTGAAGAACTATTGCGAGGTGTGCACAGTCGCTCACTAGAAGTTAAGTGGTGGAGGAAAACATGTTGCAAGGCTTGCATAGGGTCAAATTCGACTAAGTGTCAAGGAGAAAAGCTCTAAGGAGCAAAATTTCTAAGGAAGAACAAGTTTAGGAGGGAGAGCGGGTGAGAATTATTCTATAGGGAGGAGCCTTTGAAGATTCTCCAAATCAATGACTAACATCCATCCAGGAAGGAGCAGGATCATTCTAGACCGTTAGATATGGGTGAGTTTCACTGATATTAGCCATGGAATCCTTTTGGCACTTCATGGTTCAGAGTAGATGAAGTTTTGTAAGAAGTGGGGTTGTCAAATTCACGAAATCGTGAAGTGATCCTAACCATTCACTGGGAGGAGAAACATGGTAGCAGATTAGAGAATTCATGGGGTTGAGTTTTGGGGATTGTGTGGAGTGAGAGGAACCTTCGCAAATTTGTGAAAGTTGAAGCAGAACTGGACCGTTGAATCTAGGGGGACACGTGGCAGAGACCCGTGTGTTGTGGTAGAAAGTGTTTCAGAAGGAAACGAGGGCAGAGGTCTCAATATCGTCGAAGCCTAAAGTTACGAAAAGAGTTGACCCATGGTCACAGGATGTGGTCATATTTGGAGAAGAGTCTAGCACAAGGCTAGTACTCACATATTGGTGTTGCCAGAAGCACCAGAGAACAAGGTTACAGGTAACTTGAACCTGCAGGTAACATCAAAGGGACCTTTGTGTTATTTTGTTGAGGGTCTATTGTAGGCCCAAGAGATAATTCAACTCAAAGTGTTTGAATATCCTTGCATTTTGCTTCATTGCTAGCCATAATCTCCAAGTGGCTTCGTAATCGTCATTCACGGGAAGAATGTAGTGGGTAGACCTGAAATATTCAAGTATGCACCACATTTATCATTTGATATACATGCTAGTGTGGAAAAGATGATTGAAGATGGTTTTAACGTTACAATGGTATATATACTGAGTATATATAGCAGTGTATATACTCAGTATGTATACCAATATATATACTAGGTATATATGTCAATAATATATATCGGTATATATATACTGAGTATATATATCGGTATATATACTAATAATATATACCGATATATATACTCAGTATATATATACCGATATATATACTCAATATATAGATCGATATATATACTCAGTATATATACCGGTATATATTACCAACATATATACTCAGTATATATACCAATATATATACTAGGTATATATATGTCAGTAATATATATCGGTATATATACAAAGTATATATAGTAGTATATATACTCAGTATATATATCGGTATATATACTGAGTATATATAGCGGTATATATACTATGCATATATGTCGATAATATATATCGATATATATACTGAGTATATATACTGCTATATATACTGAGTATATATACCGGTATATATACTGAGTATATATATCAATATATATATCGGTATATATATCAATATATATATTGGTATATATATTGAGTATATATACCAACACATATACCTAGTATATATATACCGATATATATATTGAGTATATATATCGGTATATATACTCAGTATATATACCAGTATATATTATCAACATATATACCTAGTATATATACTAGGTATGGAAGCATACAAGAATTACTTTAGGTGTGATAATTATTGTCATTAATACATGTGCAAGTCTTGTATGTTCTAGCTACACTTGCATGCCTTTCACATGCACACTAGTATGTATAAGTGTTTTAAATTGATGATGTTCTTTATTTGATGTGGATGTATGAATCATGTGTCATTACCCTTGTATTGTAATGACATAGCTTCAACGCATGGTTTAAAATATAACATGGCTTCAACGCATTCTATAGGAGCCTATAGATACACTATTCAAGGTATTTACATTTTCGATTTGTCATACACAGGGATCTGAACCTTCATTTTGAGGAGTCTCCCGCTCTTTTTCCATCAGAGGTCCATATTTATATGGCTATACAACTGTGAAACATCATAATAACAAGGTTTTTATTTTTTATTAATCTTAATTTTCCTAATATTTGTATTTAATATCTGATTTATGAAACTTTGTACAGGAGTTAAGTTACGAAGATTTAGATTTTAGGCCATACTTGTTTTATTTAGAACAGTTCGAGTTTCAAAGGACGAACAAACAAGCGCCCTATCCGTAAAAAAAATTAAACTCAAATGCCGACATTACACTATCACATTCTCATGAATTAGCTTGTTTCTTCCAAACAGGAGGAGGACAAACATTTTGTGACCAATGGCAGATTACAAAATTGCACACTCTATGACCTTTTAGGGCTTCCACAAGATGCATCTCAAAAACATATAAAGGATGCATACCGGTTTTCATGTTAATGCTTGCTCTTGCATGTTTAGGTGGGAGATCGAGCTCGACTCCTGCTTCTAGCGGAGATAGACGTGGACTGCTTATGCCTTGAGTCGCTAAGATCCTGGAAAATGCTCTGGTTAATTTGAGGCATAAATTCATACTGAAAAAGTCTGTTAGTAAACCGAAACCCGCAAGTAAAATGGTTGGTAATATGGTAACCATGAATTACATAGAACAAGGATTGCAGGTTGGTAAAACCCATTAAAAATGTTTTGTAATAACTTGGTAAAACGAATTAAAGAAAGACAAAGAAGTATGATCCCATGCACTTCGAATACGATCATTTACCAGATCCCATGTACTTCGAATACGAGCATTTACCAATTAATTAAGGTGACTCTCACTCACGGGTACTCTAAATCAAGAAGCACGCAACCAAATTTAAAGAACTGCAGTCATGCGCAGGCTGAAACCAATGCATGGTTCACCGAGAAATGGTCAGCGGGAAAAGATAATGGATGGATGCAAGTTAATGGATCATCATCCTCCATGAAAACCTGCATCAACTGCATCAACTGACCTGCGTACCTACCTGTGTACTTCATATTTACTTCATATTTATGTGCATATACAGAAGCCAAAATGCACATATACGGAAACTCTATTTTGTATATAATATGAAAAACATAAATATTTGGAAGGTTCACCTACGGTAACCTTGTTACGACTTATCCTTTCTCTAAATGATAAGGTTCAGTGAACTTCTCATGACATCGTCGGCGATGAACCACCCTCGTTGACATGATCCAAACACTTCATCGGATCATTCAATCGGTAGGAGAAATGGGTGGTGTGTACAAAGGGCATGGACGTAGTCAACATGAGATGATGAAACATGCTTATTAGGAATTCCTCATTCAACACCACTAATTTCAATGGTCTATCCCCATCACAATGTAATAATTTCTTGATCCTCTCGAACCAGGGAGAAAAACTTGTCGACTGCATCAGTGTAGTGCGCATGCGACCCAGAACATCTAAGGGCATCACAAAACTATCATTGCCTCAAAATTCCATGACCTAAACGACCATATTCCCTCTAAGACATTGGTTGCAAAGGGGAACCTCCACGTAGCTAGTTAGCAGGCTGAGGTCTCGTTCATTATCGGAATTAACCAGACAAATCGCTCCACCAACTAAGAATGACCATGTAACACCACCCATAGAATCAAGAAAGATCTCTCAAACTGTTAATCCTTACTATGTCTGGACCTAGTAAGTTTTCCCGTATTGAGTCAAATTAAGCCGCAGGATCCACTCCTAGCGGTGCCCTTCCGTCAATTCCTTTAAGTTTCATCCTTGCGACCATACTCCCCCCGGAACCCAAACACTCTGATTTCTCATAAGGTGTTGGCGGAGTCCTTAGAGGAACATCCGTTGATCCCTAGTTGGCATCATTTATGGTTGAGACTAGGATGGTATATGATCGTCTTCGAGCCCCCAACTTTCGTTCTTGATTAATGAAAACATCCTTGGCAAATGCTTTCGTAGTGGTTCGTCTTTCATAAATCCAAGAATTTCACCTTTGAAAATGAAATACGAATGCCCCCGACAGTCCCTATTAATCATTACTCTGGTCTCGAAGTATAACACAATAGGACCAAACTCCTATCGCTTTATTCCATGCTAATGTATTCAAAGCATAAGCTTGCTTTGAGCACTCTATTTTTTGCAAAGTAACAACGTCGGAACTGCGACCCAGCCAATTAAGGCTAGGAGCACGCCACCGAAAAAAGGGCGGAAGGGCAGGTGCACACCAAGTAGGCGGACCGACCTTTACAACCCAAGATCCAACTACGAGATTTTTAACTACAACAACTTAAATGCACATTTATGCGCAAATTCATGGGAATTTTTTTCTTTTTTCAGAGATAAGCTTAAGAGTTCACAGTCACCATCGATCCTATATGGAAGATCTCTTCCGTAAATGTGCATTTATGCCTTCTGTAAATGTGCATTATGCGCAAATTCATGGGAAAATATTTCTTTTTTCAGAGATAAGATTAAGAGTTCACAGTCACCATCAATATCCTATGACGAACATATCTCTTCCACGTGGTCGAAGTAGTATTTCGGGGTTCTAAATCTTTGAGCACTCCGATGGACCACTCCGAAATACTTTAAATCGTGATCGTTGATTCTTCGCTGACAGATGGTCGGATCTCAATATCGGAGTATATGCACAGGCCAATCTATCATTGATCGTCACCATTGATTGACATTTTGATTGACAACTTTCATCTCTTGTCGAACTCGTTCAAATCTTAATCCTCACCGTTGATTGTCACAGGATGGACAATCCAGATCTCATTTCATAATGTTGCGGCCGGAATGGAATTCGACGTGAGACTCTGAATTGAATTTTTGATGGACAGTGTAGATTACTCTTCGGAGTTGATTCAATCATCCAATCTTCATCGTTGATCCTTTTCCCTAATGAACGGTTCTAACTCGTCGTCGAAGTACTATAGTTGGAATCGGTTATTCGACAAGATCTGGTGATGGTTCCATGGATGGTAGATATTTCTCAATGGTCTACTATGATGGATCACTGGATCTAGTTGTCGCAGTCTTGGCATTGGAGTGAAAGTTTGATAGGAGATAGAAGGGCTCTGAATCATCACACTCAACCTCTCCTTCTCAGGGTCCAATGGATGATCAATATGAGTCGTCGATCTCGTGAGGCTCTCTCCCAGATCTAATATTAACCGTTGGTTTCTAATTTTTGTAACTCATGGATTTACAGAGATAGACTCTCAATCTACTCTCAGTCGCCTGTAAATACGGTCACCTTCTACTCTGATCACAAGATGCAAATATAGAACTTGAAAAACACACAAATGGAGAACACAATTTCACAAACACAATATTTATTTAATGATCGAAGGAATACAATATAACAGTGGTAGTTTGTTCCTTCGTGGTCTATTAGACCTTTGCAAACACAGTCTCACACTCACTCTTCTCACACTTTCTTACCTTTTTCAATACAACAATAATCAATAAAACTTAGAGCTCTCAGGTAACTCACAAACTAACAAAATCTTGAGCTATCCAAACTATTTCCAAATCTAGAATTTTTTTCTAAAATATCAACAAACGAATAAAAATATAAACTATTCAATAGAATACATGTTCTAAAAATATCTATCTATTACAATTTAAATGAGAGATTTAGGGAACCAACTCCCCTGGTAAATGTTTGTGACCCATTAGGTCAACCTCAAAAATTACTGGGAGATGGTCCTACATCAAAAAATTAAGGCAATTGGGGTTCCTAAACATGCTTGACAACCAGTGCCTTCTTGCACTACTAATCCTAATTTTGTGCACTCCATATTTACAAGCCATTTCCTATGCATAGTCCCCTCCCTAATTCCTCTACTTTCCATCCTTGCAATATGCACTTGGTGTCAATGGTAAGGAAACAATGTCAATGAAGTAATGAAGGTTCAAAAGGTTCCCCAATGGCTCCAAGGTCGATATTTATGTACTCCACTCCCTCACAAGTATTCCCTT
>JZKD02S0136197.1:100310-116664 GCA_000966675.3 Picea glauca
TACTAGAGAAGCATATTTTAAAGCAGACAAGGATACTGATTCAGATTTAGATGATATTGAGGCAAAATTTGTGAGAAGGTTAAAGAAAGGATCAGGAAAATATCAAGGCAAGCTTTCCCTCAAATGTTTTAATTGTGGTAAGATAGGTCAATTTGCAAATAAGTGTCCACACAAGAAGAAGGACCAGAACACTGAAGGTGAAGAGAAGTACAAATCCAAAATATTTGATAGAAAGAAAATTTTATGTTTAAACAATGATGACTCCTCAAAATACACCGATAGTGACTCTTCCTGTAAAGATAAGGTAAATGACTTCATGCTTATGACCAAAGAGGATTATGATAATAAAATCACAAGCAGTGATGATAATGATGAAGAAGTTGTGGTTGACTTGGAAAGAGAGTTGATCAGCACTTTGGAAGAGATTGACATACTTAGAATTAAGAAAAGAAAGCAAAAACAATTGTTGATATAGTTCGAGAAAGATAATAAATAGTCTGATGAACACTTTGCCCTGCTAAAAGTGAAATTAGAAGAGGCAAAGAAAATCAAGGACATTCTGAAACAACAGTTATCAGAAAAGAAGGCAAGATGTAAAGATCTGGAAGAAGAAGTAGTGAAAACTAAGAAAGAGTTGGAGAAGTTTCAAGCCTTGTATCATCAGAATCTATCAAGTATCAAAGACTCAGAAGGATTAGCCACCATTCTGAATCAGAAAAGGAATCCAAAGTTGAAAATAGGTTTGGGTTATGAAGAGGGATCAGGTAGTGGTAATCCAAGCAAAAAAGACTTCATCAAGTTTGTCAAATCTACAACCAATGATGACAACAAAACTGTAGAAACAAAGGAAGATAATCAACCACCCAGGAGGAGTAAATAAAAAGGTGCCAGAACTGAATCTGTATAACAAGGAAATAATACACTCCCTGCTCAAGGAAATCATCATCATGGAAGAAATCGATTTTCTCAAAGAAGACAACCATTTTCCAGGTACAAAGAATTTTTCTATGGATATTGTTTCTACTATTCTAACTTTCGTCAAAAAGCTGTAAATTGTTCCTTAAGACTTAGACATGAGCAATTAATATTTTCAAGGAATAAATATATGCCATAACAAAGAATGATACAGCCTAGTAACAAACCATCAGAGATTGAAAATTGTCAAATTAAGTCCAGAAACATGCAACTAAGGAGGTCAAGAAATAATAAACAGTCAATGAGTAGACAACATTGCAACAATAACTTTGACCTATTGAACAATGAGATTGAATATTATAACTATCACAACTTTGGCCACAAAGCTGCAAACTGCCATCTGAAGAATTACAAAGCAGATCCAAGGATAAATTTCTTAGATAGAAAGGCCAGCACATGGAAAAGGAAAGATAGTGAAAAATGTGGTCTAACACTTTCAACTCAAAAACAAAAGGCCTACGGGAATATAGACAGTGGATGTTCCAAACACATGACTGGAGACAAGGATAAGCTTTTGTCCATAAGTAAAAGAAAAACATGAAATGTGATCCTTGAAAATGATGAACCAGGTAAAATCAAGGATAGAGGGATGGTGAGTTTGAGTAATGACAAAGGAGATTCCTAGTACATTCTACTTGTGGATGGTCTGAAACATAATTTGCTCAATACAAGTCAAAAGTGTGACAGAGGCAGTGAAGAGGTGTTCACGTCCAAAGAGTGTAAGGTAAATGTAAACTCGGGACAAGTGGTGGCTAAAAGCATAAGGACAAACAACAATGTTGATGTTGAATCCTTCCATGCCAGTAAAGAAGAAGGCACAGATATAATAAAAGAATGTTCAGTTAGCATCTATCCCATGGAAGAAGTAGAAGAAGAATCATGTCATAGGATGGAAGTTGAACTTTTGAAGGTTGAGAATTCAAACACCCAAAGCAAGTTCTTAAACAACTCCATGACCCTAGATAAGCTCTTGGATAGTCAGAGATCACCAAATGACAAATCTGGTATTGGATACAACAAGGAAGAAATCAATACTCCTAAGAAACCTGATATAGGTCCTTTATCTGTGAAAAAGAAAAGCAGGTATGAGAGTGGTTGTAGTGGTTTTTTCTTGTGATTGAATATGGTCATAAAAGCCTTGGATTGTATGCATCATGGAAGAAAAATGACATTGAAGTAATAGAGATCGATGAGAATCAATGGGGAGATCCAAGGGTTGTTTGAAAAGTACGAGCTACATTTACGCAGTGTGTCAGTAGGACAACAACATCTTCAACAACAACATTTTGTTTTACAAAATGATATACATGACATCCTGTAGAGATAACAAGAGGAAAGACCTTGTCAAGGAAATCTAACCTTTTAGGAACAAAGGGTGAAAATAGTCAGAAGCAGAGAGATAATAGTGACAGGGGGAGTCATCCAGCTATGATAAGAAAAGGTTGATGAAGGAGTCCTAGTAAGAGAGGTGAGAAATATTGAGTATTCTATAGAGGATACAACGGAAGCTGAAGATGAACAAGTCCAAGAATCAAAAGTAGAAGACTCTGGTTTAGATACAAATATTATGCAAGACTCAAATAAGAAAATCCATCATGTTAGGGGGAGTTTGTGTTGGTTGAATATCTGATACCTCTTAAACATACTGCAACATCTCAGGGGGAGCATGTTTTCTTTGACATTGATTTCAAAGGGGGAGAAAAGGAGTGGTCCAGACTGGATGCTACAGTTGGAGGTCCAAACATATTAGTGCAGCCATTCAGGGTTTCCATCAATGCCAAAGGGGGAGATTGTTGGCATGTTTACAAGAAGAGTGTGCTTGTCATTGATGGAAAGAACAACAACAACAATGTCATGTCTACAGGAAAGAACAACAACAATGATAGCATGCTTACATGTATTGATGGCAAGAACAACAATGATGAAGGTATGGTTACAAGAAAGAATAGTAGCGACGTTGGCAGGTTTACAGTTGGGAGACAACAATGGAAAACAGGCAGGCAAGGAAGATCAGTAGTGATGATGGCATGGAAAGATCAGAAGCACAAACTCCATTTCAGAGTTTCGGATACTGGGATTTGGAGAAGTCAAGAGTCGAGACTCTTCATCACAGGAGTCCCAAAGTTGCAAAATGCGAAACGTTGAAATCCCAAAACAGGCACATTAACAAAGACTCCATTTCGAAGTTTCACAGACCGGGAATTCAAAGTTTCGGATACCAGGAGTTGGAGGAGTCAAGAGTCAAGACTCTTCATCACAGGAGTCCTGAAGTTGCAAAATGTGAAACGTCGAAATCCCGAAACAGGCACATTAACAAAGACTCCATTTTGGAGTTTCGCAGACCGGAAATTTGGAGTTTTGGATACCAAGAGTTGGAGTCAAGAGTCGAGACTCTTCATCACAGGAGTCCCGAAGTTGCGAAATGTGAAACACCCAAATCTCGAAACAGGCACATCAACAAAGACTCAATTTTAGAGTTTCGTAGACTGGGAATTCAGAGTTTTAGACACCGGGAGTTGGAGGAGTCAAGATTTGAGACTCTTCATCATAGGAGTCCCGAAGTTGCAAAATGTGAAACGTCGAAATCCTGAAACAGGCACATCAACAATGACTCCATTTCGGAGTTTCGGATACTGGGAGTTGGAGGAGTCAAGAGTCGAGACTCTTCATCACAGGAGTCCTGAAGTTGCGAAATGAAAAATCACGAATTAATTTAAGTCGTTGATCAAAGGGATATCCTGGACTGTTGATCCGACACAATGAAGGCTCGTGAATTTTTGAAATGATCATGGTCGTTGAAGCCAGAGGACACATGGAGAAAGATTAGCATTTCACTAACTGAAAGGTCAAAGGAAGGGTTCCCTAACCTCTCGAACTCGTGATTTTCGAAATCGTGAAATGCCAAAATACGAAATTGCGAAATGAATTTTGGCACAGCCTGTGGTCACATGAGGGGAAGAAGCTAGTGGAGCTAAACTTTTTTGAAGTTCCAGGGATTGCGACTTGGAGTGTCGACACCCTTCATCATAGGAATGCTGAAATGTGAAATTGCAAAAGCACTTTATGGATAAGCGCTTGGTTACCACCGGTGGTCACATCGTCGAAGAGATGTAGAGAAGAGCTCGAAGAGACAAGCTCCATTTCAGAGTTTGGGACATGGAGAGTCGAGACGACTCTTCACAGAATCCCTGAAATGTGAAATGAAAAATGCGTGTTCAGAATTGGCCCTTGGTCATAACCTATGGTCACATCGATGAAGGCTCAAGGGAGGAGCTAGCACGAAGCTAATCTCCATTTCGGAGATCATGACTTGGAGAGTCGAGATGCCTCACAACAAGAATTGTCGAAATGTGAATCACAAAAGCACCCTCTGAGCAAGTGTGTGGTCACCGCCTGAGGCCACATGTGAAAGGAAAGGTGAAAGGTGCCAAAGGCATAAGGCTCAAGAGGTTCACAGTGTAACTGCCAGAAACCACTGATTTTTTCTGCACAGAAAAATCAAAGAGGCCTCAATGTGATTACCAGAGGAGCTGAAGAGTCTCAAGGCATCTGCCAGTGGAATAAAGACTATTCATAGAGGTGATTGACAGATGGAAGAGTATTGGAGCCTAGAAATACAATAGAGGGAATGAGTTCGACTATGAAAAAGAAGATGAAGAGTCTCGACTGCTGGAGAGGCTAAGGAATCTCAGCATAACACCCAGTGATGATGGAAGCATGGGTTTAACCACCAGAGAAGCTGAAGAGTTGCAACGATGATCAGGCAGAGCACTCGACATGAGGAGAACATGCAGAACAGAGAGAGTGTGTTGATGCTCGAGGGAGTGAAAAAGTGGCAATGTGGAGTGGCAGTGAATATCTCGATGTGGAGAACAATGGCACGGAGTAGAGCATGCAGAGGCATTGCGCATACAGCATGCACAAGGTGAAAAGATACTATAAGTATGCAGAACAAAGAAGAGATGGTTGTTTTTGTTGAGAGTGATTCAGGCGTGTAGAAGGAGGCAGTATGCAACAACTGAGATACACAGAAGAGGAATGGTGCATTGAATGGACATTGTGCACAGAGCATAAAAGGCTGAAGAACAGAAAGCGCAAGGCATGTGTGCAGGAAGACAGTGAGGCAGACAGAGTAGGGCAATGTAGCAGAAAAGTGATGAGACTGGTAACCATTGATGAACATTATATCACTGTAATAAGTTTCAGTAGCAAAGATTAATATTTCAGGGTGGTAGGGAGGTGCTAGGGAGGACTGTTGTCCTCAGAGGTTCAAGTGGGTTCTTGAACACAGGGAGTTGTAGCTTCCATCTGGTTGCAGCCAGAGAAACCAGGGTGGTAGGGTGGTGCAAGGGAGAACTGTTGTTCTTTGTTTTACATGTTGGTGCCTGTGTGACTGGAAGTTGGTGCTTCCATCCAGTTGGTGTTGGAACACTTAGGGAGTTGGTGCTTCCTTCTAGTGGGTGCTAGAGAAACCAGGGAGTTGGTGCTTCCTTCTAGTGGGTGCTAGATAAAACAGAGAGTTAGTGCTCTCAGCAAGTTGCATCTTGAAAAGCAAAGGTTGTAGCCTCACAATGAGTTGGAGCTCATATGTATGATAATGTAAAGAATGTAAAGATTACTTATCATACCAAGAAGAAGAGATTTTTACCCTTTATGGGTTTCCTCAATAAATATCTGTCCTTGTATATTTCATATGTGTGATTGATGTCAAATGTTCTATTGCTTACCTCCCTGCATTATTGTGATTGTCATTAAGTGCTCTGCAAAGATTTTAAAATAAGAATAATTGTTTAAGCACGGTGACAACTGATTCACACCCCCCCCCTCTCAGTTGTCCAACATACCAGACAGTTCCTGAGATGTCAGACTCTACAGTCCAATATGCATAACGGTTCTACCGTGAGGGTTCCCACGTCTGATACTTGCAATTCCTTCTAATTTAGTTTATGTGATTCATTAGCAACATAATGACGTAGAACAGATACTTGAAAAACATTATGAGTTTTATGCAAGTGGGGTGGTAGTACGAAACGATAGGCAACGGGTCCAATTTTCTCTTGGATTCTAATGGTCCTATAAATCGAGGTGACAACTTTTTCCCCTTCCTGAACCGTATGGTACTCTTATTAGGCCTGATACGAATGAAAACCCGATCTCCCACTTTATAACTTCGGTTGCTCTTGTGTGCATCCACATAACTTTTTTGTCTATCATGTGCTTCCTTTAGTCTCTACCTAATATGAATCACCTATTTCTCCATCTCTTGAATCAATTATGGCCCAATTGTTACTCGGTCTTCTAATCTTTCCCAACTCAATGGTGTTCTGCATGGCCTTCCATACAGAGCTTCATAGGGAGACATTCTAATGGAGCTATGAAAATTGTTATTCTAGGCGAACTCCACCAAAGGTAGGTACTTCTCCCAATGGGTTTGATTATCCATGACATACATCCTAAGCATGTCTTCCATGACTTGATTTACTCTCTCAGTTTTCCCATCTGTTTCAGGATGATAAGTTGTGCAAACAGATGGCCTCACTTACAAACATGCGTGCCACATCAGTGACATTGTAAGTGTCTCTAACTGGAATAAAATGAGCACTCTTGGTTAATTTATCAACTATCACAAGAATGGCATTGTGTCTATGATATGTGAGTGGCAACCCCACAACAAAATCCATAGAAATGACTTCCCACTTGGACATAGGAACATCATGTGGTTGTAGGAGGCATACCGGGTGATGGTGGTAGGCTTTCACTTGTTGACACTCTAGTCACTTGGCGATGAAATGGACTACATCGCGCTTCATGCCTACCCAAAAGAAGAGATTCCTCATGTCTGCGTACATTTTCTTCACACCTGGATGTGCACAATAAAGTGCTCTATGGGCTTCCTTCAGTATGATGCTTCGAATATCCCCATCTTAGGGATGTACATCCTTCCTTGATATCTCAATAGTTTTTCTGCTTCCAGAATATATCCTTCATACTTTGGATCTAATTTCCTCCCACTCTGGAGGTTTGAGGTAACCTTTAAATACCAACTGTCTCCAAGGAGTTGCGTCAACACACGTTCCCTCAGATTGACTTTTAAGGGTACCAAGGAGAAGACACGTGGTCTCCTACTCAAGGCATCTGCGACCACATTCTCTTTTCCCTTGATATATGAAATACCAAAATTGTACTCACTCATGAACTCACTCCATTGCCTTTTCCTGGCATTCAGATCTCTTTGAGTGAAGAGATGTTTTAAACTTTGATGGTCTGTTTTGAGCTCAAAGTTTCACCCCACTAGATAGTACCTCCAAAGTTTCAGATCTAGCATTACAACTGCCAACTCTAAATCATGAGTAGCGTAAAGCTCCTCGTGTTTCTTCAACTTCCTTGATGCATAAGCTATCACTCCTCCATCCTGCATTAGAACGCCCCCCAACCCTTGCTTCGAGGCATCCATGAAGACTGTGAAGCCCTTTTCCATATCCGACACTCATAGAATTGGTGCACTAGTTAGTAACCTCTTAAGCTCGATGAATGCACTATCACATTCTTCTGTCCATTCATACCTGACCCCCTTGCACTGCAAAGTGGTGATGGGTTTCAATATTTTAGAGAACCCTTCTACAAATCTCCAATAGTAACCTGCTAGTCCCATGAAGCTTCTTACCTCATGAGAATTGTTTAGCGCTAGCCACTCCATAATGGCCTTTACCTTTTCTGGGTCCACAAATATTCCTTCACTAGAAATGATATGTCCTAAATAGTGAATTTCTTTCTAGAAGAAGGAACACTTCGACAACTTCCCATACAATTTGTTCTCTCTAAGTCAAGACAACACCACTCGCAAGTGTTCCTCATGTTCTCTTTCATTCTTGGAATAGATGAGGATATCATCTAGAAAGACTTGTACAATGCGGTCTAGGTATTTCCGTAATACACCATTCATGAGGCTCATGAATATTGTTGGTGCATTGGTCAATCTGAAGGGTACTACAATGAACTCGTAATGCCCAAATCGATTTCGAAAGGCAGTTTTAGGAATATTGCCTTCCTTAATCCTTAACTGGTGATACCCTGATCGCAAATCAATTTTTGAGAATACCGTTTCTCCTTTCATCTGATCAAAGAGATCATCTATTCGTGGAATTGGATACCTATTTTTCACTGTAGCATGGTTCAAGTCCCTGTAATATATACACAGTCGTAAGGAACCATCCTTCTTCTTCACAAAAATTACTAGTGCACCCCAAGGTGAGACATTGGGTCTTATTAGCCCCAAGTCGAGTATCTCTTTCAACTGCATCTACAACTCACAAAGTTCTGGCGTTGTCATCCTATACGAAGTCTTGGAAATTGGTTCTGCACCAGGTTTTAGCTTAATAGTAAAATCAATCTCCCTCTCAGGAGGTAACCCTGGCAACTCGTTCGAAAAACAATCCTTAAATTCTGACAATACGGGGTACTGATCCAAGGAGGGTGCTTTCCTTTCATTCACTGCTTCCACTACATAAAGCTGACACCCTTTCCTCATGCACCTCTTAACCTTCATAGTTGAAATAAAGCGTAGAGACACCTTTCTCCGTACACCCTAGATCTCTACTGGCCTTCCCTCGTCGTCAACACAAAGAACCTTTTTTGCGAAACAATCTACCATAGCTCGATGGGCTTCTAACCAATCCATTCCAATGATTAGGTCATACGCCCCAAGAGCAGTGATGTATACCTTCAACCTGGTAGTACACACTCCCAGGTCTACTATACAATTATCAACGCTTGGTCCTATCGCTTATTTTTCCCCCGAAGCCATCTCGACTTGTTTAAAGTCATCGTGCTCATAGGCTGCCAACCCACTCTTTTCTAGTGTAGATGGTGAAATGAAACTATTTGTAGCACCAAAATCAACTAAAATGTTAGCATTGATATGATTTAGTGTACCTGATGACTCCACCACCATGGATTGATGTTCTACCTGGCGATTATTAACCGCTGCATAAATATGGTGGCTGCTACTTACTCTTCCCATCGGGACCTTTCCTTCTCTATGCACAAATATTGATTGCAACTCTGGGTAGTCATGCTGGTAATGGGGTCCTCCACATCCCCAACATGTAACACAAGATTGAACCCGCGCACTGCTCTGTGACTACCTCTGAAATGAGTTCTTTCCCTCGGAACCCCTGCCCCTACAAGCTGCTCCCTGAGAAGGTCGTGGACTTGACTGTGTCGTTGGTGATGAACGGGATGCTGCACTCACCACCATTGAAATACCTGTGATGATTGTCCTTGGTGAGACTCTATTACCATATGGAGGTGGCCTGGAGCTCCCTCCGCTGGAGAATGTCCTAGGGGTCTTCCCCACAAATCCAGGACGATGTAGAAAGGTTGACCTCATACCCCCATTTAATTTCATGTGTTCCTCAGCATAACGTGCATTTTCGACTACTTTCGCTACTGAAGATGGTTTCCACATCCACACCATGGCCCTTATCTTAGGGTTTAACCCATAGACAAAGTGTTATGCCTATCATTGGTCATTATCCATGTATGAAACATATTTGACCAATTCCATAAACCTGATCTCGTATTCTTCTACGGTCTTGTTTCCCTATACTAGAGCATGAAATTCTCCCACCTGTTGTTCCTCATAGTAAGCTGGTAGATATTTCCTTCGGAACCTCTTCTCAAAAATTTCCCAAGAGACGATGTTCGGGGTAAGGTGCAACTGCCTCTCAAGGTTGCCCCACCAGTTCAGGGCATTGTCCCTTAGCTGAAAGATAGTTATTTTCACCTTAGATGTGGATGCATAGTCCCTTAAGGTGAAACACCTTGTCATGCCTTCCAACCATGCCTCTACACGTTCACTGGCACGACCCCCGACAAAATATGGAAGTTTGATCTTCTGCAGTTCTCTAGTGATGTATTCGGGTGGAGGTCCTCCCCCGGAATCCCACGATGCTTCAAGATTACCCATTCTAGATGTTGGGGGTTCCACTTCAATCCCTATTGGATGACGCCCCTTTAAAGTGTCATTTATGGCCTCCAAAGAGCACAGAATGAGGGCCAATTCAGGCGATGGTGGTGGCGGCACTAGCGGTCTCTGCATCGATGCCCCTCTTCCTTGATTTCCTCTCGTCCTAACCATCCTATATACTTGAATCTGCATCAACCAAAGTTGTCAGGGTGAGTCTAGGACTTTTCACATTTGTGCAACTTAAACTAGAAAACAGGGTTAGGCGTAAGATTTTTTTTACTTGTCTGTAAACAAACGTTACTCTCTTTAGGGGAGGTGGCTAGGTCAGGGTCAAAAGCCTCTAAGCTTGATGTTTTCGCCTAAGTAAACTACTGACTCTCTCTCATGTGATAAATACATTTAACCTATCATTACTATCATGGCGCAGTGGTGTACGATCTTTGGTGAAAGCTCTATACTCGATGGATAGGTCGTCGATTCAAAACCCGTCCGCTCCAAAAAAAATTAATCTAATCCAAAATAAATTTTATTCGAATTGTAATGTTATGTTAATTGGTTAATGGACCATTGTTAAAGATTTATGTTGGTGGGGAGGTCGCCGGTTCAATTCCTATCCTTTCCAACAACATTTAATCTAATCCAAAATAAATTTTATTCGAATCGTAATGTTATGTTAATTACACATTTTAATTAGTTAGTCATTTAATTAATTAATCACTATTATTAATCCTTTAATCATTTAATTAATTAACCACTAGTCATTTAATCCATTAATCAATATTATTAATGCTTTGTAATAAAGTTAAAATTTGAAATTAATTATTTAAAATAATAAAAAAAAATTTAAAATTGGAATTAATCATTCTAAAATTTAAAATTTAAAACAACCTCAAAAATGTTTTAAATTATTAAAACCTAATTTAAAGTAATTAAAATAAAATTTTAATAATTTAAAGTAATTAAAACAAAATAAAATAAATAACATATAAATAAATAAAATAATTCACAGTAAAAAAAAACTCAAGGCAGCAGTGGGTCATTTCATGAGGTCCACTTGGCCCCTCCCTCTTTTCCCGCATGTTATAGATGAGAACAACTACTAAAACCCTAACAAACCCTAATCGTCGAGGTTTTCCCTACTCTAGCCGCTCCGCCCATGGCCTTCTCTCATGGCTTCTCCTCCTCGTGCATTTGATGGCTTGTGGTTTGGGTGTTGGTAGCGGTGGCTGCCATTGCCATCGCTTCATCACATCATAATACCCACCTGAAGGTATAGGCATGCTGTGTTCAACATTGTAACGTGATGCGTTCAGCGCTGTATCGCCCCTTCATGGGCAACTCCTTCATGGCTTGGAGCTGGTATTGGCCGCTGGGCTTGTGAGTTTTTTGTTTGTAAATGGGTTTTAGGGTAATAGACCCTGTATTAGCCTACAGGTTCCTTTTTTTTGGTGTATTCTTGGTCCTTGGTCTCGGTTCTTGTTGTCTGTGGCCGAGTGGTTAAGGTGTGTGCCTTGTTTGGGATGTCTTGTGACTTGATATGTGTTGTCAGTTGGTCCGTTGGTTTTTTTTTTTTCTTTTTTCTTTTTTATCAGATGAAATGCGGCACAGTCGTTCCCTTGTGGGCTCTCCTTTGTGGTTGTGTGTGCTCGGTGGGTATGAGTATGGATGCGTCGTGCGCAATCTATGCTCTCATAGGGCTCCATGGGCGGGTTTTTGAACTTGGTGGTTGACTTGAAAATCGATAGCTCGATGGCCTGTATGAGTTATGGATGTGTAGTGCATGTCCTTGGATCCTTGTGGACTCTCCCAATGGCATCTTTGTGATTTGTTTATTGTCTGTCGGTCGTGGGTTCAAAACCCATGAGCCCACACTTTTTTTTTTTTTTTTTTTTGGCTGGGCAAGTGTAGTGCAATGCCTGCGGGATTGGCGCTATCCTGTTGGTTGTTGGACATGTGGTGGAAATGAAACACCCCTTGTGGGCTTCTTGTGCACTGGTTTGGTGCTTGTGCACCGGTTTGGGAAGATAACAGGCTCCCTTTGATGGCTTAATGCTTGGGCACTTGTTCTAGGTTCAATGATATTTCCCATTATGGGTTTTCTCCTTGGCTCTTGGTGTTGAGCCCATATGTTGTCATATGAACTTATCCTCGGGCTTTAGTGGATGAATTGGATATGGTCATTTTCATTGCTTTGATTGTTGTGCTTGGCTTGTGGAATTAGACCTCAGTTCTATGTGTTGAGAAAGGTTCTCAGCTCGATAGCTTGTAGATTAATTGGATATGCGTAATGCATGGGACTTTGTCCCCTCCTCTTCGGTGGCTTAGCTTGGTGCTTGGGACTTGTGCATTGGGATTTAACCATAGGTTGTGGCTTGAATTAGTAGGGATGTGAGCCCAAGGCTACCACTTGTGTTTGGTGTATGTGATTGGATTTGGAGACTTATGTATTGGTTTGCGCTTGTATCACTAAATTTTCCCGTCGGTTGTTCATTCCTGTCATGTTTGTGTCATCTCTAAGTGAGATGATTTACTGTGGCTGGAAAAAAAAGGAGTTGCTTATACCTATTGGCATGTTAGTTGGTATTTATCTTGTAGGAATTTTGAAGGAAACTGCAATCGAATTATCAGAGAATCTTCAGGTGATCTCATAAAATAAGTATGTTGCTTGCTATTATGTGATTGTATTATATATACAGGGAATCCCCCCCTTTTTTTTTGTTTTGGTTTTAGGTTATTGATATTCGGTCATTAATGACAGGAAGGAGGGCTTCCATGGAATCTTGCTATAATAGGGGCCTTTTTTCATTGATCAAGTTTCCTGGGCCTTATTATCCATATTGGGGACGCATATTTCTTCCACACTTTGCGAATGGTGGGTTGTGGAGAACACTTTGGTTTGTCCACATCTAGTATAAAAGTCAATTCAAGACTGCAGAAGAAGAAAACAACCTTGGGACAAATTTTGAATAAGAAAAACAAGTTAAGCATGGGAAAAGGGCCTTGGGGCTTTGTCTCTTTCCTTAAGTAATTATTTCTTATTATTTGTATTAATTATGTATTTCATATTCTTTTGTTCACGGGTAGAATTGATATATATACAAAGAAAATTCAGTTGTAGGTAGGCCCTTAAGGCTCCAGTGCTTAAAACTGAAGCTCTGATACCATGTGTAAGGCCTCTTCCAACAGAGCCTTATAAATCATAAATTAAAATAGAGACATGCTAACTTAACCTTAAACCATTCCTTATTCATCAAAATAATCCACTACATAATCAACATATTAATATTTATGAGCAGATTATAATCAATTTCATAACACAACAGAATAATGAAAATAGATACCTCTAATTGATGCTACTGTTGTCCCCAACTCTGCTTGATGCACTGCCCAAAACCGTCTAACCACCCAGCCAGCTAGGAACAGAGCCTATATGGCTCCCTAGCTCCAGGATTCCGTAAGGATTCCTGGCCCCCGAGCCCAAAACTCCCAACAACGGATTCCCCCCTGCAACAGTCCACCAAACTCAAACCAGAAATACAATCTTCCAATCTCCCCTCAAAGAAATGCTCCAATACAATCTCCCAATATCAAAATAATGCTCCCTCCCCCAAAATCCAAAAGTCCCCCTCCCGAATGTTTTTTCCCCCTCATATCCTCCTTTCCCATTCACCGCCTCTTCCTTTCATTAAGGCTCACCCACCTTATCTCTCCATTCAATGCCAACAACCTTATCCCTCCATTCAATGCCAACCACCTTATCCCCTTCTCCTTAATGGTTCCATCCTTCGATATGTTAAGTTCTCTTTTAATAAATTAAAATTTATTAAACTTAAATTCCTTACCCAAATATTTAATGAGTTAATTAATTAATTAATCAATTAATTAATATATATTAAACAATAATAATTCAAGACAATTAATTAATTAATTAATTAAACTTAATATACTTTAAACAAGTATTTAACTATGACAATTAATTATTTAACTAGGGTTGTTACATAATAAAAAATGAAATAAAATGCATTGTTTTCCAAAAATGGAATGTGCTTCATTTTTAAGATTTTGTATTTTGTGATTTAACCTCTATCATCATTATATTAAAAAATGAAATTGAGAAAGATTTTGAGAGAGTGAAAACACCAATAAAATCTAATAAAAGATTTTCCCATCAACCAATATTTAATGTGCTGACTAAGTTTTGAATTGCTTGAAAAAGGAAATTACTTCATATTTGTTCTTCAAAAAAATGTATCCACATTTTCTTTAGATGAATGTTACAAAGTACTTAGTATCTCGAAGGGGTTAGGTTCTCATTAGACCAGAATCATCACAGTGAATTGATTCAAGTACCTGAGTTTCCCTACTTTTGTTGTTATCACCGATGTTGCTTTCCTACCAAACATGGTTTATATACACCTTTATCTTCCTAACATTATCTTCCTCAATGTTAGGAAATCCATTCATCAAATTATATTTATGAAGAAACTTCAAATAAAAATAATTAAGATGGCCATATCTTTTATGCCATAATTGATTTTTTTATTAGAACATGTCAAAAAAATTGTTGTTTCTTTGGAATTATATATATATATATATATATATATATCAAACCTTTAGTAATGATGTTGTTGTTATGATCGTCAATTAAACTCTATCTTTTTTTAAACACAATAGTATAGTTTTCATTGGTAATTTTACTAATAAAAAGCAATTTGGTCTTTAAGACAAAAACATATAATACATTTTGTATTCCTCACTTCTTTATTGTACCACGTGAATAATATCATTACCAAGATTAATAATCTCATTATCACATGGAGCAAGTTTTGAAAAAACTTCTTTCTTAAGGGTCATATGCTTGGTCTCTCATAAATAAATGTAGATTACAAGTGTATCTCATATTTCGTTGTTATCACCTTTCGTAACCATCATTTGGGTTCCTCTGATCCTAGTCCACTTAGGATAACTTCAACTTCTGGACTCTCCTTAGCAAGAAAAGGAATGAAAAAAATGGGAAGTTTAAACCTCAAATCCAATGGAAGAATTCATAACTCAGAAACTATGGTTTATGGGACAAGAAGGTGACTCATAAAATCTTAGATTCATGATTGCTTATAGCTGCTCTATCATGAAGCTGTCAATTTGGTAGTTGTCCCTTCTTCAACATTAGGCCTCATTTTATATTCTTATGAATTGGTTGAGGTAGTTGATAATAGGTTTTATGGAGGTACATGATTCAAGAGGATATAGAATACTCGTAGAGGTTAAGGAGGATCTAGAAATGATCAAAATTTGATCATCTAAAATTCTCTTGAAAATATATTCATTGCATAGAGATTTTCAATATCTTTCCAATGGTGTAAAGATCGCCTCAAATGGAGTTCATATGAAAAATTAATGGCCAGTGAAAGTTCAGGTCAATAGGGCAAAAAGACACATTTCACCACTGGAAGGGTGACATGTTTCATAAATTTACATCATGTATGATGCTAACATGGAAACACCACAGAGTGCCACGTGGCATATCGTACGACTCACTGGGTAGGTGATATGGCGATCGTATAATTTCAGTGGACCAATTGTAAATTGACACGTGGTAATGATTTGGAAAAATGAACCAATGGGAGGTTGCTACATGGAAGTGTCCCATTGGCCTTATTTGGATAGGGTTAAACTAAATATGGTTGTGAGACCGGAGGATCTAACCTCGGTCTTCTCCCTACTAATCCAACAATTTACCATTATACCACATAGTTACGACTTGACCGTATGTGGAATAAAATATATTTGAGTTTATATATTGGTTTAGTTTGTGTGGAAGAAGGGTCAAGGGATAATCCCCCAACCCTTGGTCCATATACTATCCAATATAACCATCATTCTACCGTGGTATTAACATATGCCAATAAACCATAGCTATGTTCCAACAGGTTTAAATTTTGGATAATGTTACGACTATATTTAACAAGTGACTCAAAACAATTCCATAATATATGGTGTGGTCAACAAGGTTTGACCCACTGACCCTCTATATATTATCCTAATTCCCTCATTGTTATACCAAGGGTGCCTCCTATAATGGGGGGCCCAGCAATATTACATTTAAGGTTTTCCAAAGGATTAGACATTAATTAGGGTTCATGTCATATTTAACCAACACATAGATCGAGATAGGGTACACATAATAGAGTAGATATTTGGTTTCAGAGTTCATGTTGAAAGCTATTAAGACTTTGGGATTACACTGAAATGTGTTACAAGGGGTTCCTTAATGGAAATATATGAAGTTTATATTCATTGTTGGTTGTGGAGCCTGATTATCTTCCTAATGCAGAGGTTCTTTGCTTTCAGCCGTGTCTATACCCCATGAAGTATTTACACCCCAGAAGTATGTACACTCTTCCACGCGGG
>JZKD02S0136197.1:120687-131342 GCA_000966675.3 Picea glauca
CATTTGTTTTATTTTATTGCTCCACGGTCCTGTTTTCTAACATTCATTTTTCTCAAAATTTCGCAAGGAATTTGATGGTGAACTATGCTTTCAGCCTTGAACAATGTATAAAACGATCGTTGTAAAACACAAGCATATGAGCATTAATAAAGCAGTCTCAATTGGAAGTGGACCCAAAGACATATCACAAATTGGGCGAACTTTATTAACAAACTTGTGTATGTGATTTTGGTATTGTTTTTCTATTTTCGCTCAATTATTTTGAAAGATATTTGTCATTGAAGTGGATTTTGATAGATAAGTAAATTTCCATATATTTTGCAATAAGTCAAACGATCTTTATTATTTCAAAATCAAGTTAGATGTTTATGTGAATTAAATAATAATTAGCATCTAAGGATTTTCCGGATCAAGTTCGTATCAAAGCAAGGTTTGACAAGTGTTTGCAAGTGAATTCTTACAAGGTCTAGATTCAAGCTTGTTCAAGTAAATCTTGTAATTTATAATCCTAAGATTTGTTCGAAAAGCTTTACTTGAGGAAGAGAGATGACTTCGCCAAGAAAATTGGGTCCTTATGACTTTGAATATGATTTCTTGGGGGATTTTAACATAATGAAATCCATGGTAAAATAAATGTATGACCTTGGTGGTCACAACAATGGCACTAGGTTATGTGTCAATAATTCGCTTCTCTTTTTATGAATGTGATTCAGATTCGAAACTTTCCTCTGAATCTGAGGCTTTCAGCTCGGCCACCAAATATTGCTTCAAGTGACATTCATCAGTGTTATGCGAAGGTAATATATGTAATTCACACCACTTCCTAGTGTCTTTCTTCATCTTCTCAACACCTTCTTTTTTTTCTGCTTCGATTGGTTTTCCTGAGGGGGTCCATCCTTACTCTATCATTTGATATATGGGTTAGGGATGTCTTTTCCCTACTTTTTTGAGGAATTTTCATATCCAAACTCTCTCTTCTTCTGTTTAAATTTCTTCTCGATTTTGACAACATATTGATATGTCCCACCTAGTGATGAGATGTCCAAAAACTTCATTTTTTTTTTGATGTATCTATGCATAGATATGACGTACTTGAGAACCATATTTCAATCGAATTCCTTGATGCCCAGTTTGGTGCGCAAGGTATGGAATATATTTGTGAAATCTGGTATTGTCTGGTCCCTTTCCTATCACAGTGTGGTCCATCTCGTCTTCTAGTCATCGTAGCTTCCAACAAGGTAGTATTGTTCTGTAATAGAATCCCTAAAAGAAACCCAAGTGGGGGTGACCACAAATATTTTATATTCCTCAGTGGACCTTTGCTCACATTAATTTTCCCACCAATCCTTGATATGGGGGACAACCTTAAGGAGTGCAAAGGTAATGTTTTCTCTATTGGAAAAACTATGGACCAAAAAATACCATTCTAGCAGGTTCAACCATTTCTCTACAGCATCCGCATCTATCTGGCCTTCAAATAATGGAAAATAAAAATTGACTTTTACCTTGAAGGGGGGGCGTGGCCACTTGATGAAGATGCATCGCTTGTTGGAAGTCGACGAAGGATCTATGCAAAGTTATCCATCATCTCGTTCCTTTTTCGTGTGAGGGATTCCTCGAGAAACAATTTAAAAGGATCTCTTGCTCCATTGTCTCTCTTTTCTTCCACCATGGGAAGTTTTCATGATTGATGGGGATGGTCTTTCAAGGGATCAACCATTTCGATTTCCAACTCCTTGTACCCTAACCTCATTGGGGACATGCACAAAGAAACTAATAAAGAGTAGACCTCTTTGATACCACTAATATGGATTTATAAATGGAACGAAATGGAATACAAATGTGTAGAAAATAAATATACAGAGATAAAGTCAAACTTGACTTGCATTAATATAGAATATATGCTAAAACTGTAAAAATATAGACTAAAACAAACTTGCTTGAATGGTGGCAGCTTATCTCTGAGAGGAGATGTGATGGCTACTTTCATTCGTAAGAAGATGGTTACAATGAGGCTCCAAAGTCCTTCTAAACATAAATCATAAATTTTGAAACCCAAAACATCAAAAAACCTAACCCTTGGAGATGAAGTGTCGAAAGTCATGTGGGCCCCGACGGGGTAAGTTGGTACATCAACTTCTTGGGGTCATAACGTTTGCATACGATCTTTGTTTTAGGCACACAATAGCTTATTGGAAAGAAATAACTGAAGACTACACATGTTTTCATCAAAATTTGGGTAAAACCGACAATGTGACTATGTCACTCCCAAAAAATGTTGTTTAATGCCTCAAAACGACCTCAGAATTTTAGAACTTGAAAAACTAGGAAAATTTTCCAAAATGAAAATTGTTCTTTGAGCCAGTGGAATAGGTGGGTGGCCACTGATATCCACCTAGATCATATTGATATGGGTAAATTTTATGTTAAATATCCTATAACATGGATATTTAGGATGGAGAAATTATTTGATCTACACCAAGTTCCAACTTTACAAAAGGTAACTCTAGGTACTCCATATATTGATAAGGGGTTAATATGGATTAACTCCCTAGGTACTCCATATTACCATCCTCAGATATGAAAATATAATATAGAACCAAATCACATAGATAAAAGAGTAAACACAAGGGAAATTGTAGAGAAAACCCTTGAGGTAGAGTAACACCATCTATTATTCATTATGGAAGGAATGCACTCCCAAGCAATCCTTGAATGTTACAATAAAAATATTATTTACCATGCTTCATTACATTGTTTTCACTTATTTATATAATACTACATACCTTCTAAGAAAAATCAAGAGAAGGAACCTTCTAGTAAGAGTTTTTCATATTTCTTATGTTCACAATATTACATGGAACTTATTTACAAGAAATGGCCTCCATTCATAAAAATACATAACCAAATTAATATTCCATTTGGTACCTCCTTAGGTAGCACATATTACCCCCCTAGGTATACTACATTCCACCCCCCTTCACGTGTTACATCCTTGAAAAATAGAAAGAAACCATACAATATGATTGGCTAAGAAATGTTTCCAATAGCTATGAAGTACAAACATACATTCATCCTAATGGAATATGAACATGATGTCCAATTGTTTCCTTGATACCTCATCTTTACTCTTATTGTTCTATTGCTTCCATGGTTTGTTTCTCGACTTTGATATTGTCCTATAGTTTTGGTAGTCCTCCATGTACCTCTTGATTGGTTTCCTTTCTAGTGCCATGTTGGTACATAATAAGTTTGTTGATGCCCATGCTCGTGTCTTGATGACGATTGTTTCTCTATGTGGTGTGGATGTTGATATACATCAACCTTATCTCTCAATTACTCTTTCTTGGACTCTTAAACATGTGGTTCATTCAACCCTAGATTCTTCATATGATGTGTCATTAGGTACTGCAATTTTTTTCCCTACAAGGATTTCATCATGTGCCTCCTTGGTCCTTCTTGTAGTGTAATTTTATTTTTCTCATATTGATTCTTCAAAAACATTTTTTTCATATCAACTCATTCCATCCAAGGATATCCAATATTAAAATTCACATCATAGATATCTATGGCATGAAAATCAAAATGAAACACATATTTATCCACGATGAGTTTTAAATATTTGAAAATTTAAATAGTCTCACCCTCAACTTGTGTGATTTGGATATGTTTTGCAGGAAGTTGCAATCTATTAACCAAATGGACATTGATGAAATTATGTTTGAAACTAGGGTTAGTAAGGGCGATGACCTTTTTTTGTCACCACATCCATGAACATGTAATACAGAGTTTCCATATGAAATTAAACCCTTGGTGCTCTGTTTCGTATTCTTACCAGCATGAGAGCATCTATCTAAAATTATTTGTTCAAAGGATTCATTTGAAATTTTCATCATCTTGTCATGGTTAAACAAAATCAACCATAGGAAAGCATCATCTTTGAAACTTACATTAAATTTCAACTCATTTCCCCATATTGACTTCCTTTATTTTTTGTATTATTCAATAGTAAAACCATCATATTTTTCTATAAAATACCACATAGTTCTAGGACAAAAAAATTTCAATAAAAACTAGGGTTTATAAAAATAACTTACTTTGTAATGGAGTTCCTTGTAGTTGTTGAATTAAAATGGGGATAATTGTAGCTATACTTATTTAATTAGCTATTATGGTTATAATTATGAAATGCCACAATCAATATGAATCTAATGGAGTTGGTTTCACTGAAATCTAAGCACTCTAGAAAACGATATATAATCTGCAAATCATGTAGCCATCCATGGAAAAACCCTAAAAAATAGTTGATATTAAACATTTATTGGACTCTATTTTGTAGGATTTGTTTATTTTTAAATTGGGTGTTTTTCCAATAGGAACTCAAATATCGAACTAGTTTCTAAAAAAATTTCTTAGAAAGTTTCAAAATTGAATCAGAAGTGCGTCACCCCATTTTCCTTTGAAAAATATGCAAAAAGAAAAACAAAATCTTTCTTCTTTGGTCCAAGAAAGATCTATGATATCAAATGTTATATACTCAATAAATGATTGATACATTAACAATATTGTTCATCATGCCTCAATATATTGCTTAAACACTTCTTTATATAATATTACTCACCTCCTGAGAATAATCTAGATATGGAACCTTTTAGTAGGTGGAACCTTCTAGTAAACCTTCCCACATTCATTGTGTTCACACTATTACATGGGCCTTATTTACTAGAAATTTCCTCCATACATAAAAATACATAAACATATTAATATTCTCATTGGGTACCTCCCTAGGTACCCCATATTATCCCCCTATGACTATTACATCCTTGCTCACTTTTACAGATGAATTGATAGCACATTATAGGGATATTAAGATCAATACATTCAATTAATAAATATCTAGTGAAGAGGCCTAATAACAAAGCACATTCATGAATTCCAAAAACTAAGTCTCAAGATAAAGAACATTCAAGAAGATAATTTGTTATATCTCTTTATGGGCACTTTAAAGGAGAGAATTCAACAGGTCAACCCTAAAAGTGGGGAAAAAATACTATAAATACAAGATAGATTTTTGCATTGGTAGTGAAACAAAGAAAGAGATCAATTCTGAGGTGCAGAAAAGTGATCTAAGGTTCACTAAATGATATGGGGTGTCCTTTTGGGATCTAAAGGTGTGCAATATAAGTGTAAGAGATTTTATTGAGGTCTTTCTTGTTCTCAAGGTGTGCTATGAAAGACTCAAGGTCTGTTATGCTACTGTGTGCTCTTTTTTTAGGTTGTTTCCATCAATAGAAGTTGTCATTAATGGACGTTTTTCGTTAGTGATTACATTTTGGGAATGATGCTATGAGGCTCGCTAAGGAATGAAGGATACATGTGACTAAGTTTTGAAGGATTGTCTATGGAATGAAGCATGTAGGTGATTTTGGTTGCTACTTCTTCTTTAGCCTCTTTTTGTTTATGTTGTTCATCCTCCTCTTCTTTTCTTTTCTTGTTTTCCTCTAATTCAACAAGTTATGTCACTTTCCTTTTCCTCTCTTCCTCTATTGTTTCAACTACTGCCACTTCTGAGTTTGTTTTCCTTGTTGCTACCTCTATTGTCATTGTTGCTTCCTCTGAGGCATTATTTTGGGTTTCTCAAACTCGTTGTTCATATTCTATCCTACCCAATGGATTTCCCCTCCTTTTGAAGATCACATCGTGGTATTTTATTACACGACAATGAATTTTCTCTTCTTCCCAAATTTCAGTTGTATAGTCCCACGAGTACCTGCAGTTGATGCAATGACCTTTGATGATGTCCAGAGGATCATGCCTTCGGAATATTTCCTCTCTAAAGTGGAAATATGTTAATTTGTTTACTTCATCTTGCATCTTCTTGACATATTCAAATGTATAGGAACCAACTAAAAGCGATAAAGGAGGCCAAATAGCCTTCTTTTCTCTATATAATGTTACACCAACACTATGCATGGTAGTCTAGTAGGTGTTCTCCTATATCACCAACCTGTTTAGAATGAATTTCAGAAGTAATTGTGGGGCTTTGGTGCCTCCATATATACTGAGGGGTCAATCCCCTATCGTTTTGACTATAGCCTACACTTTGTTGTCATACATGGTGCTACCAAGGAGCCAAGAATTTATCGTAGATTTTATGATACTCAGTCTAATATTTGAATTTTGTGCTCCCACAATATCTTGTAGTAGATGTGGATCAGGGGATCGTTGGGATTCTAGGTCCAACCCATTTGTGGGAATCATTGGCATATGCACATTACATCTAGAATATATAAGGACATATGGAAGCTTGTGAACTCCCCTCGAACAATGTTCTTTGTTGTTTTTTGTGCTTCTTCCAAAGATGATGATAAAATGGTTGCCCAGTGTTGATGTTTGTAACATTGGGAAAGAATTTCCACATACATTAGATTGTCTAGATGTGTAGAAGTTGTCCACAGTCTTCTACCTTGTGACTTTACTTTAATTAAAGTAATTCTTAAGGTAAAGTTATTTTATTAAATAGTTTATTTTTATTTAAAGAAATATTTTAATTATCATTAATGAATTAAATAATATTTGATGATCTCAAGTGAGGTGAGAAGTAATCTCAACTATAAATCACTTTGGATATTAAAGTTAGTTCATAACTCAATCTTATAAAAGCAAGGCTAAGGTGAAGGAGAAAGACACAATTGATACTAAGAGAGTTGGATCACGAAGGACTATGATTAAAGGATAGCTTTGATAGGTGGAGAAGGACTTCCATCTAGATATCAAGTGAAGGATAAGAGAGAACAAAGGCAGTCACAAATGAGTTTCATCATATTGGAGACACAACCCCAGGGTGGCCCCATATAGATTTTTTGTATAGTCTTTGAGTGCATGTATGCATGTTTTAGTGGAGAAAGGAACATATGCACGATTTTTCTTGAGGAAAGGCACGCACATCTTGAGAAACATGAAAAACCGAGGTAGTGCAATAGCTCATGACTTACTAGGGTTTGCATGTATTATCTATAGTTTTATGTATTTATCTGTTTGTAATTTTCCTAGGTACAAGAGCCCTTATAAGATTTGAAGTTTTTTTAATAATAAGCATAGTTGATGGGAAGAATATATTTGTGTATTGCCTTTGATATTTTGGTTTCTAGTATCTTTATTTGAGTTGAATATTCTGTAAGTGTATGTTGTTTTGTGAGATTCTAATTTGACTTACAACAAGGAAATCACTAGATAACAAGATACCTAGGTGCTAGAAGAAGGGTATTTCAATATGGTATCAGAGAAGTCTCTATGAGAGGAAGGAAAGTATCATATCCATAGAAGTTGATAACAAATGTATCATGTCCACAAGGAGATATTAGTAAATTCATAACTAGCATTCAAAAATCAAGGGTTGGATTTCAATGAAACAGTAGTACCCAGGAAAAACTAGGGTTTTGCAGTCCTATAACAGTGAGACAAAAAAACTTGAAACCCCTTTTTTTTTTTAGTCCCCAACAGCAGGTCAAAGATAGACCTTGTTGGTAGCCTTTAGTACCTAATAAATTTTCAAAAGAGACATTTTTTCTTATCCCAAATCTGAAGGTCTTCTAATTTACCATTGTTTTCAAGCCCATAATAAACTTACCACCCTCCATTTATCCTTTCTCAACATTTTTGGATTTAATTTCCATAACGTTTGTTTTGTTAGTGTTCACAATCATGCCCATACTAGAGCAAAATTCCTTGAGGATAATAAGTTGTTTACCTAGTCATAGGGACTTTTCGCCATGAAAACAATATCGTGAGGAGTTCTACTTAGTTTCCTTTTATTTTAATTATTTGTTATAACTTAAAAAAAAATAGCCTAATAGTGTAATGGAGGACACTACTAGAAATATATAACTTTTTGGAATGAAATTTAATCATTAAGATACTAACACCTGCACGAACAAAACCATATACCTTATATTTTTTTTGAAAAATAAGATATTACTCTTAGAAAAAATCAAATTTGACTTAGTTATTCACAATGTTTATGAATACAAGTTGTATATTCAGAAAGCTAATTCAATTTCCTACATTTCATCTTGTTACACCATATTCAAATTCATTGTAAAAGTACCTTAATAATCCCTCCAAGTTAACAAATTGTTGTTTTCCATATTTGCATTTCCACTAATGCATCATGAGAGACTATCATTAGCTTGCAATCCCCTTAGTTATTATCAGCTATAAAATAGTTAAAAGATATAAGAGGGTATTGTATATTTTAAGGCTTATGCATGTACTAACCTTGGTTACTAAAACACTTGCAAGGGCACCTTAAAAGAGCATTCAGTCATTAGTTTAAAGGAAGATTTGAGGGGGTGAATTATCAGACATGTTAGGAGTCTTCAAATAGTAGCTAGGATAGACTTGATTGCAATCCTATAGCAGCCTGTGAGAAACAGTCTTGAGTTGGTGGTTTTGGACAACAAGATAATTGTCCTATAACAGTGAGACAAAACAACTTGAAACCACTTGTTTTTTAGTGCCCAACAACCACTTGTTTTTTTAGTGCCCAACAACAGGTCAAAGAGAGACATCTCTTGGAAGCCTTTAGTGCCTCATAAATTTTCAAAAGAGACATTTTTTCTTATCCCAAAGAGGAAGTTCTGCTAATTTGTTTTCAAGCCCATAATAAACTTTCCACCTTCCATTTATCTTTTCTCAACATTTTTGGATTTCATTGTCATAACCTTTGTTTTGTTAGTCTTCACAGTCATGCACATACTAAAGCAAAAGTCCGTCCTTGAGGATAATAAGTTGTTTACCTAGATGATAAGAACTTTTCTGCGTGAAAACAATATCCTGAGCCTAAAGAGAAAATGACTATACTAAATAGAGTTCTGCTTAGTTTCCTTTTATTTTAATTATTTGTTTTAACTTTTTAAATTTTTTAGCCTAATAGTGTAATGGAGGACACTACGGTTGTTCCATCTTGGGGCTAACATGGTGTATTAGCCATTTTCATCACCTAATTTAATGTGCGTTTTCGATTGGGCATGAAGGGTGGCGAACCGATCCGATGGTGTCTATTGCCAAGGGCCGTGTCTGTTTCATTCCAAGTTTGATTCCTCTACTTGAAATATAACATCCCCTCTCCCAACTTATCTTCACTGTAAGCTAGGCTTTAGCGGGTTGCTTCATCAATTGAATATCCAATTCAATTCAAATCCCTGTTTGAATTGAAGACAAGGCTGGTCCTCCTGGTACTATCTTATTTATCTCTGGGTCTCCATAAATCAAGAAAGATGGCAACGCAGAATTCAACCCGTAATGACAATGTAGTAGTTGTCCAAGAAGGAGAGTCCTCAAATGTTAATACCGCTCACGGGCCTGTGCCTTTGAATGATGATAATAATAATGGCCACGGAGTAGCTGTCCAAGAAGAAGGAGAATCCTCAAATGTTAATACCCCTCACGTTCCGGAACCTGTTAAGGATGATGAAAGTAATGCTCATGTGCCTTTGAATGATGATAATAATAATGGCGAAAGAGTAGTTGCCCAAGAAGAAGGAGAATCCTCAAATGTTAATATCCATCACGTGCCCAAGCCTGTGAAGGATGATGAAAATAATGCTCACGTGCCTTTGGATCATGATAAAAATGGCTACGGAGTAGTTGTCCAAGAAGAAGGAGAATCCTCAAATGTTAATACCCCTCACGTGCCCGAGCCTGTGAAAGATGACGAAAATAATGCACACGTGCCTTTGAATGATGATAATAATAATAGCGACGGAGTAGTTGTCCAAGAAGAAAGAGAATCCTCGAATGTTAATACCCCTCACGTTCCCGAAACTGTGAAGGATAAGGATGATGAAAATAATGCTCACGTGCCTTTGAATGATGATAATAATAATGGCCACCGAGTAGTTGTCCAAGAAGAAGGAGAATCCTCAAATATTAATACCCCTCACGTGCCTGGGCCTGTGAACCAATGCACCAACTCCGAGGCGTGGGGCGTTTTACCTCCTATGGCAGAAGGAAATCCAAATAGAAAAACGCTGGTTTTAGATTTGGATGGAACGTTGGTGCATTCGACTATCAAGCCCATGCCCGCCGGTTATGATTATAAAATCACCTTTGAGCAAGGAGGTGTGACACGTTCATTTTACGTGTTGAAGAGGCCAGGGGTGGACGAATTGTTGCACCATTTGGGCGCCACAGGGTTGTACGAAATTGTAGTGTTCACCGCAGGATCCAAAGAATATGCCGATGCTGTGGTGGACGGGCTGTTGGATTCATTGCCTGCCACCGCCACAGGGATGTACCAAATTCTATTGTTCGCCGGACCATCCAAAGAATATGCCGACGTTATGATGGATGCAGTGCCTCCCACAGACACTCGCATTAATAGAAAGATGAATATAATTCCGTCCACACACCGCCTGTCCCGTGGGCATTGCAGCAAAGTTGAAGGAGTCCTGGCCGACGTGAAAGACCTGTCTGTGCTCGGAAGGGATCTGAAAAACGTTATATTTGTTGACGACCGCGCTACGTCATATCATCTCCAACCCCAAAACGCTTTTCCAATCAATTCGTGGGTTGGAGAGGACTCTGAGGACAAAACCATCTTCATAATCCTGTTCTTCTGCCTCTTGAATGCAGACTCCACAACAGACGTGAGG
>JZKD02S0136197.1:132908-147183 GCA_000966675.3 Picea glauca
TGGTAATGATTGCGACAAATGAAACAATGGGAGGTTGTTACTTGGCAACATCCCATTGGATTTATTTGGATAAGGTCAAACAAAATATGGATGTGAGCCCAGAGGATCGAACTTGGGTCTTCTCCCTACTAATCCAACAGTTTACCACTATAACACATGGTTATGACTTAACCGTATGTGGCATAAAATATATTTAAGTTTATATATTGGTTTAGTTTGGGTGGAATAAGGGCCAAGGGATAAGCCCCCATCCCTTGGTTAATATACTATCCAATATAACCATCATTCTATCGTGGTATTAACATATTCCAACAAACCATAGCTATATTCTAGTGGGTTTAAACTTTGGATAATGCTACGACTATGTTGGCACCAGGGCGAAGAGGAAAGAAGAACGATCGTGGGAAAGAAAGTGTGCAGAAAACTGAAGTAACAACTGGCAGAAGAGAAGCACGCATGCATGCAAGAAAGCGTGCACAAAGGAAAGTGACAGTTGGAGGAGGAGCAACACGCGTATGGGAGAAAGACCTAACATAAGAAGGGTTAGGTTTTTTGTAATATTCTGTAAAAGGTTGAAGAGCCCGAAATGCATAAATATAGATACGAAAGTATCATATAGGGTTGTTTGTTAGTAGTTGTTAGTGACTCTTTGTAATGTTTTGAGAGGTACAAATTGATTTTATAAGCTTTTGAGCAAAGGAGATACGAGGAAAGGTAGATCTGAGGATTAGACCACAGGTCGTGGAGCCTGGTGCAATCTAGTTCACCTCACATAAATCTTACCCAGTTTTGTGGAGGATTGTAAGCGTGAGGCATCGGAAATGCAGAACTATCATAATACAAGAGCCAAGAACCAAATATTTGTGGACATAGCCCAGGAGTGGGTGAACCATGGTAATCCTCGTGTAACGTGTTAAATGTATGCATGTTTCTTCTTTCTTTCAGTAATCGATGGTTAAGCTTAATGAATGAGTTAATACATTTTTATGAATCTGCTTATACTTAACTTTAATTAAACTGTGGGATATTTGGTGCAGACCCCCTACCCTTGGGCCTGAGATCCGTGCAGGATATTCACTAGACCACAACAAGGGTTAATTAAACCCCCTGTTCAAGACCCCAACGATTTTGGGTCTCATGAGTTGGACAATATGAGTGCAATGCCACAACTCTCAGCAATCACTGAAACGCGAAATGTGAATGCGCTAAGGTGTCAGCCCCCTCTCTTCATTCCCTAGTCCGATAGGACCACAACAACTCCTAAATGTAAGTTCCTTCCGCAACTCGCGACTTCGCGAGTCAGAGTGTTGAGCTCTTGTGCTCTTCCCTTGCGAATCCCTGAAACGCGATAAGTCAATCGAGTGTTGACTCCTCCCAAGCGACATGTTCACGCCAACTATCGCCCGCTTTCACCTTTTCTGCACACTACGTCAGCACCACCTATTGCGTGTGAATTTGGCATTCAGTGTTTCGTAAACTCCATGATCAAAACAAAGTTTTATACACCTCGAAACCCCGATACGCAATATTTTGCGGCGGGGTTGATCCAACAGTTCTCCTGCTGCTGAGATCCAACGATCTGGATTTCCCGCCTTATACCTCGCGACTCGAACTTGGAACGACCCAGGAATTGGTTTTCCTTCCAAACCCATGAACCCTGAAACCCCGAGGAAATATGACGACTTGAATAAAACGCGACCAACAGCTCCTGTTGATCCTCAACTCTTAGGTGATGGGTTCCTCCTGAGCTTATGGGTGTTGAAAGACACTCAGTCTTAATCCCTCCGCTGGTCTATCAGATCCAACGACCAACGGAACTTCGACACTTCTCCTTGAAGTGATTCCACCGTCTGTTTTCAACTCCACGAGGACTTCTTGCCAAATGATGTGGCGTCCTCCCTCCTGAACTGAACTCCCGCAAGATGATTTCGACCTCTGTCTCCCTTTGAACACTTCAAATGTCCTATCCCTTTTGATCTTTCGCTTGCGAATTCAAGGCTTCCAAAATGGTCTCTGTGCACACTCGTTGTGGAAAATTTCAAATAACCTTTGGTTATTTTGGACCTTCGACTCTACGCTCTCTGCAAAAATAGTCTTTCAATCTTCCTCTTGGGTTTGTAAAATCCAAGACCTCACCCATCCTGCGCACACCTTGCACGACTCTGTGCCTTGCTATCACTTATGCCTATAAAGACACAATTGTATACTTCCTAAGAGTTCTGAGATGAAACCCATAACCTAGTCAACGCACTCCTTGCGGACCCTCCACTGCACTCTTTGCAGGAATTCTCAGAAAGAGAGACAACTGAAACTCATTCTCCCCTTATCCAGAATTCAAACATTCAACATAGAATTCTAGAGCCTGCACACACACATAGCATTGGAATCAAATCTTTGTTCTATTAATTCCATTGCTCCTGTACATGGAAAATAACAACTAAATGCATAAAAATCCTCTGTTCTCTTCTATTCTCCTCTGCATCTCTACAACTTACGAATTCTAAATTATGTTGTTACAATGATACAAGGGTTAAGGGTGTCTATCGTTCGTTTTCCCTCCTAAGCTCCTAAAACTGTCTAATCTATCATTTAAATCTACCTACTTGCATTAAACACACATAAATTCCTATTACATCCAATAGATAGGAACATATGCTCCAAAATCAGTTTGGATCTTCAAGGCATAAATGCAAATGCACTTTCCTCTCATCCATTACATTAATGTTTTAGATTTTGAAATCCACAACGTTTTCACAAAAATGTATTTAATTGCATCTGCGCATCCAGTTGTCTCCTTGGTTTTAGGCACACACTTGGGCTTTATACGATGCTCCTGCATCATACTCCCTCGCTTGAAAATTTTCATGAACTCCTGTTCATGAGCTCTTGCACGATCTGTCCATGCCTTTGAATTTTTTATTCATTCGCCCAGCTAGCATCTTCAATTCGATATCCTTTCCACTTGATCAAGTATTCAAAATACTCTTTTATCCTGGTCTTTTTGTTAATCCTCTTGTCAATTATGCTTTCCCTCTGTGGCTTTTCAGCTACAGGCATTTGTTTTGTCCATTGAATCTTTTCTTGTTCATCTTCTGCTCATGCTTCTTTAGCTCTGTAAGGGTACAAATCCATGACATTGAATATCGGTGAGATTTCAACCCCATCGAGTAATTCAATATCATACGTGTTTGCCCCAAATTTCCTTATGACCTTGCACGATCCAATTTTTTTCATCTTAAGCTTATTATACGTTCCCCTTGGGAATCTTTCCTTTCTCAAATGCGTAAGAATCAAATCACCAACTTCAAATTGAATTTCTCGCTTGTGTTGATCTGCTCTACGCTTGCACTCTTGACTTGAACTCTGCAACCACTCCTTAATTCTATTGTGAAGCTCTTTCATTCCTTCTGCAAAGTCCTCTACACTAGCACTCATGAATTCAGCTTGTTCTGAATCTTTCAACTCAGAAACTCCCCTTAGCTGCATTCCATATACAATCTGGAATGGACTCTGCCTTGTGCTTCTATTGAGTGAATCATTGTAAGCGAATTCCTCCTATGGTAGAATGTGATCCCATTGACTGTGGTGTTCAGTCACTAAGCTTCTTAACAAATCTCCCAAGCTCCTGTTCACGACCTTTGTCTGTCCATCCGTCCGAGGATGATACGTTGAGCTAAAAGAAAATTTTGTCCCCAACTTCTTCCATAAGGTCCTCCAAAAATGTCACATGAACTTGGTATCTTGATTAGAAACAATACTCTTTGGCAAGCCGTGAAGTCTGACGACTTCCTTGAAAAACAGGTTCTTAATATGAGTTGTGTCGTTGGTTTTCTAGCATGGTATGAAATGTGCCATATTTGAAAATATGTCCACCGCTACAAATATCGAATCATATCCCCTTTGTGTCCTTGGAAGTACTAATATGAAATCCATGCTCACTGCATCCCACAACCTTTCGGGTATGGGTAAGGGCTGGTATAACCCTGCGTTCTGCCTCTTTCCCTTCATGTGCTGGAAAATTCTGCATCTATCCACAAATTTCTTCACATTTGTTCTCATCCTCGGTCAGTAATACGAGCCATTCAGATTTGAGAATGTTTTTTCATGACCGAAGTGTCCGGGCAATCCTCCGTTGTTCTTCTCCTTTAGTAGATTCTCCCTCATGGAGCATTTCAGAATACATAGTTGATTACCTTTGAACAATAATCCATCCTGCATCATGTATTCATTCCATTGGCTTCTTTCCCTGAGAATTGGATTCTCATATGCCTCATTTGCCTCTTTGAAATCTGGATCATCCCGGTACAATTCTTTGAGGTTATCAAAACCCAAAGTATTGACTCTAAATTCCTGCAAACATTTCCTGCTCAAAGAGTCAGCAACTTTGTTAGCAGTTCCAGAAATATGCTTAGTCGCAAAAGTAAAATTTTGCAAGAACTCAACCCATTTAGCATGTTTTTGGTTCAAATTCTCCTATCGAGTCATGAATTGCAAAGCGTGATTATCGTTGTACAAAACGAACTCTTTGGGAACCAAATAGTTCCTCCATTTCTTCAATGCTTGTATGACTGCATAGAATTCTTTGTCATACGTGGAGTACTTGATCTTTGCTTCATTCAGTTTTTCACTAAACTATGCGATCGACCTGTTGTCCTGACTCAAGACCGCTCCAATGGAAAATCCACTCGCGTCACACCTAACCTAAAATGTCTTTCTGAAATCTTAAAAAACCAGAATCAGTTGCTCAGTGATCTTCCTTTTCAGCAGGTTGAATCTCTTCTCCTCTTTGTTTGTCCAGTGAAAATATTTATGTTGCTTCTTCACCATATCCATCATCGGTGCACTAATTCCACTGAATTTTCGGATGAATTTCCTGTAGAAGCTATCCAACCCATGGAATCTTTGAACTTCGAATACGCTCTTCGGCGATGGCCAATCCTTAATTTCCTTTGTCTTCTCCAGATTCATTTTCAATTCATTTACAGAGATAACAAAACCCAAATAAATGAGTTTGTCCTCATAAATGATGATTTCTTCATATTGATCATCAATTTCTCTTGTTGCAATCTCCTCATCATGGCAGCTAAATGCTTCAAGTGTTATGCTTCAGTTTTGTTGAACATTAATATATCATCAAGATATACAATCACAGATTTTCCAATGAATTCCTTTGGAACCTCGTTCATTAACCTCATGAAGGTGCTTGGTGCATTCGTCAAGTCAAATGGCATGACAATCCATTCGTATAACCCCTCATTGGTTTTGAATGTTGTCTTCCATTCATCACCTTCCCTCATTCTAATTTGATGGTATCCTCTTTTCAAATCAATCTTTGAAAAATATTTTGCTCTGCTCAAGCAATCCATCAAGTCATCGATCCTTGGCAAAGGAAACCTGTATCTAATGGTAATCTTATTGATTTCCCTTGAGTCAGTACACATTCTCCACCCACCATATTTCTTTGGTTCGAGCACTGTCGGAACATCGCATGGACTCAAGCTCTCCCAGATCAATCCTTTATCCATCAAATCCTGGACCTGTCTCTTAAATTCTTCATTTTCCTGCAATGTCAACCGATAGATTGCTTTTTTCGGCAAACTAGTTCTAGGTATAATATCAATGTGATGACTTATAATCCTGATAGGTGGAAACAAACAGGGTAGTTCATCCACTATTATATCAGCAAATTCTTCCATCAACTCCTGGATCTTCCAACAAATCATCTATTTTCGTACTGGTCAAAACAATTTTAGGTTTCCTAACCACAATAAATTGTGTGTCTTCCTTCTTCTTAACCTCCTTAATAAGTTCCTTCCCACTCATGAGAAGTATGGTGTTTTTCACCTCTGGTGCCACTTCTTTATCCTTAATAGGCAACAACATGGGTGTTCTACCATTTTTTTCCAGAGTGTATGTGTTCTTTTTCCCATCATGCACCACATTTTTGTCATATTGCCATGGTCTACCCAACAATAGATGAAAAACATCCATGGGAATGACGTCACACAAAACCTCATCTTTATATCCCCCTATTTTAAATTCAACTAAACATTATTTAGTGACATTTACCTTATATCCTTTTTGTAGCCACAAGACTTTATATGGGCTTGGATGTGCAACAGTCTCCAACTCCATCTTTTCTACCATTTCCGTAGATACAAGATTGTTTGTACTACCATTGTCCACTATGACCTTGCATACCCTGTCTTTGGTCTTGCAAGCAGTCTGAAACAGACTATTTCTTTGGGCTGGGTTCTCTGGCTCCTTCTCTAGATTCAAGAGAACTTTCCTCATCATCAAAGATCTTTTGCCCTCAGCGTCTTATGCCTCAACATTACATCCTTGAGCTTCAGCAATGTGATTTTCACCACCTTTCCTCCTATCTGGACACTCATAGGATTTATGTCTGGTTTTTCCACAAACAAAGCATTTCACTTCGCCTCCTCTGCCTCTTCCTCTTCCTCTGGCTCAAGGAAAAGTATTTCTATCAGCATATTGCCTCCCATGTGAGCTTCCTCCTCTCTCAGACTGAGTTTGTGTTTTCTTCCCTTCTTCTTTAGGCTTCTGAGTTCTGTCTTGGGTAATTGTCTTGCCTCTTCTTTGACTTCTACCTCGGCCTCATTGACCTTTATTTCGGATCAGCTTTTCTTCAGCTTTTAGAGCCAACTGATAAGCATCTTCTACAATTCAGATGGTCATCATGCTCATCTCATCCTAATTATCATATCGTAGACCATTCATATACCTGGAAAATTTCTCATCATCACTTTCCCGATGACCTTCTCTGATGTTTATCCTGTAGAACTCTTCGATGTATTCTTTTACCGTCATCAACTTCTGCCTCAAATTCTGCATCCTTCGAAACAGATTGATTTGATAATCCTTGGGTATGAATTTGGCTTTCATTTTTGCAACCATTCTATCCCAATTCTTGATTTTATGCTTTCCCTTACAACGCCTATCAACCTGCAGTTCATCCCACCATAGTGTTGCATGCCCTTTAATTCTAGTAACAACATGTTTAACATTTTTGTCTTTTTCGACATCCTCATGGTCGAAGTATTTGTCTAGAGCCCTAATCCAATATAGAATCTCTTCAACGTCTAAGTTGCCTTCGTACATTGGAATGTCCATTTTTTCCCTGGCACCTATCCTTGCAACATCTATGAATAAGCGTTCTTCTACAGCATCTTCGACTGCAATTTCTTCTCCTTCCTTTCCAGCTTCATTTTCACTTTCATCTTCGCTGATATCTCCAGCGTCAACTGTTCGCCTCTATTTTGTCTCCATAGCATCAAGCCTGGCACATAATTCATGCATCTCTCTTTCCACTGTTGGATCAGGTATTGGCCTCTCTCTTCTTCTCAACGGCATGGCTATAAAATTCCTCTTTTATCTCTGCTATAGAAAGCAAAGAATTTGTTTTGGGCTCTGATACCACAATTGGTGCAGACTCCCTGCCCTCAGGCCTGAGATCCACGCAAGATCTTTACTAGACCACAACAAGGTTTAATTAAACCCCTTTTCCAAGACCCCAATGATTTCAGGTCTCGCGAGTTGGACAATCCAAGTGCAATGCCACAACTCTCAACAATCACCGAAATGAGAAATGTTAATGGGATAAGGTGTAAGCCCCCTCTCTTCGGTCCCTAGTATGATAGGACCACAACCACACCTAAATGTAAGCGCCTTCTGCAATTCGCGACTTCGCGATTCGGAGTGTTGAGCTCATGTGCTCTTCCCTTGCGAATCCCCGAAACGCGATAAGTCAACAGAGTGTTGACTCCTCCCAAGAGATGTTTTCACGCCAACTATCGCACGCTTTCACCTTTTTTGCACACTACGTCAGCACCACCTGTCGTGCGTGACTTTGGCATTCGTCGTTTTGTAACCTCTGTGATCACAACAAAGGTTTATACACCTCAAAACCTCGATACATGATATGACGTGAGGGGGGGTTGATCCAATGGTTCTCCTGCTACTGAGATCCAATGGCCTAGATTTCTTGCCTTATACCTCACGACTCGGGACTTGGAACGACGCAGGAATTGGTCTGCCTTCCAAACCCACAAACCCCAAAACCCTGAGGAAATATGAAGGCTTGAATAAAACGTGATCAACAGCTCCCATTGATCCTCGACTCCCACGTGATGGGTTTCTCCTGAGCTTATGGGTGTTTAAATATACTCAGTATTAATCCCTCCATTGGTCTATCAGATCCAATGGCTCACAGAACTTTGGCACTTCTCCTTGAAGCGATTCCACCGTCCACTTCTCCTTGAAGAGATTCCACCATTAACTCCATGAGGACTTCTTGCCAAATGATGTGGCATCCTCCCTCCTAAATTGAACTCCCGCAAGATGATTTTGACCTCCATATCCCTTTGAACACTTCAAAGGTTCTATCCCTTCTGATCTTTCGCTTGCGAATTCAAGGCTTCCAGAAGGGTCTCTGTGCGCACTCCTTGCGGCAAATTTCAAATAACCTTTGGTTATTTTGGACCTTCGACTCTACGCTCTCTGCAACAATAGTCTTTCAATCTTCCTCTTGGGTTTGTAAAATCCAGGACCACACCCAACCTGCACACACCTTTCATGGCTATGTGCCTTTCTAGCACTTCTTCATGTAAAGAGACAATTGTATACTTCCTAAGAGTTCTGAGATGAAACCCAGAACTTGGTCGACACTCTCCTTGCAGACCCTCCACTGCACTCTTTGTAGGAGTTCTCAAAAAGAGAGACAACTGAAACTCATTATCCCCTTATCTCGAATTCAAACATTCAACATAGAATTCTAGAGCCTGCACACACACATAGCATTGGAATCAAAGCTTTCTTCTATTAATTCCAGTGCTCCTGTACATGGCAAATAACAACTAAATGCATAAAAATCCTCTGTTCTCTTCTATTCTCCTCAAGGATGATTTTAAGGATGGAAATTTGTTTTAAAATGTAGAAACCTTGGCAAATCTTACTAATCCTTCATATGCCAACTATAAATGTTTAGTGATATTTTTGTAAAAATATTCAAATTTATAAGAATTTTATATAGTTTTTATAAAGTTTGGCAATTTTTAAGGTAAAATAATTTTATCCTATATAATTTGGGCGAATCATTTTTAAAATAGTGAATCTTGTTTTTGGAAAAACCTTGGAAAATTAGCCCATGAGGGAAATTTAGCCCCTAAAATCATCCATGATTCTCCTGTGCAGCTCTACAGCTTATGAATTCTTAATTATGTTGTTACAATGATACAATGGTTGAGGGTGTCTATCATCCGTTTTCCCTCCTAAGCTCCTAAAACTATCTAATCTATCATTTAAATCTACCTACTTGCATTAAACACACATAAATTCCTATTACATCCGGCGGATAGGAACATACGCTCCAAAATCAGTTTGGATCTTCGAGGCATAAATGCAACTGCACTTTCCTCCTATCCATTACATTAATGTTTCATATTTTGAAATTCACAATGTTTTCACAAAAACATATTTAATTACATCTACGCGTCCAGTTGTCTCCTTGGTTTTAGGCATGCACTTGGGATTTATACGATGCTCCTGCATCAATATTCATATGAAAATCCAAGAAATAAGTACTCTCTCGTACAACTCATGGTATCTAGCCTTAATCAAGAAACCCCTATCCCCTACTCTATCCTAGGCTGTAAACACCCGAGTCTTACAGCCACCCATTTAAAGCTATCTCATGTGAGACTGTGCAGCGCTTTCTGGGCATTGTCTTGCCTTCTAGTTTACTAGGAGGGTCGATAGTTTTAGAGGCTTTGTTGGAACCCCAAATGACATGAACCTTGGATCAATAAATTAGACAACTTGATAAGGGAAGCAAGTAACCAACAAATGGTTATATTGTCGTGTTAAGAGGAACAAGAAAGGACTGAGTAGATGATATATAATGAATAAAGAAATGAAGGAAGAGAAATGAACCGTTAGAAGGGGATGTTGAGACCTTGGAACCCCACAAGAGAAGAAATCGAGGGCTGGTTGAGAACCACAGAGTTAGAGTTTGCACAGAAAGACAATAGAAACCCCAGGATCACACCGCGTAAATAACTAGATAAATACGTATTTACGGATTTACACGAAGTTTTTTTCTATGATTTTCCACATATACTACAAGATTGGATCTTACAGCTAAAGGATAACCATGCAACGAACTGGATTCGACAGCTAGATTGGACTCCAGTACATATCCAGCAGCTGCAGCAGGTGAACAATAAATTCACCCGTGCAATCGAATTTTGGCTTGATAGTATTGTGGCAGGCTTCATCACATAATTCACGGTAGACACAGCAAATTCATACAGTGCAACCGAGAAAGAGTTCCTACGAGGAACCAGAGGAAGGTACATCTGATCACTATATACTTCTATCAAGATACTACTATATAACAAACGTGTAATAGAAATGGAATCAGATAGTTATACTTCCCTGCACGCATGGGGGAAGGGGGGAAGCACTGACGGAGAGAGGAGGAATGGAAGGAGGGTAGGATACAGAGAAGAAGGAGGAGGAACCCTTGGAACCGATATTGATGGATGACGACCAACTCAAGTGGATCTTGGCATCATCAGGAATGACGCATAGCAGAGCACCCTACCAAATATAGGGTGAATACCAAGAAGAGAGTCGTAGCTGAGAGGGAGGGCTTGGCCAGTGACAAGGAAGAGGTAGAGGATCTCTAGGCTGTGGAGGAGATTGAGGAAATCCTGCGCACCGCATATGAGAGAAAAACAAGAGGCCCAAGAATAGGAGGAGAAGACAGCCATCCCTTCAATATTAATGTCAGTGTGGAACCCATAAACCCATGTGCGACCAATAAACCAAAAAGAACACCATCATTTAGACAACCAAATTTTGAAGGAAGTTTGACAGCAAGAAGTACATCGACACAAAGGGAAACAACTGGAGGAGCCAGTTCAGGCAACCTTAGTCAAGTATGTACACCACGCGGAGGAGGGAGTAGCTCATTATTTAGAATGGAAGGACATGATCCTACTATTAGATTACCATAGTTTCGAGGATAAGTAGCAGAAGACCCCGAGAATAATTTATTCATTTGCGCAAATATATGGGAAGCAAAGAAGATCATTGATGAAGACACCAAACTTGTGCAGTTATATATCACGCTAAGGGACCACGCACTAGACTGGTACATGAGTCTAGACACGAATAGTGTTCCTGGAACGACAAGGACACTGGACAACATTAAGAAACTATTTATCAATGAGTTCCAGAAGCTGAGCTCAGAGGATCAATACATGAATGAGATGATTGAAATAAGACAAAAGCTAGGTGAATCGGTATGGGAGATTGATTAAAGATTCAAGATATTAAAAGGAAAGTTAAAATACCTTATGGATGATATGCAACATCGGCACATGTTTGTCAACTCACTACTCCCACACTTAAAATATCCATTATGACAACAGAAGTTTCAGATGCAGGCAGAGGCTCTGCAAGCAACCTTGCAATTGGAAGAGAATCAGTACCAGGATACAGACCCAGCTATCGAAGAACTGAAGGAGGATCTAAAGAACTTAACATTTTAGCTGAACCAAAATAACAACAAGGACAAATGAGAAGCAATTTGGTGCACTACCTGCAGAACGGAAGGACACCATAAGAATGAATGCCCAACATTCGCACAGTATATGGTGACAGGGATGCCAAACCCACTACCACAGGGAGGATTATGGTGCAAAATATGAAAGAAACCAGGTCACGACCCTTACCACTGCACGATGATGAAGAAATACCAAACAATCCCCAAGAACTCATATTGCACCTTTTGCAAGTCAATCGACCATGATGAAAAAGATTGCAGAACTATGGAGTTGATGCAGGAAATAACATCAGACGTGTACAGGGTATAGGAAGAAATGATGACTGGTCAGGAAGCACCACAGTTCAATCAAGCCCCATCACCATACAACACGGCACAACAGAAATATAATACTGCATCGCAACCTTACAATAACGCGCAGCTGCAGTACAACCCAACACAACCCCAATACAATACCGTGCAATATAACCAGGGACCACAGTACAACCCACCACAAGGTGACCACGCAGCTTATAGAGGAACAGGACAAGCCAGAGGAGGTTTTGGATGCGGCAAAGGACCTATCACATGTCACAATTGCCATCAAATAGGACATTATGCACGGGAGTTTCCACTTCCACCAATGACTTGTATCTATTGTGGTGCATCAAACCATGATACGGAGGAATGTCCGACATTACTTGGAAAAATTCAAGAAAAAAGGAACCAAAATAACTAGAACGTTCAGTGGATTTCAGGCGAAGCAAGGGATGACGGTTGGAACATTAATATAGTCACTCAAAGAGGAACAAAAATAGAAAATGACGTATTTTGACAGAAACCAACGCAAAAACAATGGATAAAGAAGAACATCGACCCCAAGAAGCAGTTCGACGTGCATAAGGAGAAGGATATTTTTACTGAAGCCCGACAAGAATTTTAGAAGGAGAACATTTCATCGACTACACAGCAAAGCAAGGAAGCTTCAGAATACGAAATGCCTCCCTCACTGGACCATACCAATAGAATACAACCCAAGGAACAAGTAAGTACGATCAAATACTTTTTGCAATCATGCATCAAAATGTTAAATGATCCTTCATCTGTCAAAATATTGCAAAACATCCTAGAAAAATGTAGCAGCGAGACAAAACAGAAGCCAGAATTGAAAATTGTTAACCACCTGTTATCGCTCAGTTTGTAGGAAAGGTTTAGGTGGCTTGAAGTCAAGGTTCAAACTGGTGTAACAGGAACTTCCCCACCCACTGTCACCTCGATGGGGAGCTCTTTCTATTTAGGGTGGCTAATCCCAAGGGAGACGTCCCTAGTAATCTGGGGTTCTGAAGGAAAAGGATCAAGGGTTTAAAGGTTCTATGGTTAAGACAAGATTTCCCTTCACAGATTACTACCCAAAAAGATAGTCAGGGAGAATATCTTCCACCGAATGGCACCTGTTTGCGAGACAAGGCAAATAAAACTAAAAGAATGCTACAGTGGTTAGTACTTCAAAGTATTAATGACTATCTTTAATACATATGAGAAATAATACATGTAATTATTGACGAAGTCAATGATTGAAAATAAAGACTTATACTTTATGTCACTTCTTCAATAAATACACAAGAGATATTGGCATTCAATGTATAAAATCAATCTTTATTATATCACAATGCAATAAACATGCTCATACACCAATATTGTTGCTGCTTCACTATTGCAGATTTAGGGTGACGTCAGCCCTAGTATTAGGTAAATTTTTGAAGACAATGAGAGGAACGTTTTGTCAAATAAGCTTATGAAAATAATCAGCAACTCAAAGCCTATCAAAAAGGGTGACAATGTCAAAACGTTTTAAGGCCAAACAAGGGTTTTAACAAGTATGACGTCACCTATATTGTTGCTAGTTAGGGTTAGTTTAGCTAGACAAAGAGGTGGACCTTTTGCCAAATCAACCAATGAAATTGCTTAAAACCTCTATGGCTATCGAGGGATGAGTCAGTTGCAACATTGAGTCCAAACAAAAATTCAAATAAGGCAAGACGTCATCAACAATTAGGGTTAGTCTAGACGCTAGGGTTAGTTAGGGTTTCAAATTTAAAGAATTTGAAAGAGTTGTTTTAGCACAAAAAAGCTCAATGTTGTACTCTTAGACTAGTGCCTTAGGGTAAATGGAGTCAAGGAGTAAGGCTAATGGCCTGGGAGAATCCAAATCTAAGGACGAGAGAGTTAGTCTTGATGGTGTTGCAATGGCAGGGCCACCAAGTCAAAACCCTTAGGGGAGCAGGCTCATTCCGGTGTAGCTAAAGCTAGGCCTCATGCTCCTCCCTCTTTCCTTAGAAATCTTTGGCAAAACGGCTAGCTTCAAACTATAAGTCTAGGGATGAAAAGTGTTGCTTGGGGACAAGGATTTTCAAACCCTAAGGTCAAAACCCTAGGTGTAAACTAAATTAGGCCTAGGACGTCTTCCTCCTTCAACTTATAATTCAAATCTAACACAGAAAAAAGAATGGCTAGTGTAGTTATGGCTAGGCTAAACCTTCTTTAATCAATGGCTAAACAAGTTTTTATCATGGGGACATGAAGCCACGACCTAATTGTGTGTTGGCTCCCTAGGGTTTCAATGATTAAGCATAATAATAACAATGTAACTATACATGTAAGATATTTAATCAACAACCATTCAATCAAGAAGTTTTGATGAGAAAA
>JZKD02S0136197.1:172928-189903 GCA_000966675.3 Picea glauca
TGAGCTCTTGGATGATATGTTAGGGATTTCATGCATATATTTGATAACTTTAATAATGAAATATGATTTACATTTCTATGATCTCTAGGACTGATGATCCCATGGAGGGCGTAGTTTTTTTATGTGCAGGACCATACCCGGTGGACAGGTACCAGAGGACCGGTACACATGGGGAGATGATTATCTCGGACCTCCATGGGGCTGAAGAGCCCATCAGATGGTTGCTGGGATGGCAGAGGCAGGACAACATCATGATGAACCCTTGGATGAAGAAGATAGAAGGATTCCCTCACCAGGACACTGTGGTAGAGATTTGACCTATGGGGGATTAGCCCCTACAGATGGGATGATGGCCTTGATGGATAGGACGCCACCCAGGACAGGCTGGATGTTTTCTGGAGCAGATGGAAGTGTGTTGGGCTTCTTTGGCACATGTGGAAAGTTGCAGGAGCCCCAAGTGGGCCAACGTTTTGCCTACTGGATGTTGGTGATGCGCAAAAGAGGCCAATGTCTCCCTCAGAGGGGCCCGATGTCTCCCTCAGAGGGGCCCGATGTCTCCCTTTTTAGCTCTATTTTGACTTTTTTAGCATTTAATGTGACAAATAATGGAATATTGTTAAGTCATCCTTGTCGGCTGTTTTTAATGACCTATTTTGTAAATTAAGGTCATTTGGATGATATATATTGAGGACGTTGAGCCTCATTTTAGCATAACACAACTTGCTCTCTTGTGAGAGATACTTCTTAGTCTTTGGTCTTGGTTATTTTTGGCTTTTGGAGTGAGGCGCTAGACTTGGAAGGATTGTCTTTGGCATATACATGGTGTTTTTATCATTGGAATTTGTTACAACTAGGGTTTTGATTTGGCTCTTCATTGATTTGTGAGTATATTTTGCATGCAAAACTTCTTTATTGAATGGTTGTAGGTAGAATATCTTACTTTTATGGTTACATTGTTATTATTTTGCTTAATCATTTAAACCCTAGGGAGCAAGCACACAAGTAGGTCATTTCTTCATGTCCCCATGATAAAGACTTATTTAGCCATTTGATTAAGAAGAACCTAGCCTAGCCATTGCTACACTAGTTCCTCTTACTCTTGAGTTATCTTGAAACATAGATTGAAGAAAGAAGACGTCCTAGGCCTAATTAATTTTACACCTAGGGTTTGATTCTTAAGGTTTGAAAAGCCTTGTCCCCAAGAAAAACTTTTCAGCCATAGTTTTATGTTTTATAGCTAGCCATTTTTGCCAAAGAGTCTTAAGGAAAGAGGGAGGAGCATGAGGCCTAGCTTAAGCTACACCAGAATGAGCCTCCTCCCCTTAGGGTTTTGATTTGGTGGCCTTGCCATTACAACACCATTGAACCTAACTCTCTCGTCCTTAAGTTTAAGTCTTTCCAAGCCTTTAGTCTCTCTCCATCTGACTCCATTAACCCAAGGCACTAGTATAAACCTAAAACGTTGCGATCTTTGTGTTAAAAAAAACCTTTTTCAAACTCTTAAATTGAAACCCTAACTAACCCTAGCGTTTAAACTAACCCTAATTACTGATGACGTCTTACCCTATTTGAACTTTTGTTTGGTCTGAAACTCGCGGCTAGGTCATCCATTGATAGACATATAAGTGTTGAGTAATTTCATTGGCTTAAAAAGCAAAACGTTCACTTTGTTGTCTAGCTAACTTAACCCTAACCCTAAGGTGATGCCATATCTGTTTGAACTCTTGTTTGGCTTAAAACGTTGTGGTATTCTCACCCTTTTATAGACTTTGAGTTGTTGATCATATTCATAGGCTTAATTTGAAAAACGTCCTTCTCATTGTCTACCAAAACTAACCTAAAATAGGGCTGACATCACCCTTGTAGCATAGTGACGCAACAGGAACAATATCTATTTATGAGCATATTTAATGCATTGTGAGAACATAATGATTGATTTTGTACATTGAATGCAAGTGTTTTTTTGTACTTATTGAAGAAGAAGTATTATAAGCCATTTGTATTTATTTGCAATCATTGACTTCGTCAATAATTACATTTATCATTGCTCATATATATATTGAAGATAGTCATTAACAATTGAAGCACTAACCACTACTTTCACATTTTAGTTTTATTTGCCTTGTCTCGCAAGCAGGTGCCCTTATCAGTGGAATACCTTCTTTGACTATCTCTTTGGCAATAATCTATGAAGGAATCCCTCATCTTGATCCTTTAAACCTTAAGACCTTTTAGAACCCCAGATTACTAGGGACGTCTCCCTTGGGATTAGCCACCCTGAATAGAAAGAGCTCCCCATCAAGGTGACAGTGGGTGGGGAAGCTCCTATTACGCCAGTTTGAGTCCTACCTCCAAGCTACTAAACCTATCCTACAAACTGAGCGATAACAAAACACATTATGTACAGTCATGGATGCAGGTAATGCAAGCATATATGAAACTGGCCCAATCCTTGTTAGGATTTCAAATGCCTCGCAAAATATGGCTTCCAACTTGGCGCAGTTTCCCAACTTCAGGGAACTTCTATTGGATTTTACTTTCAAGAAAACATGATTGCCCACTTTAAATTCTCTTTGGGTTCTATTCTTATCAGCATAACTTATCTTCCTGTCTTGGGAAACTTTAAAATTCTTCTTGAGTTTTATCATTTGAGCTTATGTTTCCTTGAGAAACTCTAGCCCAACTATTTCCCTATCAGCTAGATTATCCCATCTTATTGGACTATTTCACTTTCTACCATAAATTGCTTCAAATGGGCTCATCTTCAATGATGCTTGATACCCATTATTGTAGGCGAAGTCTACCAAGTACGGGTAGTCTTACCATTTCAATGGTTTTTCCATCACATACATCCTTAGTGTGTCTTCTAATACTCCTTTCACCCTCTTTGTATGTCCATTAGAATTAGGATGATAAGCTGCATTGAAGTTTAGATTCGTTCTGAACCCTTTGAATAACCCTTTCCAGAAATTTGAGGTGAATTTTGGGTCTCTGTTGGAGACAACTGTCTTGGGAATTCCGTGCAATCGTGCCACGTCCTTCATAAATACATCGGCAACATCCAATGCCTTGTGAGTAGTCTTTAACGGAATGAAATGGGTAGATTTTGTAAGCTTATCCACCACCACCATGATTGAATTGTGTTGCTTGTCAGTTCTGGGCAATCTGATGATGAAATCCATCGTCACCACTTCCCACTTCCACTCAGGAATGGGTAAATGTTGCAACAACCCTGTTGGGTGCCTATGTTTAGCTTTAACCTTCTGTCACAACATACATATGGTGATGTATTCAAAAATCTCTTTCTTCATACCTGGCCAAAAGTAATGGCTCTTGACTTCTTCCATAGTTTCCTGATATCCAGGGTACCCTGCATAAGGCACATTATACATTTCATGAAAAATCATAAGTTCCATGTCCTGGACATTAGGTACATAATTTATGTTCCATTACAGAATTGTTCCATCAGTTTCCAATTTATAATTTTCCACTTTCTATGGCATCTCACCTTGTTGTATCTTTGCTACCAGCTCCATGTACTGTAAATCTACATTTGCAGCTTCCAAAATTTTGCGTTTTATATCAGTTCGGTACATGCTAATGGTTGTAGCATGTAATTCATGTACTCTCCTACTGAGTGCATAAACCATTTTGTTCTCCTTCCCTTTGATATGTTGGATATCAAAATTGAACTCACACAGAAACTCCAACCACCTACTCTGCCTAGCGTTCAAGGTTGGTTGATCGAAAAAATACTTCAGACCGTTATGGTCTGTTTTTAGTTCGAACCTCCTTCCCATGAGGTAATGCCTCCACTTCTTTAGAGCATGTACTATGGATGCCAACTCCAAATCATGAGTGGCATAGTTCCTTTCATGCTCTTTCAACTTTCTGGATTCATAACAAATTATGAATCCATTATGACTGAGGACTCCTCCCAGTCCTTCTTTGCACGCATCAGTGCATACCACGAAATCTTCATTTGGATCTGAAATCCTCAATATTGAAGCACTGGTTAATAGTTGTTTCAATTACTGAAATATTTTCTCACAATCCTTTATCCACTGAAACTTCTTCTCCTTCCTTTGCAAGGAAGTGATAGGGTGATCTATCCTCGAGAACCCTGCGATAAACCTTCTGTAATAATCAGCTAAACCCATGAAGGATATAACTTATGTCATGTTCTTTGGTGTTGGTGTTGAACATACTCTAATGGCCTCAATCTTCTCAATATCTACAGTTATCCCATCCTTCGAAATAATATGCCCCAAGTAATGGGTCTGCTTTTGATAAAATGAGCACTTTCTCAGCCTGGCATACAATTGGTGATCTCTTAGCACCTACAACACCATCCTCAGATGTTGTTCATGCTCTTCCTCCAACTTGGAATACACTAGGATGTCATCCAGGAATACTATGACAAACTTCTCTAGAGAGTCCTTGAATACACCATTCATTAAACACATAAAAACAGTGGGTGTGTTTGACAACCCAAATGGCACCACAGTGAATTCATAGTGACCATACCTTGTTCTAAAGGTTTTCTTTTTGATGTATTCATCCTTTATCCTTACCTGGTGATATCTCAACATGAGGTCTATCTTTTAAAATATCTTTGCATCCTTCAACTGATCGAAGAGGTCATCAATCCTCAGGAGAGGATATTTGTTCTTTACAGTTACTTTGTTCAGTTGTCTGAAATCAATACACAATCTCAGTTTCCCATCCTTCTTCTTCACAAACAAGACTGGGTCACTCCAAGGTGACACACTTGAGCATATATACCCCTTCTTCAGAAGCTCTTCAAGTTGAAATTGCAGTTCTTTCAACTCCGACATACTCATTCTGTAAGGAGTTTTTGACACTGGAGTTGCTCCAAGAATCAAGTTTACAGAGAAGTCTATATCTCTTTTCATAGTTAGTCTCGATACCTCCTGGAATATATCCTCAAACTCCTTTAGTAATGCATGTTCTTCGATATTTGACACCTTATCCTCAGGTGCTTCCTCCAAGTGGGCTGAAAATAATTGACAACCTTTCCTGAAGCACTTCTTTAGCTACATTGTTAAGATTTCTCTGATAGCAAAAGATCTGGGAATTCCTTGGACTGTTCTCTAATTCTCTTCCTCATCTAGGCAAGTGAATGCCTTATTACAATAGTCCAAGATGGCATGGTTCTAGTCCAACTAGTCCATCCCAATTAGACATTCATAAGAACCTAAAGGCAGAACATTCAATTCAGCCTTTGTGCCCAGTCCATTCATGTCCACAGGATAGGACTTAACCAACTCAGTGACTTTTCTCTTGGTTTATGTAGACAACTACACTAACCAAGACTTTTCACGTTGTATTCTCGACAAATGCAAACTTTCCACCACTCTAGGATCTATATAACTATGGCTATCCCATGAATCAATTAAAATAGTAAATGGTTGGTTGTTAATCATACCTTCTACTTAAATCATGTGCGATTGAAATTCATCTTGCTTATTGTCCAGGGCTGCATAGATCCTTGGCATTCTACTACCCATGTCCTCCATTGTTTCATCTTGCTGAACATTATGGACAACTCTCACTTTTCCTTTTTTGTAGGGACAATCTTTGTACTTATGGTTTCCCTAATAGCCCCAACACTGAATGGGCATCTATCTTGGCATTTGTTCCCCCACTTCATCCATTCTCAGTGTTACACCTCAATATTGCTCAATTTGATAAGTGTCGCATGTTCCTCTCAACTGTCGTAAGTGTCACATGTTCCTTGCAACTGTCGCAACTATCACATGTTGTTCACAAGTGTCACAAACATCAAACAAAGCATATTGCCATGATGATGACACCAAGGAGACACTTATAATACCTCAGACACTTGAATTGGAGGAAGGAGAATTATCTACTGAAGTCAAGAATCTTTTGCCATCTGAAAGGAGCTCTTGAATTAGGCTTTTAAGGGAGAGTGCTCCCCTACATCAGCCTTAGGAGCGTTGGCGCTCCCCCATAAGCTATTTGGGAGTGTTATAACAACAAACCACCTCTCTGAAGGAGCGCTACCCATCCTTAGAGAGTTGGCGCTCCCCTTGAGCCTCTTAGGGAGCGCTATAGCGGTCTGATGCCCCTTTTGAGGGAGCGTTGTCTAATCTGGGTAGTGGTTGGCCTGTTGAGGAGAATGAGGGGAGGATATTTCAAGTTTAGAAGGCAGTTGCATTCGAATTTTTGGTTCAATCAGAAGATCCCTGATCTAAGGAGAGAATTCCTCAACCTACCCTAAAGATACCTCAAGAGGTTAAGCCTCTCTTAACCTATATAAGCAGGCTCTATGATGGTGAAAGGGGGAAGAATTGCTAGCATGAAACCTATGATCTCATAGGAAACACACAATGAACTAAAGGAGAATGATCAGTGAAGCTGCTATCATCCAGGTTGTGGATCTTTTGAGCAAGGGTTAGACAAAGGGGACTTGACGAAGTTGTCGCATTCACATCTACGATTGTAAGTATGGTTGTCGTTGTTCTCATTAATATGACACGCTTGGCATGTTTCTTTCTAGTTTGTGTATGATCTTACATGAGCTTATCATTGATAGATAGATTTGTTTTCAAGCTAGTATCAATAGAGTAGGAAGTGGTTGTACTTTGTTTGTCTACAGGGCTCATCGAGGAGCGAAAGATTGGAGCTCAACTCAGAGCGTGTAGGAACAAATGTCGATAAAGAGGTACTTTTTCTCTCCTTCCTCCTCATGCATTAGTTTGTATAGATTTGAAAGGAATTCAGTGTCCGCGTTAAGCACTTTCTTGTCTTAGAGTTTAGGGTCTAGCTCTTTGAGGCAATCTACCTGTCCGCAGGGAGATTTTCCTACAACAGAAACTGGCGACTCCACTGGGGAAATTCCTCAAATCAAAACTTTTTGTTTCGATTTCTCCTCATAGACCTTGTCTTACCCATTGATTATTTTCAGACCCGGTTCACCTCTTTTTGACGGATTTCATGAGCTGATTGACTCCCTACCCCATTACACTCAACTTGATTGATGAGACTGGACTTCAAGTTTTGGATTTTTTTGACATTTTTAGGAGATTTTTGAACCTGGCGCCCCTGTGCTTGTGTTAACAGAGTGCCAGAACTCCCTGAGTGCCTTACACAGAGAGCTATAATTCTCCTTGTCCTTTACAACAGAGCACCATCCCTCTTTTGTCCAAAAAACTTTCCAGAATTGCTCTTTTTAGGGTTTTACCTCTGGGTTTCACTTGTTGAGTCTCCCTGTGAGTCAATTCTTCTTCCTTTTCAGCTTTGACATATTTATTTTTGAAGAAAAAATACCTTTTTGTTTATATTATGTAGCTTTCTTCATTGTTGTTGATTTTTTATGCTGATTGGGAGTTTGAAACCAATACATTTTTGTTCTCTCCTTTTTGACTGAGCGAGAAACTCTGGTGAAGGACATCAGAAGCCTACAGATCTTTTCATTTGGTTTTAGTTAAGATCATTGTTCTTCAACATTTCTTTTGGTGTGAAATTCTTGGTTTTTCTTTAATTTTTCTTTTCTTTCATTTCTTGTTTTGATCACAACGAGAGAGTGTATTGTTTGTATGATTCCTGCTTGTGTTGGTATGATTTTCATTGATCCAAAAATATAACTAGCAAGATGAGCATTGTTTTGAATTAATCATCATTCACATACAAACAATAAAGAAGCATCTTCATGATTGATTTTGCATATTAGAAGGTATCTCAAAAATATTTAGCACCACATCGGATTTGATTGAAGAAAATTTGTTTGAGGACATTCCTTATTAGTGCTTGTTAGTGAAAGGAACTCTCTCTCTCTCTCCATTAGATAGATGTTCATCGAAAAGAAATGATTGTTGATCATATTTGATGCATTTTTGGGGGATTGAGTCATAATTCCATCCGTTTCACTTCCATGCACCCCTTTTTTGAGTAAAGAACGGCTATAAAATGAACGCTAATTAAAAAATTATTTAGAAAATTTTTTTTTATAGGACCCTCCACCAACAGTAGACTAGGATTAGTACTTTGGATTAGGCTATGAGCATAACTCTCCAAAGTTTCCAAAACAAACATTAGCACCCTGAGTTAGGGAGAGTCAAATCCAATTGTCGTATAAGTCTGCCTGGGATCCCCCTCTCACACAGGGGTTACGCACGAGGTTGCATTTGGGAAAGCTACGGAGATTATCCCTCCATGGTTTGACTGATTGTAGTGGTCAGATCGTATTATGGGGATCGCTTAAAGGTAAATCCACAATTACTACATGGAAGCCTTTCATGTTGATTTTGGTCTAGATACCCTGCCCGTACGTTCGGATCAGAATGTCGATTGTACCCGCCCAGGGGTTAACTGTGAATTGGTGACCTTAGTGGCCATAATATTTAGGGTCTTACACAAGGTGACAGTGAAGGGAAGTCTCACTGTACCTGGAGCAGACATTGGTCAAACTCACTCGGGCTCCTTGGAGGGTAAATCCACAATTACTGCGTGGAAGCTTGCACCAAGGCATAAGTCCGTTAAGAAGGTCGCCATTGTAACTATTCCACCATATCCTCGCCCCTTATTGACTTGATCATGCGACGTTGGATTTCATCACCAACTAGTACGGTCATCGAGAGAAGGTCATGTTTGCTTGGTTGTGATTCTTAAATTCTATTAGCGTATGTTGTTTCTTTTCAGTAGTTGGCCATAGATCTTTCTCGCTGACTCTTTTTCACCAACATTGACCCTCCACACCATTCGCAGAGGCTACAGGGACTTCCTCCAGAAAATATGGAAGGGAACACCCCTTTACCCCCTCATTCTACGAAGGAATATCCTAAACAGAGCGAGGTTCAAGACACTACAACTTCCCAAGAAGAAATTCCCACTCCTTTAGAGAATTTTCGAATTGTTTCAGAGTCTCCGGAAGCTTTCCGCATTCCGTAGGGATATGAGAGACGTGTCCTCCAACTGAATTTAGTTGGTGAATTTGTTGTCGTCAATCCTTCTTACATTTCGGCTGGGTCTCATTCAAACCCTTTAGCCGACGACCCCTTTTGGACCACAAACATTGTTCGAAGTCCATTGTGCATGGTGCAAGATCTTTACGGAGAAGGAATAGGTGTCGACGTGCCTATTACCTACACCGTACCCCTAAACCATTTTACTGGTACCATCGTTTTTACGGCAAAACCATCCGTTGGTCCGAACACATCGTCTGTTGGCCCAAGGTCTACCTTTTCTCTCCAGACTACCCATTCTACAATGTTCCCTCACATTCTAACTATTCTTGTCGCTAATGTGGTGGTTAGCCAAGCTGCAATTGGCACACCAGTAACACCAAGACCTACATCATCACTCCCTTTTGGGTATAGAACACTGAATTTTTCCACTGCCACTACTACCCAAGTTATGTCAGGAAGTTAGATACCTATCCAACAACCCAGAGGGACTAGTCTTGGTGGTCTCAATCCATTAAGTGGTATCGGTCAGTCATTTGCATCTGGTTCTCAAATTTCAGGAACTCTACCTCAAGATGGGGGACATCCTCCCACCGAAGGACAAATTCCATTTGGAAGGCACCCTCATGCTGGGGGGAAGCCTCAATTCGGAGCCTACCACCAACCGTATGGACAAAATGTGTCTGCCACACCTAATCTGTGGAATTTCCCTTTTCCAAGAAACCCACAGTTCTCGCCAGGACACAATTTGCAAGCTCCGCAACAACCTCCTTATGGACAAACACCAAATCCAGCTTATAATCCTCAAAACCCATCCGGTTATCCTCCGCTCGCACATGTTTCTCAAAACACCTCAAATCCTGTGTACCCTGGTCAACAACAACCTCATACAAGAGGGCCCACTAGTTACAATTATCTGCATAACCTAGTGTATGGCCCTACTGGTGTCCCCATGCCACACTAGTATTACCCACAGGTTAACCGAAAATTACCTTTTCTAGCAACCCTGGACCTTACAGACTTGTCTCAGTTAATGAATGACCCTATTTATCATTCTCTGGTTTGGCCAGCTATTCCAGCTAAAGTTCCTTCTGATATCCCAAAATTTGACGGAAAGTTCGGAGAAGACCCAAACAACCACGTGATGAATTTCCATTTGTGGTGTTCATCCAACTCCCTCATGGAAGATTCTATACGTTTGCATCTTTTCCAACAAACTCTTATAGGTTCCATAGAAAAATGGTATATTGAACTACCACGTGCCTCTTTTCACGATTTCAACTCACTCGCCATGTCCTTCCTCACACACTTCCAACTACCCATTCGATACGAGACGGGTACCGAACTATTGACCTCCCTTCATCAGAAAACCTCCGTACATATCTCCGATCATATTCATGAATGGAGACAATGATGAAGGCTAATCAAAGTGGTCATTCCTGACCAATTATTAGCGGAATGGTTCACCAAATCACTTTTACCCCAGATCACTCGTGATGTTTCCATGGGTGGTGTAGTCACCGAGGAAGAAGCTATTTCTCAGGCTCAGTACTTAGACTTGGTTTATTCGCAGTTTGTTACTCTGTACGAGTTGATACCGAATGCTACCCATGCCACTAATGATCCATCCAAACCATCGTCTGCCTCACATGCGGATGGAGTTATTGGCTCCGTCAAAACCCAATCTACTTTCCATTCGACTGAACAACTCAGCGGCCCGCTTCGACGGCTACTCCCAGCCCAACTGCACCCTCTTCTACCCCCCCTCAAACTCAGGTCTCTGAGGTGAATGTGGTCCAATCAACTCCTTCACAACAACTTGGGGGCAAGAAGAAAGTGAGAAATAAACCAAAGAAAAATAGTAACAACGAACAACCAAAAAATCAACCGCAAACCCCTTCTGTCGGAAAACAAACACAACAAAAACTATTATTCCCATGTCTCATTTGTGGTGATGATCACTACACCTGAGACTATCCACATCGTGATGAAGTGGCCAAGATTTTCAAGGGAAATTCACAACCCGCTGTGCTTACTCAGCCTTTTCCACAGCAGCAATCTTTGGTTGCTCAAACCCCCACTGCAGGGGGCAGTTCCAACCAATCCCATGAGAGGCCTTGACAAGTGCCCACATTTACATGTTTAATGGGATTAATCTGACCACTCACACTGTGAAATATGGCACGCTAGTTAAACCTGATAAGCCGAAGACTACTAATGGTTTTGTACTGGACCCATTACCATATTTCGTTAGTCCTCCGTCTGCCAGCCCTCCATCCGGGCCACTTCAGATTGAGAAACCTTCGTTTGACTCCATATTACACCCTCCTAAGAGCACTATCTGAAAATCTAACTTCAATCCTAGTTCACAGGCTGCCCAAAACTACAACATTGTTGAAGATTTAGCTCAAGCACCATGTGCTATGTCTACTTTGGAAGTGCTAGAACACTGTCCCAGCCAACGTAGAACACTCTTAGATGCTATCGGTGCTTTCGATCCTAAGTCATCAAATAACCTTACGTTTAATCTGGATGATCATCAACCATGACTCTACCACCAACTAGCTTTTCAAATCGATGTTGTTGTTCACAATCAACAAATCCACCAAACTATCTTGGATGAGGGAGCCTCTAATTGTGTCATCTCTTTAGCTTGTTGGAAAGGCTTAAAATCACCTTCCCTTAACAAATCCCCTACGATGTTACGTGCTTTCGATGGGCGAGGTTTTCATCCTCACAGACTGTTACAATCCTTTGTCGTTCAGTTGGGCGGAAAAACTGTTACCATTGATGTCGAGGTGGTTGATGCCCCCCTTGATTACAACCTACTACTTGGAATAAGTTGGTTCTATGCTATGACTGTCGTCGCCTCGTCGGTGTTTCGATGTGTACAATTCCCCCATCAAGGAAAAATTGTCACTATCGATCAACCCAACTTTTGTACACCCGACACTCACGTCTCTGTCACCAACAACATTCCTTTTTTGGGAGACCACCCAGTTATGTATGAAAGCGTTGGTGTTGGCTTGTTGAAAGATTCTAGCCTTATGGGTACTTTCCTTACACCACTTCCACCTACCGCGCATCATATTGCTACCGTCAATATGATATCGACTATGCCTTATCAATCCTTGGAATCATCTAATCCTTGGGTTGTACCTAGTCCTATGGAATTTGATGTGCTCGGTGACACTATGCCACTTAGCCCAGCTACGACCACATACATAGCTATTCAATCTGCCTCTCCCTCTCTGAACAACCCACATTTATTGGCACTTGATGCCTACTCGGTGACCTCATGGTTGGATTCCCTATCGTCTGTCGTCGATTACATTTCCCAATTTTTTCCTTCTGATGAATCTATTATGGAAATGCTTAGTATTGACGATCTACCTTGGGATGATAACCATCATCGATCCTCTTTTCTTCCGCCTTTGGAAGAAATTCAGCAATACATACACTTTGTCTTCCCTCCCGATGTTACCGACGCTCCGCAATTTCCTATCCTCACACAAGATACTCTTTCTGATGGGAATATGGGTAACATCTCTACCATGATTGTTATTGATATTTCGACCAAAGAAGGTGTCGTGGAAAACATTAACCTTGGTGCTAATTGCACACCCGAAGAAGTGGTCTCTTACACTGCTTTGTTTAAAGAATTCTACGATGTCTTCGCATGGAGCTACGAGGAAATTCCAGGGATTGACCCTTCAATCATCGTGCATGAAATCAAGACTTACCCTAGTGTGAAACTTGTTCGAAAAAAGCTTCACCCGGTTCGTCCCAAGAAAATCACAGCTATAAAGGAAGAAGTCGAGAAACTTCTAAAATCTGACTTTATCTATCCTGTCCCTTTGACAGAATGGGTCTCCAACCTTGCTCCAGTTTCCAAAAAAAAGGGACCATCCGCGTTTGTGTTGACTATCGGGATCTCAACAAATCTTGTCCAAAGGACAACTACCCTACGCCCTTCATCAACCAAATCATCGATAATTGCGCTGGGAGTGTAATCTTCTCTTTCATGGATGGCTTGTTTGGGTATAACTAGATTGAAATCTTACCTACTAATCAAGATAAGATAGCCTTTATCTACCCATGGGGAAATTTCTCCTATCGAAAGCTACCATTTGGTCTCAAAAATGTTGGTGCTACTTTCCAGCGGGCCATGTTGTACGCTTTCCACGATATCAAGCATATCGTAGAACCTTACCTCAATGACTTACTTACCCACTCATCCAATCGATCTGATCATGTTGATCACTTACGGGCTATTTTTCTTCAATGTCGGTTCTACCGTATCCGCTTGAACCCACATAAGTGTATTTTTGTTGTCGAATCCGGTCAACTCCTCGGTTTCATTTTTTCTAAAGATGGGATTAGGGTGGATCCCTTAAATATTAAGGCCATTCTAGCCTTACCCCCACCTACCAATTTAACCCAACTCCAAATTTTGCAATTCAAAGCAAACTTCCTTTGTCTTTTCATTTGCAACTATGCTAAGATAACTAAAGGATTCATGCGGTTACTGTAGAACAACACCGCTCAATGGTCATTTGATGCTCTCAAGCATGCCTTGACCCACACACCTTTGTTACATCCCCTGGAGTATAAAAAGGACTACATCCTTTACTTAGTCGCCTCCACTTCGACTATCGCGATGGTGTTAGTTCAAGAGGACCCCAACAGTTAGGAACATGTGATCTATTATCTGAGCAAGAGTCTAGCTAGACCCGAACTCCAATATTCACATGTAGAGAAACTGGCTCTGGCAGCCATCATCGTTGTCCATAGATTCCGCCACTACATCTTATTACGCACCACCATGGTGATTGTGGACTCCAAAACCATGTACCACGTCTTGACACATCAAGTACTTGGGGGCAAGAATTCTAAATGGATCGTCATCCTTCAGGAATTCGATCTTGAATTTACGAAGTCCAAAGCCAAAAAGTCCCTGGTGTTTGCAGAGCTCATCTGTGCTCTCCCTCGTGCTGATGAAGACATCGAACCTAGAGATTCTCTCCCTGATGAATATCTTTTCCTCATCAACACCTCTGATCCTTGGTACGGAGATATCCTCCTTTACCTCCAAACCCAACGTTTTCAGCCTAACATTTCCTGTGAAGAGTGTCAACATATTCACCACCATTCTCATTGTTATCTTATCGTCAACGACACCTTGTATCGTTGTGGTATTGACACTATCCTTCGACGATGTCTAGTTCACGAGGAGGTTGAATGTGTTCTGAATGATTGTCACCTTGGCACCTATGGAGGTCACCTTTCTAGGATGGCCACAGCCCAAAAAATCCTACGTGCCAGCTACTTTTGGCCCTCGATTTTCAAAGATTGTATTGAGGCAGTCAAAAAATGCCCACCTTGCCAAATATTTAACAAGAAGGCATGCACCCACCCTACTACGCTGCACCACATTATCTCCATCGACCCCTTTTCCAAGTGGGACATCAATTTCATGCAATGTAAGCCTACCTCAGCCGAGGGGCACGTTTATATAATCGTCGTCGTCGACTACTTTACCAAATGGGTTGAGGCTATGCCTACCTTCCTGAATGATGGTCATACCGCAACTCTGTTTCTTTTCAACCATATCATAACTTGTTTTGGTGTACCATGAGCCATTTTCACTGATCACGGTGCACACTTCAAGAACCAGATGATGAGCAAATTGCATGTCAAATTGGGTTTTCACCATGAAAACTCATCCCCTTACTATCCTCAGGCCAACGAACAAGTTGAGGCCATCAACAAAGTCCTGAAAACCATGATTCAACGCATGGTAGGGGAAAACAAGACATATTTTCATCTACAACTTTTCTCCACTCTCTGGGCTTATCGAACTTCCGTAAAAACCGCAACTGGATTTACTCCTTTCCAGTTGGTGTATGTTATCGAAGTCGTTCTACCAATCGAGTGTGAGATTCCATCTCTCAAACTTAAAGTAGAACTCCTACCCCACACTTCTTCTGAAGAAGAACACTTCTTATATCTATCCAAAATGGATGAGACACGCCATGATGCCACTCTCTTTAATGAAGCACATTAGAAACAAATTAAAAATCAATACGACAAATCCATCCATCCTCGGACTTTTGCCGAAGGAGACTTAGTCCTCGTCTATGACCAAGCTCATGATAAATTGGGGACAGGTAAGTTAGAACCTCTATGGCACGGCCCTTACATCATGAAATGTGTTTTACACAGAGGCACCTACGAATTAGTAGATTATGATGGAATTTCCCTAGGAGAGCCTCGGAATGGGCTTTACCTTAAAAAGTACTATGCCTAGATCACCTAGCATCTGTACTTTGTACATTATTGTATTTTAGTTTGGTGTTTGTATTTCTTTCACGTGCTTGAGTCTTTACCTTTGCCACTCATGACTGTGCTTGTGTTTTCATGCGTAGATGACGTCTTCCTTCCCTATCTTTTTTGGGTTTGTGAATGGCGCTAGTCGACATACCCAGAATATTGCTTCAACAGCATGGGTCCTTTACCAATTTGACGAGGTGGTGAGTTCAGGAGGTATTTTCTTAGGACCAGCAACCAATAACATGGCAGAATATCACGTTGTCATCGGAATTTTGACCCAAGCCTCCTCCCTAGGTATCTCTCGTATCATTGTTTACTTAGACTCCCAACTCGTGGTCTATCAACTCAATCGTATCTACGCTATCCGTAATCCTATCCTACTACGTCTCCACCTGCAAGTTCGTCGTCTTGAATGAATGTTTTATTACATTGAATATAGACACATTCCAAGAGAACTCAATAGTGTTTCGGATTCATTAGCTAATTACATCATGGATCGGTATCTCGCCCATATATAATATTTAAGGAAAGAAAAATTGTACATCACATGTAAATTAAAACACATCACAGACATCATGTACAAATCATTTGGCACTGTAAAAAATCGGAACTGTATATATATATATATATAGTGTGTGCATGAAATGTTTTGATTACATCAAAAAGTATGTAGAAGAGCAAAATGTTGGGTCTTTACACCCATACAACATCACCTGACAAGGCATACAAAAATACGATCACCAGAGAGACTCTAATCTCCCTGCACTACATTGTGTTGCGAGTAACATATCACTGCGCGCACTACGCATCTCAATAGAGAATTGACATTCTCTGGCACTCCCACAGTGTGCCTCTACAGATGTAAAAGCACTTCTCCCCTCCGTAGAGGAGGAATGCCCATCGTGAGGCCTTGGAGGTTTCTTTCAACCTCCCAGAGACCTATCACGAGTACTCCCCAATCTGCTACAACCGGAGCACCCCCACGACGTCCTGGTATCGGTATATCGGCCGGGCGCACTGCTCCCTTGTCTGCATGTTGAAAACAATACATCTTTTAAAAACTCTTCTATATACCCAAAAATATATATATATATATATATTAAAAACTTAAAAAATCAAAAACTAGACAAGGTGTTGCTCAGTCTCTTACCTGACGCATCCCAATCTTCCCCCATGGGTAGAATCAAATCCATGCTCCCGCGAAAATCCACCTCAGCATACGGGAAGTCTTCTATCCAGAGATACTGTCGTCTCAGCCAAGCAAATAAATCGCCAATGAAACAGAACTCTGACTCCGCTACTATCCTCGAAGACAGACTAGTCCACCTCTCCATCCGTGGTTCATCCACTGGTCGCACCGCCAGTTCTATCTGAGGCTGCATCTAGGGGATTCATTCTAGGAAAAATGAGACCAGAAAAGAACCGTAACCGAACTGTTTCTATCCCATCCTGCACTGCGAAACCTGTTCCTTCACATTTCGAAGGAACCCTGCACTCCAGTTGAACAATGTTTGTTCCAAGTACTGTACGCCATAAGCCACCTATGATCTTGACACTAGATGTGCGCTAGTACTGCCCGTCATGCTCATGATGGCGAACAAAATGGACCGAAGGGGTAGCTCTCGGATATCCTTGATAGGGATTTTACCCCCTACTAGTCTTGCTCCTAGGACACAGTGACGTGCCAAATACAC
>JZKD02S0136197.1:189913-201304 GCA_000966675.3 Picea glauca
TCCTAGTTATCCCTAGATATCGGGGATAACATGTTTCATGTTTCATTTCTTAATAAATATATACCTGATGCTAATCATGTAATCGATTGGAATGTGATTCAGGTGGAGCAAGAAGGCCTCTTGCAAGTGCATCTTGTGCACATATTGGACCGGAAAAGAAAACTGCTCTGGAATCGAGCCATCGGGCTTGTAAAGGTCCAATGGACCTGGTACATTCCTGAGGATGTGACATGGGAACATGAGGATGCTATGCGGGCAGAATACCTGCATCTTTTTGAAGATTTTGAAAATATTACTGTTGTTGTGTAAAGATTTGCACTGAGTACAGTGCAAAAATAAGGGGAGGGGATTGTAATATCCTCAAGGATGAGCCCTGTTTTAATCACATTTATGAATTGTAAATCATTTTTTGTACGTTGGTGAGATGAGTATTGATAAGATGGTAGGATTATGTGTTTATTAGGCCAGAGAGCCTAAGTTTTAAATTCCAGGAGCCTATTTTTGTATATGTAATATGCAAAACATTAATAAAGATTAAACATCATTGTGTACAGACCGACCACGAAGAAAGAGTGATGGGGGACTAAGATTCCACAAGGTGGGTAAGGGAAAAGGGGCTGAATAGTTGGAAAGAGAAGCTAAGTGTTGAGCCTAGGGGCTAAGCTTAGGGGCTTAAGTTCTTAGGAATAATAATTTATTATTATTCCAAAAGCTATGTGAAATGTATGTTTTTTTTATCCTAAGTTCCTGGAAGGGGGAACATGTGCAAAAGGGAACACATGCTGATGTAGCGCATGCAGCCTCATGGGCGACATGTGTCAGCCTAGGCACATGTAATTTGACCGAAGAAATGAGCTGAGATGGGGGTGCGTCCTCTATTCTGTCGTCCATTGTATGAATCGAGGGATCTCTGTGTCTGAGTTCTGTAAGCCTCACGCCACTGTGAAACCCAAAGCTTGTGATGTTTTCTTGAGAAGCCGATACGTCCTCTGCCTAAACTATTGAGTCTTTGTTCAACCTCTACGTGAATTTCTTGTCACGCATCCTGAAACTGGTGTTACTTGAACTGTGTTGTGTCTTAGTGACATGTTGTCTTTTCCTGTTTCCACACCCCATTTTCCTGTTGCTGTTGTCACCTACGAGTTAACCCAAGATGTTTCCATTGCTGTCATCCTGAACTTGCAGGAATTTATTTGGAAACTGGTGGAAGAACCGGGATATCAGGCCCATGGTAGAAGAGGAAGGTTGTCAAACCTGTGAACAACTCTCTTTAGGTGAGGGAGTCTGCTGGGGAAGTGGTTTTCTTCCAGAGAGAGTCCAACACTAGCTATGGAGCTTTGAGAATTCTTGATCCAACATGTTGCCGAGGCCCAGAGGGGAGGTGAAGCACCGATGGACTATGCTTGTGAAGGTGTATACTCTCGGTCGGAACAAGCATGTGGGGAATGAGAGTCCGTGAGTAGTGGGAGTAAGAAGGTTCCTAGAGATAATCCTTCTGGTTTCTCTGTGCAGTTTTTATAAAACCTCAGCCTAGTCTAGGATTCCCTTACCTTGGGTGGAGCTTAGTCCCAGCTCGGGGGTGATCCACTACTGAGCATGATGAGAAGCATGTTCTAAGGTTGGGAGGTTCATGGAAGGTCTACACATGGTTGGTGGAGTTACTATAGTTTCAAAGATAAGTATATGCACGTGTTTAAATTCAATTAAAATGCATGTCTGTGATGCTTGCAATATTATCATGTATTCCGTTGCAATGATATTACTGTTGATTCCATTAATTCTATATGTTAGCAGTAATTATATGTTTACTCTGTTAAGCCATTTAACTTCATTTAAGTGCATACTACATAAGTATGAGAATGTTTTTGCGTAGTAGCGTTGCTCGACAAGTGGGTTGATGGCCGGGGACATTACAATATTAGACTGCGCTGCTCATCACTCTCAACAGTAGGTCACCCCTGAGCTGGGAGGTTCATGGAAGGTATGCACACAGTTGGTGGTGTATTACAGTTTCAAACATAAGTATCATTATGTGTTTTAATTCTGTACTTAATTAAAATGCATGTTCTGTGATACTTGTAATATTATCATGTATTCCATTGCTAGTTTGAATTGTTGTTAATTCCGTTTAAGTCTGTATGACAAAAGTAAATCCATGTCAAATGTATTAATTTGATTTAATTCTTATTCTTTATAAATAATGCATGTTATATATTTAAGTATGAGAATGTTTCCGCAAAGTAGCATTTCCTGGGAAATGGGTTGATGGTCGGGGACGTTACACTTTGGAAAACCTTAAATGTAATATTGTTGGGCCCTCCATTATAGGAGGCACCCTGGGCATAACAATGAGAGAATTATCATAATATATATCGGGTCACTGGGTCAAATCTTGTTGACCACGCCATATATTATGGCATTTTTTTGAGTCACTTGTTAAATATAGTCTGTTGGTTACTAGCTTCCCTTCTCAGGCTGTCTGAGTTATTAACCCTGGGTTCACCCGAGATATCTTTAAATGGGTGGTTGTAAGACTTAGGTATTTACAGCCTAGGACAGAGTAGGGGATAGGGGTTTCTTGATTAAGGTCAGATACCGTGAGATGTAAGGGAGAGTACTTATTCCTTGGATTCACATACGAATATCCCACAATTTAATTAAAGTTAATTATAAGTAGATTCATTACAATTTATTAAATCATTCATTAAGATTAACCATCGATTGTTGAAAGAAAGAAGAAACATGCATACATTTAACACGTTACATGAGGATTACCGTGGTTCACCCCCTCCTGGGCTACGTCCACAAAGATTTGGCTCTTGGCTCTTGTATTATGATAGTTCTGCATTTCCAGTGCCTTGCGCTTACAATCCTCCACAAAACTGGGTAAGATCTATGTGAGGTGAACTAGATCGCACCAGGCTCCATGACCTATGGTCTAATCCTCAAATCTACCTTTCCTCGTATCTCCTTTGCTCAACAGCTTACAAAATCGGTTTGTACCGCTCAAAACATTATAGAGAGTCACTATCAACTACTAACGAACAACCCTATATGATACTTTCATATCTATATTTATACATTTCAGGCTCTTCAGCCTTTTAGAGAATATTACCAAAACCCTAACCCTTCTTACGTTAAGTCTTTCTCCCATACGCATGTTTATCCTCCTCCAACTGTCGCTTTCCTTTGTGCATGATTTCTTTCATGCATGCGTGGTGCTCTTCTTCCAGTTGTTACTTTAGTTTTCTTCACTCTTTCTTTCCCACGATTGTTCTTCTTTCCTCTTCAGCCTGGTGCCAACAGGCCCCCAACAATGACATGTGACTCATCCTGAGTCACCTAGTTTCTTTGTGCTTCCTCGATCTCCTTAGTGACTTTCTGGACCTGTTCCTGCAACTTTGTTGCTTTTGTAAGTGCCTGCGCGGTTTTCTCCTTGATGGTGTCGATTGTCTGAGCTGCCACTTCCTCACTCATCAGTCCTGTGCATTCTAGCTGAATCTCTGTTGTCTAGTTTCTGGCTTCTTCTACCTGTGCAAGTACTTCTGCTACTCATTCTTGCAATTGTTCTATTTGAGCCCGAGACTCCTATTTCTGTGTTTGCGCAGTGATAAGTTCTGCCTGTATCTTCTTCAACTCTTGCATTCCCTTGACTCGTTCTAGAATTGGTATGGTCTTCTTTCACTGCTTGAGTTCTTGGATCATTGCATTGATCCTCTCCTCCTCCTTGTCCCAGTGTGGGACATGTGGATCCTCTTCCAGCCTTGTCCAAAGTTTCACTGCTTTATCCAACAAATTGGCTACCATGATGACCTTTTTTTCTAGCTCCTGCAGCTATATTGTTGCTTCCTGCTTCCTTTTCTCTTTTACTACAGGTGGATTTTTCGATCTAATATGTCCGCAGAGAGTCTCAATCTCCTTTTGATACTGATCAATTTTCTGCACAATCTGGTCGATCTTCTCTGTGGCTGGGAGTTCGTTTCCTTACACAGTAGTTGGAAGATTCCCAAAATATTCTTCCACTCTGCGTTCCAATTTTTTTCTGCATTCTTTCTCCTCCTTAGTTTCTGATTGGGCCTATGCGCAAACTGTTTCCAGCGCTTCCCGCTTCTTTGTTGCTTGTTGTAGCTCGACTAAGTTTTTATGTGCTTGAGACTGCATCTCATGGTCGATGCTAACGTGTAGTTTGTGTAATGATTTTGATGGCATCCATGTCAATACCAATTGGATATGATCCAAATCCTTCAGTGGTGTCTAACCCACAATTTCATCCATTCGCATCATGCTAGGCTTTATGTAGACCATGGAATGTGCATGTGGTATCAGAAGAATGGGGTCACGTTCTTCTACCTCCACCCTTTTTGTGGTATGTGTGGTTGATGGCTCTGTGCCTCTACTGCTACTCATGATCTAGGATTCCTCGAATTTCTTAAGGAGTTGTCCCATTTTTATCAGTTCCTTTAGCAGTTTATCCCTATGGTGTGCGGCGTGATCCAAATATTCTGCGAGGCAGTCTTGGACCATCCTAGAAATCATCTCTCCACCATCCTCCGTGATTGTGTAATTTGGTGGTGGTCATTGTGCCTTCATTTTCTTGCGCGCACCTATGTCCTATATCGTTGGTCTCTTAGCCCCTCCTGGTTATTGTGTGATAGGGTTCAATGCGGTTTCCTATGCTCTCTCATTCGGTTTCCTCTATTATTGGTCAGTTGGGTAGTTTCTGTCCTCCCCTTCTGGGTCCCTGGTTGCTCTGAGCCGTCATCTACCTGAGTCGACTTGGGTTGGCTCGTTCTTCATCTCTTGGGTACTGGGATTTGTGGAGGCTGTGTCTCAACTTGTGCAACCCTTCCTTCTATTGTTTATCCCAGTACTCCTCTGGGTATAGTTGGAATCCTCCATTCATTAGGCCATTTGTTGATGATCATGTTGATATCACCCTCGGTGACACAGTAGCGCATCTATAGCCACTATTTATCCATTTCCTCCCGGGGTTGTATCCACATGGCTTGTCACCTAGCCCATAAATTAGTGATGTTCTTGTATTGTGCGAAAGCCTCTAGTGTTATTCTCCATGCTCGACTGATAGCTTCTTGTATCTCTCGTAGGTACGCTTCAAATACAATTTTGTTCTCCTTATTCTTCTTGGCTAGTGTCCCAGATCTCAGGACGCGATATCTTGCTCCTCCTCGCTGTGGTGTGGTAGAAAACACGACGTATTTTGGTTCTTGCCATCCCATGAAAGCTATGAGAGTGATCAACCATGAGTAATGAAATTCTATACTTGCATCCTGCACATCTTTGTAGTCTATTTGGAACAAGTTTGATAGATATGGTGCCCAACTCATGAAGGTGCCTTCTGTGCACTGAGATACAACAACAATGACTCCTATTGGTACTTTGTCTTTGTGGCATTTTCTTAGTAGTTTGCAGGCTAAGATTTTTGCGCTCAATTGTGTCGTGACATTGTTGATCTATTTAATTATAATGTCTCTTGTTCCCCTGTCGGTGCCGTATTTCTTCATCATCTCTTCTACCAATTCTTTTTCCTTGGACTTATCGTCCAGAATCAACGTGGGATCCATACCTCCGGTGGGTAGGCCTATTATCTACGTGATAAGTTCAACTGTTATGTGGATGGGTTTGTCCAGCCATATATCCTCTCCATGTGTAACTACTAATAGTTGTTTGATGCATGCCATCACATATTGGCCTCTACAAAAGTGTGGTATCTTCAACAACCCTAGAATTCCTGTTCTGTCCAATATAGTGGCCCACTAGTGTGGTTGAGTGATGGATTCTCCGAGTTGGTTCAGGACTATTTTTTGCATAAAAACCTGTGGTGCAAGCTCTGGATATTTGGTTTCATATACTACGTCGTGGTCAGAATACTTGAGATTCCTGACATGACCTAATAGTTATGGGTCTGCCTATACTCCCTCTGGTATGCGAGGTAGCACAATCTCTGTAGTTAGTTTCTTTCGAGGTGCGATCGGTATCTGAATCTAGTACTCCTTTCACGATGGTTGGATCGAGGTTCTAGTAGCTTCTGGTTGCTTCTTCACCATCCATTCTTCTCAATCTATGGCTATTTCACCCATCGGCTCAGTCACAAAATAATCTGGGATGGGTCCTTGTGGGACGTCTGGTTTCACTTCTGCTTCTGGGTTTTGTGTGCTTCTGTTAGCTCCTATGACTGCTTCGACATTTTTTGGTGGTATTTCCTGGTGGGTTTATTCTTCTTTGTTCTGGGGCTCTTTCCCTGTTTCTAGTGTATCTTGTTCCATGGCCTCTGTTTGTGGTTTCTGAACCTCCTCAATTATGGGTGTGTACTTTACTGGAATTTCCTCTGGTAATGATATTTTGTCAATATCGACGATTTCTGGGGGCTGTTGTTCACTTTATTTAGATGGTCCTTGTGACCTTGACTGAGCTAGTTGATCTGGCTGTATGGCCTACTTCTACGAGCTTCGGTGGTGCCATAATGGTGTCTATCGATTGTTTGTGGGGTTCAAATGGCTTTGGTGAGGTCTGTGGTTTCACTCTGTTCATTCTTTCTACTATTTCTCTTTTCCTGTTGCTGTGCTCATGTGCTGTATGGGCTCATCATGAAGTTTGTCGAGGAAACTTCCTCCATCATGTGATTAATGCACCATAACTATAGGTTCAATGCATCTGCGACAGTTTCGTACTTTCCATTATGCCTGCTTTGTCATCTCCAGTTGGCACGTTTAATGTGGCATCCCATCCATCCTTACCTTGCTTTAACTCTACTTTTTACTGTCATGTTATCCTGTATTTCCAGGATTTTCTGCGTCGATATGGTCATTATATTTTCCCTTGCTGGCTTCATGTTTCATATGCAGCTTGTCCATCATGCTGCTCATTGTTTTCGATTGTTTTATTTGTTTGTTTGGTTTTTTTTTTTTTTACTACACGGTGGGTGTTCGACTGTCCTTGTATAGATTCAGCCGGCTCCCATTGACCAATCCTCTGAGGTCTGCACCCACTAGATCTCTTAAATATACATCTCCTCCATCAGTGGCAGCTTTTACTTCGTATGGTCCTAGCCAATGCATTCTCAACTTTCCTGGGTGTTGTAGCGCTTTACTGTCGCAGACTAATACTAGATTTCCTTCCTTGAACATCTTCCTCTTGATGTGGTGGTTGTGCCAAGCTTTGTCTCTTGCTTTCTGTACTTGTTGATGGAATCCTACCAAGATTCAGTCTTCCTCCATTGACAGTAACTGATTCAATCTTTCCTGTATTGTGTCACGTTCTATCATTTATGTAATGGTTGCTACACGTAGGCTGGGTATTAAAAATTATAAGGGCACTATTGCTTCTTGACCATAGACTAGTTTGAATGGTGTGTGGCCAGATGGATTTTTACATGTGGTTCTATACGCCCATAGTATTGTTGGTACCTTGAGATCCCAATCATCCCTGTTGACATTGCATATCTTTGTCAAGGCGTTTTCTAGAATTTTGTTGAAGGCTTCTACCGTGCCATTTGCCTGTGGATGATATGGTGTTCTTTTTTGGTGATGAACTTCAAAATCTTCCAACATCGCTCAGATGGTGTTGTTTATGAAGTGCGTTCCTTGGTCGCTCCTCAAAATTCTTGGGCACCCAAATATAGTAATTACCTGTTCAAACAGAAAGTGTGCAACTATTTCTGCACTACAATCTTTTACTGGTGCAAATTCCTCCCATCTGGTTAGGTATTCCATCGTGGTGATAATGTATCTCACCCCCGTTATTTTGGCTGATGGGTTAATGGGTCCCACGAAGTCTATTGCCCATTTGTTGAATGACTGAAGTTTCACTTGTGGTCGTAGTGGCATCTCGTCCCTTCTGTTGGGTTTGCCTACCCTTTGACAGACATCACATTGTTGACAAAATTCTTTTGAGTCTCTGTGGATCGTTGGCCACCATAATCCTGCGCATAGCACCTTCTGCACGGTATATTTTCCTGCATAATGCCCTCCTGCTATTCCCTCGTGGGATTCTACTAAAATCCTTGGTTGTTCGTGGGCTAGTACGTATCTTCATAAGATGCTATCTGCACCCATATTATATAGATGTCTTGCGATCAATTTATAGTTATTTGCGCGGACTATCAGGTTCTTCTTCTGTGTAGTGGTATATTATTACGACGCAGTACCTGTGCTTAAGTATTGGATGATCTCTGCGAAGTAATCGTCAACAATCTGTACTGAGAATAGTTGTTCATATGGAAAGTTGTCTTCTAAATTTGTTGGTACCTCTCCATTTGTGACCCTCGATAGGTGGTCAGGTCCTACATTCAGTTTCCCTGGTTTAACTATTACCTCAAAGTCAAATTCTTGAAATAGTAATAACCATCGACAAATTCTCCCCCCCCCAACACTGGCTTGTTGACTAGGTCTTTCAGGGCCAAGTGATCTGTAAACATCTTGAAGTTTTTCCCCAATAGGTAATGTTTGTACTTTTGTAGTGCATAAACCATAGCTAGGACTTCTCTTTCTGTCATGTTATAATTATGTTCTGAATCTAATAATTTTCTTCTTGCAAATGCTATCAGTTGATCCAAGTCTCCTGCTCCTGGTTGCGCCAAGATAGCTCCAAGTGCTATCGCTGATGCATCTACATGTACATGGAATGTCTTCTCCCAATATGGAAATACCAATATTGGTGCAGTGACCATCGTTTCCTTTAGGGTATCTAGACTGTGTTGGAACTCATCTTTCCATTGATACTTTGTATCCTTCATTAATAGTTTTTCCATTGGCGCTGTAATCTGCACCTAGCCTTTGATGAATTTCCTATAATATCTCCCATGTCCTAATTTTTCTCTGAGTTGGCAGACTGTTTTTGGCGCTGGTAGATTAACAATGACTGCGATTTTGGTTGGATCCACTAGCAAACCCTGTTTGCATACTATGTGTCCCAATAGTATCCCAAATGGTGTTCCAAATATGCATTTCTTGATATTCAATGATATCTGGCACTGTCTGCATCATTCTAGCATCAGTCGTAACACTTCCACATGGTTTTTTAATAGGCTATAGACCGTCCAATCATCCAGGTATACTTCAAGGAATTGATGGATGAATTCCTTAAATGTTGTGATGACCACTCTAGAAAATATCGCGGGTGCATTCTTCAGTCCGAACGACATGCCTATATACTGATAAGATCCCCATTCTGTCGCGAACGTGGTCTTGTGTCTATCCTCCTATGCTATCTTAACCTGATAATATCTTGAGAATCCATCGGTGAATGAGTAGGCTTCGTGGCCTCCTACGTTCTCGAGTACTTCGTCCGTGAACGGTGTGGGGAATGGGTTGTGTAGGCATGCATCATTCAACTTCTGCAAGTCGATGCATATCCTGATCCCTCTTCCCTATTTCTTGTCTTGTACTACCATCAGACTTATCCATTCTGATTCTTCGACTGGTTGGATGATGCCAACCTCGAGCATCCTGTTGATATTGTATTTAACTTTCTGTTTATATATGGGATTCAATCTATATGGTCGTTGTTTAATGTGTCTCGCATCAAGTCTGAGTGGTATCTTCATTTCTCCTAATTCTCTGACTATTCCTTTCATCTCTGTAAAGGTTGTGGGAAAAAGGTCGTTGTATTCAAGCAACAATTCTGTGATACCTTCTAGTGTCTGTTTGTCCTAGTAATCTCCAATGTTGACCATCTTGGGCTGCTCGGTGATCCCTATGTTAACCTTCTTTATCTTGATTTGTGCAGAGATGACCTCTGACTCTAAGGGTGGTCCTTCGACATCTCTCTTGCCTTCGACTTCTTTGATCTAAATATCACGCAGATTGTCTTCATCTAGAGCTTCCTCCTGTACGTGGTAGCATGACAATAGATCCTTGACTGTCTACTTATTTCGCTGTTGTACCTATGTGATAGTTTCTACTTCAGGTTCTTTAATGAATATGATATTTCTGATCTATTTCAGGGCCGCGTCCATGTTGGGGTTCTCATGGTCGAATGAGAAAGTGATTGTAAAGTTATGTTGGAGTGTTTTCCATGTCTTGGTTCCTTTACGCATTTCCTGGTCCGTGTAGCAATTCACTGGTATTACCTCTAAAGTATGAATGAAGTGGTGATACCATTCCTCTGGTGGCGTCATTTTCCACAGTGTTTTACATGCCTCCAAGTGTTCTGCTGGTGTGCCTAGTCTGTCATATTTTTCTTGTTTGTTACCTGTTTGTTCTACGCTGAACCTTATGCGCAGTAATCGCTTACATTGGTACCAATCTGTGATAGTTTCTTTGTGTGCACCCCACCATCTGGCGGGTGTATCCTTTAATGCTAAGTCCAGTGCTAGCAATCTTTAGTTTTCTAGTACTTCGTCTTCATATCATGTCAAGAAAGTTTCCAAATAATTTAACCCATGAAAGCTGGGTGGTTCTCTGATTTCTGTGCCAATACACCTTACTACACGGCCTATTCTTGCACACCTTCTCATGGATACTTCGTGTAGTCTTTGCTGCCAGTTTTCTAACTTGGTGTTTGAGTTTGTTGTGCATGTAGTAATGCTCCGCCAACTGAGTACCCCATCTGCAGTTGGTTTTATATAATCCGCATCGCGCGCAGTTGTTTTGTACAACTGTTTGATCTCTTCTAAATTTAGGCAAGTGGGTTCTACGAACCTCTGGCCTTCTGATGGGATGAGTGGGGCTATGAACCTGTAGTCCCCCAACTCAAATGTCATTTTTCTGGTTTTTAAGTTAATTACGGCCTGGTTGTAGAACGCCCAATCTAGACCAAGTAGCGTCAGGTAAGTTGTTGTGCCATCTACTATTTTAATGACTTCAAAGTCTGCCTTAGTGCACACACCATCCAAATTTATTGTCACTCCTTTCAGTTTACCTGTTGGTAGGACTCTATGTTGATTTGCTAGTTTTAATTGAACCATTGAATATCCCAGTGTAGGTTCTCCCATGCATTGCCATGTAGCTTTTGGTAGTACATTCACTTCAGATCCTAGATCTAGTATAATATCTCCCATATTTAAATCCCCAATGTTAACATTTAATCTAAATTCCCTACTTTTTCTCCTTCTTGTGTGTAGGTGGTGTTATCCTTGATATCTAGGGATAACTAGGAGATCATGTCTCGAGGCCCATATGGTCCTAGACATGGAGTACCAAGAGCGAGATTGACTTGAGCATGGCCCTGGAGGGCCCATCTTTCTTCTTCTTAGCTAGACTTGTTCTATCAAGCAGTAGCAGCACCCATCACCACCGGCCTGGGCTTGCATCGGAGAGGACTCTTGCTCCATGAGGTAATTGGTCTGAGGTATCATGGTATGTGTCATATTTGATTTTTATAACCTTCTTATATATGCATTAGGTTCCTTTCATTTCGGATGACTGCTTGGAT
>JZKD02S0136197.1:248399-262119 GCA_000966675.3 Picea glauca
TGATTTGGTGGCCCTGCCATTGCAGCACCATTGAACCTAACTCTCTCGTCCTTAAGTTTAAGTCTTTCCAAGCCTTTAGTCTCTCTCCATTTGACTCCATTAACCCAAGGCACTATTATAAACCTAAAACGTTGAGATCTTTGTGTTAAAAACAACCTTTTTCAAACTCTTAAATTGAAACCCTAACTAACCCTAGCGTTTAAACTAACCCTAATTGTTGATGACATCTTACCCTATTTGAACTTTTGTTTGGTCTGAAACTTGCGGCTAGGTCATCCATTGATAGACATATAAGTGTTGAGTAATTTCATTGGCTTAAAAAGAAAAACGTTCACTTTGTTGTCTAGCTAACTTAACCCTAACCCTAAGGTGACACCATATCTGTTTGAACTCTTGTTTGGCTTAAAACGTTGTGGTATTGTCACCCTTTTATATACTTTGAGTTGTTGATCATCTTCATAGGCTTAATTTGCAAAATGTCCTTCTCATTTTCTACCAAAACTAACCTAAAATAGGGCTGACGTCACCCTTGTAGCATAGTGACGCAGCAGGAACAATATCTATTTATGATCATATTTAATGCATTGTGAGAACATAAGGATTGATTTTGTACATTGAATGCAAGTGTTTTTTTGTACTTATTGAAGAAGAAGTATTATAAGCCATTTGTATTTATTTGCAATCATTGACTTCGTCAATAATTACATTTATCATTGCTCATATATATATTGAAGATAGTCATTAGCAATTGAAGTACTAACCACTGCTTTCACGTTTTAGTTTTATTTGCCTTGTCTCGCAAACAGGTGCCCTTATCAGTGGAATACCTTCTTTGAATATATCTTTGGCAGTAATCTGTGAAAGGAAACCCTCATCTTGATCCTTTAAACCTTAAGACCTTTCAGAACCCCAGATTACTAGGGACGTCTCCCTTGGGATTAGCCACCCTGAATAGAAAGAGCTCCCCATCGAGGTGACAGTGGGTGGGGAAGCTCCTGTTATGCCAGTTTGAGTCCTACCTCCAAGCTACTAAACCTATCCTACAAACTGAGTGATAACAAAACACATTATGTACAGTCATGGATGCAGGTAATGCAAGCATATATGAAACTGGCCCAATCCTTGTTAGGATTTCAAATGCCTCGCAAAATATGGCTTCCAACTTGGCGCAGTTTCCCAACTTCAGGGAACTTCTATTGGATTTTACTTTCAGGAAAACATGATTGCCCTCTTTAAATTCTCTTTGGGTTCTATTCTTATCAGCATAACTTATCTTCCTATCTTGGGAAACTTTCAAATTCTGCTTAATTTTTAGCATTTGAGCTTATGTTTCCTTGAGAAACTCTAGCCCAACTATTGCCCTATCAGCTAGATTATCCCATCTTATTGACTATTGCACTTTCTACCATAAATTGCTTCAAATGGGCTCATCTTCAATGATGCTTGATACCCATTGTTGTAGGCGAAGTCTACCAAGTGTGGGTAGTCTTACCATTTCAATGGTTTTTCCATCACATACATCCTTAGTGTGTCTTCTAATACTCCTTTCACCCTCTCTGTATGTCCATAAGACTTAGGATGATAAGATGTATTGAAGTTCAGATTTGTTCTGAACCCTTTGAATAACCCTTTCCAGAAATTTGAGGTGAATTTTGGGTCTCTGTCGGAGACAATTGTCTTCGGAATTCCGTGCAATCGTGCCACCTCCTTCATAAATACATCGGCAACATCCAATGCCTTGTGAGTAGTCTTTAATGGAATGAAATGGGTATCTTTTGTAAGCTTATCCACCACCACCATGATTGAATCGTGTTGCTTGTCGGTTCTGGGCAATCTGATGATGAAATCCATTGTCACCACTTCCCACTTCCACTCAGGAATGGGTAAAGGTTGCAGCAACCCTGTTGGGTGCCTATGCTTAGCTTTAACCTTCTATCACTCCACACATCTAGTGATTTATTCAAAAATCTCTTTCTTCATACCTGGCCAAAAGTAATGGCTCTTGACTGCTGCCATAGTTTTCTGATATCCAGGGTACCCTGCATAAGGCACATTATACATTTCATGAAAAATCATAAGTTCCATGTCCTGAACATTAGGTACATAATTTATGTTCTTGTACAGAATTGTTCCATCAGTTTCCAATTTATAATTTTCCACTTTCTGTGGCATCTCACCTTGTTGTAGCTTTGCTACCAGCTCCATGTACTGTAAATCTGCATTTGCAGCTTCCAAAATTCTGCCTTTTATATCAGTTCAGTACATGCTAATGGTTGTAGCATGTAATTCATGTACTCTCCTACTGAGTGCATCAACCATTTTATTCTCCTTCCCTTTGATATGTTGGATATCAAAATTGTACTCACACAGAAACTCCAACCACCTACTCTGCCTAGCGTTCAAGGTTGGTTGATCAAACAAATACTTCAGACCGTTATGTTCTGTTCTCAGTTTGAACCTCCTTCCCATGAGGTAATGCCTCCACTTCATTAGAGCATGTACTATGGATGCCAACTCCAAATCATGAGTGGCATAGTTCCTTTCATGCTCTTTCAACTTTCTGGATTCATAACAAATTATGAATCCATTATGACTGAGGACTCCTCCCAGTCCTTCTTTGCACGCATCAGTGCATACCACGAAATCTTCATTTGGATCTGAAATCCTCAATATTGAAGCACTGGTTAATAGTTGTTTCAATTACTGAAATATTTTCTCACAATCCTTTATCCACTGAAACTTCTTCTCCTTCCTTTGCAAGGAAGTGATAGGGTGATCTATCCTCGAGAACCCTGCGATAAACCTTCTGTAATAATCAGCTAAACCCATGAAGGATATAACTTATGTCATGTTCTTTGGTGTTGGTGTTGAACATACTCTAATGGCCTCAATCTTCTCAATATCTACAGTTATCCCATCCTTCGAAATAATATGCCCCAAGTAATGGGTCTGCTTTTGATAAAATGAGCACTTTCTCAGCCTGGCATACAATTGGTGATCTCTTAGCACCTACAACACCATCCTCAGATGTTGTTCATGCTCTTCCTCCAACTTGGAATACACTAGGATGTCATCCAGGAATACTATGACAAACTTCTCTAGAGAGTCCTTGAATACACCATTCATTAAACACATAAAAACAGTGGGTGTGTTTGACAACCCAAATGGCACCACAGTGAATTCATAGTGACCATACCTTGTTCTAAAGGTTTTCTTTTTGATGTATTCATCCTTTATCCTTACCTGGTGATATCTCAACATGAGGTCTATCTTTTAAAATATCTTTGCATCCTTCAACTGATCGAAGAGGTCATCAATCCTCAGGAGAGGATATTTGTTCTTTACAGTTACTTTGTTCAGTTGTCTGAAATCAATACACAATCTCAGTTTCCCATCCTTCTTCTTCACAAACAAGACTGGGTCACTCCAAGGTGACACACTTGAGCATATATACCCCTTCTTCAGAAGCTCTTCAAGTTGAAATTGCAGTTCTTTCAACTCCGACATACTCATTCTGTAAGGAGTTTTTGACACTGGAGTTGCTCCAAGAATCAAGTTTACAGAGAAGTCTATATCTCTTTTCATAGTTAGTCTCGATACCTCCTGGAATATATCCTCAAACTCCTTTAGTAATGCATGTTCTTCGATATTTGACACCTTATCCTCAGGTGCTTCCTCCAAGTGGGCTGAAAATAATTGACAACCTTTCCTGAAGCACTTCTTTAGCTACATTGTTAAGATTTCTCTGATAGCAAAAGATCTGGGAATTCCTTGGACTGTTCTCTAATTCTCTTCCTCATCTAGGCAAGTGAATGCCTTATTACAATAGTCCAAGATGGCATGGTTCTAGTCCAACTAGTCCATCCCAATTAGACATTCATAAGAACCTAAAGGCAGAACATTCAATTCAGCCTTTGTGCCCAGTCCATTCATGTCCACAGGATAGGACTTAACCAACTCAGTGACTTTTCTCTTGGTTTATGTAGACAACTACACTAACCAAGACTTTTCACGTTGTATTCTCGACAAATGCAAACTTTCCACCACTCTAGGATCTATATAACTATGGCTATCCCATGAATCAATTAAAATAGTAAATGGTTGGTTGTTAATCATACCTTCTACTTAAATCATGTGCGATTGAAATTCATCTTGCTTATTGTCCAGGGCTGCATAGATCCTTGGCATTCTACTACCCATGTCCTCCATTGTTTCATCTTGCTGAACATTATGGACAACTCTCACTTTTCCTTTTTTGTAGGGACAATATTTGTACTTATGGTTTCCCTAATAGCCCCAACACTGAATGGGCATCTATCTTGGCATTTGTTCCCCCACTTCATCCATTCTCAGTGTTACACCTCAATATTTCTCAATTTGATAAGTGTCGCATGTTCCTCTCAACTGTCGTAAGTGTCACATGTTCCTCACAACTGTCGCAAGTGTCGCATGTTGTTCACAGGTGTCGCAAACATCAAACAAAGCATATTGCCATGATGATGACACCAAGGAGACACTTATAATACCTCATACACTTGAATTGGAGGAAGGAGAATGATCTACTGAAGTCAAGAATTTTTTTCCATCTGAAAGGAGCTCTTGAATTAGGCTTTTAAGGGAGAGTGCTCCCCTACATCAGCCTTAGGAGCATTGGCGCTCCCCCATAAGCTATTTGGGAGTGTTATAACAAAAAACCACCTCTCTGAAGGAGCGCTACCCATCCTTAGAGAGTTGGCGCTCCCCTTGAGCCTCCTAGGGAGCGCTATAGCGCCCTGATGCTCCTTTTGAGGGAGCGTTGTCTAATATGGGTAGTGGTTGGCCTGTTGAGGAGAATGAGGGGAGGATATTTCAAGTTTAGAAGGCAGTTGCATTCAAATTTTTGGTTCAATCAGAAGATCCCTAATCTAAGAAGAGAATTCCTCAACCTACCCTAAATATACCTCAAGAGGTTAAGCCTCTCTTAACCTATATAAGCAGGCTCTATGATGGTGAAAGGGGGAAGAATTGCTAGCATGAAACCTATGATCTCATAGGAAACACACAGTGAACTAAAGGAGAATGATCAGTGAAGCTGCTATCATCCAGGTTGTGGATCTTTTGAGCAAGGGTTAGACAAAGGGGACTTGACGAAGTTGTCGCATTCACATCTACGATTGTAAGTACGGTTGTCGTTGTTCTCATTAATATGACATGCTTGGCATGTTTCTTTCTAGTTTGTGTCTGATCTTACATGAGCTTATCATTGATAGATAGATTTGTTTTCAAGCTAATATCAATAGAGTAGGAAGTGGTTGTACTTTGTTTGTCTACAGGGCTCATCGAGGAGCGAAAGATTGGAGCTCAACTCGGAGCGTGTAGGGACAAATGTCGATAAAGAGGTACTTTTGTTCTCCTTCCTCCTCATGCATTAGTTTGTATATATTTGAAAGGAAGTCAGTGTCCACGTTAAGCACTTTCTGTCTTAGAGTTTAGGGTCTATCTCTTTGAGGCAATCTACCTGTCCGCAGGGAGATTTTCCTACAACAGAAATTGGCGACTCCATTGGGGAAATTCCTCAAATCGAAACTTTTTGAACCTAGCACCCCTGTGCTTGTGTTAACAGAGCGCCAACACTCCCTGCGTGCCTTACACAGAGCGCTATAATGCTCCTTGTCCTTTACAACAGAGCACCAGCCCTCTTTTGGCAAAAAAACTTTCCAGAATTGCTCTTTTTAGGGTTTTACCTCTGAGTTTCACTTGCTGAGTCTCCCTGTGAGTCAATGCTTCTTCCTTTTCAGCTTTGACATCTTTATTTTTGAAGAACAAATACCTTGTTGTTTAGATTCTGTAGCTTTATTCATTGTTGTTGATTTTTTCCGCTGATTGGGAGTTTGAAACCAATACATTTTTGTTCTCTCCTTTTTGACTGAGCGAGAAACTCTAGTGAAGGAAATCAGAAGCCTACAGATCTTTTCATTTGGTTTTAGTTAAGATCATTGTTCTTCAACATTTCTTTTGGTGTGAAATTCTTGGTTTTTCTTTAATTTTTCTTTTCTTTCGTTTCTTGTTTTGATCACAATGAGAGAGTGTATTGTTTGTACGATTCCTACTTGTGTTGGTATGATTTTCATTGATCCAAAAATATAACTACCAAGATGAGCATTGTTTTGAATTAATCATCATCCACATACAAACAATAAAGAAGCATCTTCATGATTGATTTTTCATATTAGAAGGTATCTCAAAAATATTTAGCACCACATCGGATTTGATTGAAGAAAATTTGTTTGAGGACATTCCTTATTAGTGCTTGTTAGTGAAAGGAACTCTCTCTCTCTCCCTTAGATAGATGTTCATCGAAAAGAAATGATTGTTGATCATCTTTGATGCATTTTGGGGGATTGAGTCATAATTCCATCTGTTTCACTTCCATGCACCCCTTTTTTGAGTAAAGAACAGCTATAAAATGAACGCTAATTAAAAAAATATTTAGAACATTTTCTTTTCTAGGACCCTCCACCAACAGTAGACTAGGCTTAGTACTTTGGATTAGGCTATGAGCATAACTCTCCAAAGTTTCCAAAAAAAACATTTTCACCCTGAGTTAGGGAGAGTCAAATCCAATTGTCGTATAAGTCTGCCTGGGATCCCCCTCTCACACAGGGGTTATGCATGAGGTTTCATTTGGGAAAGCTACGAAGATTATCCCTCCATGGTTTGACTGATTGTAGTGGTCAGATCGTATTATGGGGATCGCTTAAAGGTAAATCCACAATTACTACATGGAAGCCTTTCAAGTTGATTTCGGTCTAGATACCCTGCCTATACGTTCGGATCGGAATGTCGACTGTACCCGCCCAGGGGTTGAGTTCGAATTGGTGACCTTAGTGGCCATAATATTTAGGGTCTTACACAAGGTGACAGTGAAGGGAAGTCTCACTTTACTTGGAGCAGACATTGGTCAAACTCACTCGGGCTCCTTGGAGGGTAAATCCACAATTACTGTGTGGAAGCTTGCACCAAGGCATAAGTCCATTAAGAAGGTCGCCATTGTAACTGTTCCACCATATCCTCGCCCCTTCTTGACTTGATCACACGGCGTTGGATTTCATCACCAACTAGTATGGTCATCGAGAGAAGGTCATGTTTGCTTGGTTGTGATTCTTAGATTCTATTAGCATATGCTGTTTCTTTTTAGTAGTTGGCCATAGATCTTTCTCGCTGACTCTTTTTCGCCAACATTGACCCTCCACACCATTCACGAAGGCTACAGGGACTTCCTCCAGAAAATATGGAAGGGAACACCCCTTTACCCCCTCATTCTACGGAGGAATCTCCTCAACAGAGTGAGGTTCAAGACACTACAACTTCCCAAGAAGAAGTTCCCACTCCTTTAGAGAATTTTCAAATTGTTTCAGAGTCTCCAAAAGCTTTCCGCATTCCGGAGGGATATGAGCGATGTGTCCTCCAACTGAATTTAGTTGGTGAATTTGTCGTCGTCAATCCTTCTGAAATTTCGGCTGGGTCTCATTCAAACCCTTTAGTCAATGACCCCTTTTGGACCGCAGACATTGTTCGAAGTCCACCGCGCATGGTGCAGGATCTTTACGGAGAAGGAATAGGTGTCGACCTGCCTATTACCTACACCGTACCCCTAAACCATTTTACCGGTACCACCGTTTTTACGACAACACCATCCGTTGGTCCGAACACATCGTCTGTTGGCCCAAGGTCTACCTTTTTTCTCTAGACTACCCATTCTACAATGTTCCCTCACATTCTGACTATTCTTGTCGCTAATGCGGTGGTTAGCCAAGCTGCAATTGGCACACCAGTAACACCAAGACCTACATCATCACTCCCTTTTGGGTACAAAGAACTGAATTTTTCCACTGCCACTACTACCCAAGTTATGTCGGGAAGTTCGATACCTATCCAACAACCCAGAGGAACTAGTCTTGGTGGTCTCAATCCATTAAGTGGTACCGGTCAGTCATTTGCGTCTGGTTCTCAAATTTCAGGATCTATACCTCAAGATGGGGGGCATCCTCCCACCGAAGGAAAACTTCCATTTGGAAGGCACCCTCATGCTGGGGGGAAGCCTCAATTCAGAGCCTACCACCAACCGTATGGACAAAATGTGTCTGCCACACCTAATATGTGGAATGTCCCTTTTCCAAGAAACCCACAGTTCTCGACAGGACACAATTTGCAAGCTCCGCAACAACCTCCTTATGGACAAACACCAAATCCATCTTATAATCCTCAAAACCCATCCGGTTATCCTCCGCTCGCACATGTTTCTCAAAACACCTCAAATCATGTGTACCCTGGTCAACACCAACCTCATACAAGAGGGCCCACTAGTTACAATTATCTGCATAACCCAGTGTATGGCCCTACTAGTGTCCCCATGCCACACTAGTATTACCCATAGGTTAACCGACAATTACCTTTCTAGCAACCCTAGACCTTACAGACTTGTCTCGGTTAACGCATGACCCTATTTATCATTCTCCGGTTTGTCCAGCTATTCCAGCTAAACTTCCTTCTGATATCCCAAAATTAGACGGAAAGTTCGGAGAAGACCCAAACAACCATGTGATGACTTTCCATTTGTGGTGTTCATCCAACTCCCTCATGGACGATTCTATACGTTTGTGTCTTTTCCAACAAACTCTTATGGGTTCCGCAGTAAAATGGTATATTGAACTACCACGTGCCTCTTTTCACGATTTCAACTCGCTCGCCATGTCCTTCCTCACACACTTCCAACTACCCATTCGATACGAGATAGGTACCGAACTATTGACCTCCCTTCATCAGAAAACCTCCGTACATATCTCCGATCATATTCATGAATGGAGACAACGACGAAGGCTAATCAAAGAGGTCATTCCTGACCAATTATTAGCGGAATGGTTCACCAAATCACTGTTACCCCAGATCGCTCGTGATGTTTCCATGGGTGGTGTAGTCACCGAGGAAGAAGCTATTTCTCAGGCTCAGTACTTAGACTTGGTTTATTTGCAGTCTGGTACTCTGTACGAGTTGATACCGAATGCTACCCATGCCACTAATGATCCATCCAAACCATCGTCAGCCTCGCATGCGGATGGATTTATTGGCTCCGTCAAAACCCAATCTACTTCCCAGTCGACTGGAACAACTCAGTGGCCCACTTCGACGGCTACTCCCAGCCCAACTGCACCCTCTTCTACCCCCCCTCAAACTCAGGTCTCTGAGGTGAATGCGGTCCAATCGACCCATTCACAACAACTTGGGGGCAAGAAGAAAGCGAGAAATAAACCAAAGAAAAATAGTAACAACGAACAGCCAAAAAATCAACCGCAAACCCTTGCTGTCGGAAAACAAACACAACAAAAACTGAAATTCCCATGTCTCATTTGTGGTGATGATCACTACACCTGATACTATTCACATCGTGATGAAGTGGCCAAGCTTTTCAAGGGAAATTCACAACCCGCTGTTCTTACTCAGCCTTTTCCACAGCAACAATATTTGGTTGCTCAAACCCCCACTGCAGGGGGCAGTTCCAACCAATCCCATGATGAGGCCTCGACAAGTGCCCACATTTACATGTTTAATGGGATTAATCTGACCACACACACTGTGAAATATGACACGCCAGTTAAACCTGATAAGCCGAAGACTACTAATGGTTCTGTACCGGACCCGTTACCATCTTCCGTTAGTCCTCCGTCTGCCAGCCCTCCATCCGGGCCACTTCAGATTGAGAAACCTTCGTTTGACTCCATCTTACACCCTCCTAAGAGAACTATCTAAAAATCTACCTTCAATCCTAGTTCACGGGCTGCCCAAAACTACAACATTGTTGAAGATTTAGCTCAAGCACCATGTGCTATGTCTGCTTTGGAAGTGCTACAACACTATCCCAGCCAACGTAGAACACTCTTAGATTTTATTGGCGCTTTCGATCCTGAGTCATCAAATAACCTCATGTTTAATCTGGATGATCATCAACCATGACTCTACCACCAACTAGCTTTTCAAATCGATGTTGTTGTTCACAATCAACAAATCCACCGAACAATCTTGGATGAGGGAGCCTCTACTTGTGTCATGTCTTTAGCTTGTTGGAAAGGCTTAAAATCACCTGCCCTTAACAAATCCCCTACGATGTTACGCGCTTTCGATGGGTGAGGTTTTCATCCTCACAGACTGTTACAATCCTTGGTCGTTCAGTTGGGCGGAAAAACTGTTACCATTGATGTCAAGGTGGTTGATGCCCCTCTCGATTACAACCTACTACTTGGAAGAATTTGGTTCTATGCTATGACTGTCATCGCCTCATCGGTGTTTCGATGTGTACAATTCCCCCATCAAGGAAAAATTGTCACTATCGATCAACTCAATTTTTGTACACCCGACGCTCACGTCTCTGTCACCAACAACATTCCTTTTTTGGGAGACCACCCAGTTACGTATGAAAGCGTTGGTGTTGGCTTGTTGAAATATTCTATCCTTATGGGTACTTTCCCTACACCACTTCCACCTACCGCGCATCATATTGCTACCGTCAATATGATATCGACTATGCCTTATCAATCCTTGGAATCATCTGATCCTTGGGTTGTACCTAGTCCTATGGAATTTGATGTGCTCAGTGACACTATGCCACTTAGCCCAGCTGCGACCGCATACGTAGCTATTCAATCTGCCTCTCCCTCTCCGAACAACCCACATTTATTGGCACCTGATGCCTACTCGGTGCCCTCATGGTTGGATTCCCTATCATCTGTCATCGATTACATTTGCCAAATTTTTCCTTCTGACGAATCTATTATGGAAATGCTTAGTATTGACGATCTACCTTCGGATGATAACCATCATCGATCCTCTTTTCTTCTGCCTTTGGAAGAAATTCACCAAGACATACACTTTGTCTTCCCTCCTGATGTTATCGACGCTCCGCAATCTCCTATCCTCACACAAGATACTCTTTATGAGGGGAATATGGGTAACATCTCTACCATGATTGTTATTGATATTTCGACCAAAGAAGGTGTCGTGGAAAACATTAACCTTGGTGCTAATTGCACACCCGAAGAAGTGGTCTCTTACACCACTTTGTTTAAAGAATTCTACGATGTCTTCGCATGGAGCTACGAGGAAATGCTAGGGATTGACCCTTCAATCATCGTGCATGAAATCAAGACTTACCCTGGTGTGAAACTTGTTCGACAAAAGCTTCGCCCGGATCATCCCAAGAAAATCGTAGCTATAAAGGCAGAAGTCGATAAACTTCTAAAATCTGACTTTATCTATCCTATCCCTTTGACAGAATGGGTCTCCAACCTTGCTCCAGTTTCCAAAAAAAAAGGGACCATCCGCATTTGTGTTGACTATCGGGATCTCAACAAATCTTGTCCAAAGGACAACTACTTACGCCCTGCATCAACCAAATCATCAATAATTGCGCTGGGAGCTTAATCTTCTCTTTCATGGATGGCTTCTTTGGGTATAACTAGATTGAAATCTTACCTGCTAATCAACATAAGACAGCCTTTATCTGCCCATGGGGAAATTTCTCCTATCGAAAGCTACCATTTGGTCTCAAAAATGCTGGTGCTACTTTCCAGCGGGCCATGTCGTATGCTTTCCATAATATCAAGCATATCGCAGAACCTTACCTCGACGACTTACTTACCCACTCATCCAATCGATCCAATCATGTTGATCACTTACGGGCTATTTTTCTTCGATGTCGGTTCTACCGTATCCGCTTGAACCCACATAAGTGTATTTTTGTTGTCGAATTCGGTCGACTCCTCGGTTTCATTGTCTCTAAAGATGGGATTAGGGTGGATCCCTTAAATATTAAGGCCATTCTAGCCTTACCCCCACCTACCAATTTAACCCAACTCCAAAGTTTGCAAGTCAAAGCAAACTTCCTTTGTCGTTTCATTTGCAACTACGCTAAGATAACTAAAGGATTCATGCGGTTATTGTAGAACAACACCGCTCAATGGTCATTTGATGCTCTCAAGAATGCCTTGACCCACACACCTTTGTTACATCCCCTGGAGTATAAAAAGGACTACATCCTTTACTTAGTCGCCTCCACTTCCACTATCGCGATGGTGTTAGTTCAAGAGGACCCCAACAGTGAGGAACATGTGATCTATTATCTGAGCAAGACTCTATCTGGACCCGAACTCCGATATTCACATGTAGAGAAACTGGCTCTGGCAGCCGTCATCGTTGTCCAGAGATTCCGCCATTACATCTTATTACACACCACCACGGTGATTGTGGACTCCAACACCATGTACCACGTCTTGACACGTCAAGTACTTGGGGGCAAGAATTCTAAATGGATCGTCATCCTTCAGGAATTCGATCTTGAATTTATGAAGTCCAAAGCCAAAAATTCCTTGGTGTTTGCAGAGCTCATCTGTGCTCTCCCTTGTGCTGATGAAGACATCGAACCTAGAGATTCTCTCCCTGATGAATATCTTTTCCTCATCAGCACCTCTGATCCTTGGTACGAAGATATCCTCCTTTACCTCCAAACCCAACGTTTTCAGCCTAACATTTTCTGTGAAGAGTGTTGACGTATTCACCACCATTCTCATCGTTATCTTATCGTCGGCGACACCTTGTATCGTTGTGGTATTGACACTATCCTTCGATGATGTTTGGTTCACGAGGAGGTTGAATGTGTTCTGAACGATTGTCACCTTGGCGCCTATGGAGGTCACCTTTCTGGGATGGCCATAGCCCAAAAAATCCTACGTGCCAGCTACTTTTGGCCCTCGATTTTCAAAGATTGTATTGAGGCAGCCAAAAAATTCCCACCCTGTCAAGTCTTTAACAAGAAGGCATGCAACCACCTTACTACACTGCACCCCATTATCGCCATCGGCCCCTTTGCCAAGTGGGGCATCGATTTCATGCAATGTAAGCCTACCTCAGCCGGGGGGCACGGTTATATAATTGTCGTCATCGACTACTTTACCAAATGGGTTGAGGCTATGCCTACCTTCCTGAACGATGGTCATACCATAACTCTGTTTCTTTTCAACCATATCATAACTCATTTTGGTGTACCACGAGCCATTTTCACTGATCACGGTGCACACTTCAAGAACCAGATGATGAGCAAATTGCATGTCAAATTGGGTTTTCGCCATGAAAACTCATCCCCTTACTATCCTCAGGCCAACGAACAAATTGAGGCCATCAACAAAGTCCTAAAAACCATGATTCAATGCATGGTAGGGGAAAACAAGACATCGTGGCATCTACAACTTTTCTCCACTCTCTAGGCTTATTGCACTTCCGTAAAAACCGCAACTGTATTTACTCCTTTCCAGTTGGTGTATGTTATCGAAGTCGTTCTACCAATCGAGTGTGAGATTCCATCTCTCAAACTTAAAGTAGAACTCCTACCCCATACTTATTCTGAAGAAGAACACTTCTTATATCTATCCAAACTGGATGAGACACATCGTGATGCCACTCTCGTTAACGAAGCACATTAGAAACGAATTAAAAATCAATACGACAAATCCATCCATCCTCGGACTTTTGCAGAAGGAGACTTAGTCCTCGTCTATGACCAAGCTCATGATAAATTGGGGACAGGTAAGTCAGAACCTCTATGGCATGGCCCTTACATCATGAAATGTGTTTTACATAGAGGCGCCTACGAATTAGTAGATTATGATGGAATTTCCCTAGGAGAGCCTCGGAA